>JACEFZ010028025.1:170000-265000 GCA_014155875.1 Cepaea nemoralis
GGGAGGAGGAGGAGGAGGAGGAGAGAGTAGGAGGAGGGAGGAGGCGGAGGGAGAAGGAAGAGGGAGGAGGCGGAGGGAGAAGGAGGAGGGAGAAGGAGGAGAAGGAAGAGGGAGGAGGAAGAGGGAGAAGGAGGAGGGAGAAGGAGGAGAAGGAGGGGAGGAGGAGGAGGGAAGAGGAGGAGGGGAGGAGGAGGAGGGAGGAGGAGGAATGTGAAGGGAGGAGGAGGGAGGAGGTAGAGGGAAGAGGAGGAGGAGGGAGGCGGAGAGAGGAGGAGGGAGGAGGAGGAAGAGGGAGGAGGAGGAATGTGAAGGGAGGAGGGGGAGGAGGTAGAGGGAGGAGGAGGGAGGAGGAGGAGGTAGAGGAGGAGGAGGGAGGAGGAGGAGGGAGGAGGAGGAGGGAGGAGGAGGAGGAGGAGGAGGCGGGAGGAGGCGGAGAGGGAGGAGGAGGAAGGAGGAGGGGAGGAGGGAGGAGGAGGGAGGAAGAAGGAGGAGGAGGGAGGAGGAGTGATGAGGAGGAGGGAGGAGGAGGAGGAGGAGGAGGGAGGAGGAGGAGGAAGAGGAGGAGGAGGAATGTGAAGGGAGGAGGAGGGAGGAGGTAGAATGAGGAGGAGGAGGGAGGAGGAGGAGTGAGGAGGAGGAGAGGGAGGAGGAGGAAGGAGGAGGGGAGGAGGGAGGAGGAGGAGGAGGGAGGAAGAAGGAGGAGGAGGGATGAGGAGGAGGAGGGAGGAGGAGGAAGAGGGAGGAGGAGGAATATGAAGGGAGGAGGAGGTAGAGGGAGGAGGAGGAGGGAGGAGGAGAAGGGAGGAGGAGGGATGAGGAGGAGGGAGGAGGAGGGATGAGGAGGAGGGAGGGGAGTAATGTGAAGGGAGGAGGAGGGAGGAGGTAGAGGGAGGAGGAGGAGGGAGGAGGAGGAGTGAGGAGGAGGAGGAGGAGGAGGAGGAGGAGGAGGGAGAAGAAGGAAGGAGGAGAGGAAGGAGGGAGAGGAAGGAGGGAGAATGAGGAGGGGAGGAAGGAAAGAGAGGTGGAAGGGGAGGAGGAGGGAGGAGGAAAGAGGTAGGGGGAGGAGGAGGTAGAGGGAGGAGGAGGAGGAAGGAAAGGGAGGAGGAAGAGGAGGAGAAGGGAGGAGGAGGGTGGAGGAGGAGGAGGAGGGAGGAGGTAGGAGGAGGAAGAGGGAAGAGGGAGAAGAAGGGAGAAGGAGGAGGGAGGATGATGAGGGAGAAGGAGGCAGGAGGAGGAGGAGGGAGGCAGGAGGAGGAGGGATGAGGAGGGAGAGGGAGGAGGAGGGAAGATGAGGGAGGAGGGGGGAGGAGGCGGAGGGAGTAGGAGGGAGGAGGATGGAGGAGAAGGGGAGAGGAAGAGGGAGAAGGAAGAGGGAGAAGGAGGAGGTAGGAGGGAGAGGGATGAGAGGGAGGAGGAAGAGGAGAAGGGTGGAGGGAGGAGGTAGAGGGAGGAGAAGAGAGGGGAGAGAGTTCGCCATTCCGAATTCATACTCGTCTAGTTCTTCCCTTCTACACGACTGTAGATAACTTCCTTACACATAAAAGATGAATTGTTATTGATATTGCCGTGGCATGGAGGAATATCAGCAGCAGAGTTGATTAAAAAAACAAAGACTGAGATCTACAGAGAGCCATGAACGCCTACGCCAGCCGGCACGGCACTTGATGATGATGATTGCCGTGTGACGATTCTGTGTAGTCACGTCATTTTCTTCCCTTTCCCTAGCGTTTTGGTTCGGGGATTCTTTCATCATCATCATCATATATTTACGTACGTATTTTGGGAGGGGGAGGAGGGAGGAGGAGGAAGAAGAAAAAAAAACTATGACAGTTGACAGCTCTGGAATGAAAGGAAGGCGTGTAGAAAATTTCATCTCAATCGGATGGGCCGTTCGCGAACAAATAAAGGACATACATATTTACATACATACATATATACATACACACATATTTACATACATACACTTTGTTTTATAAATATAGATAATGTAAACTCATGTACATTACTGTAGTTTGAGTGAGAGACAGAATGAGTGAGCGTGAGAGTGAATGTGTGTGTGTGTGTGTGTGTGTGTGTGTGTGTGTGTGTGTGTGTGTGTGTGTGTGCGCGCGTATGTGTGTGGGAGCATCACTATTTTTACTTCACACCCTGTTTATTTACACATTTTTCTCCATGTTAACATTGTTATGAGACTGCTCACGACAATTGTCAGTGATGTGTGTGAGTAAAGTGTGGGAGTTTGTTCATACTAGTTTCAATGCTCACGTGAGGCATTTGTATGTGTCTAGATGGGAGGATGTGTGAGTGTGTGTGGAGGATGTGTGTGAGTGTGGGGATGTGTGGGTGGGGAATGTGGGTGGGGTAGCGTTGGGTGGGGTTTGGGTGGGTGGTGTTTGTGGGTAGTGATATTGTGGATGTTGGTGGGATGTGTGGATGAATGTGTGGAGGTGAAAAGTAGGGGAGTGGGATGGGTGTGGGGGATGTGTGTATGGGTGGAGGATATGTGTATAGGACGGGTGCGGGGTGAGTGTTTGGTGGGGGATATGTGTGTGTGGGTGGAGATGTGTGGATGGTTGGGGAAGTATGTGTGGGTGGGGGTTGTTGTGGGTAGGAGATTGTGTAGGGGGATGGGGATGTAAGGGCGGGTGGGGAGAAGTGTATGGTGTGTGGGTTTGGGATATGTGTGCATGTGTTGGTGGGGAATGTGTGCATGGTGTGTGGATGGGAGGTATGTTTGTGGTGGTATGGGTGAGGTTATGTGTGTGGGTGGGGGATAGTGTGTGGTGGGGGGTTGTGTGTGATGGGTGCGGGGAATGTGTGTATGGGTGGGGGATATGTGTGGGTGAGTAGGGGGTGTGTGGTGGTTGGGAGAAGTATGTGTGGATGGGTCGGGGGTGTGTGGGTGGGAGATGTGTACGTGAATGGGGAATGTGTGGGGGGGTGTGTGTAAGGGCTTAGGGATGTGTAGGTGGGTGAGTGATGTGTATGTGTCGGGGTTGGGATGTGTGAGTGGGTGGAGGATGTGTGTTGGTAGGGGATTGTGATCGAGAGATGTTTGGTGGGGTGGGTGGGGTGGGGGGTGTGGGTGCGTAGTGGAGATGTGTGCGTGAGTGAGTGTGTGTTGGTGGATGGGTGGGAAATGCATGTGTGGGTGAGGAGAGGTGCGTGGTGTGTTGGTTGGGGATATTGTGGAGGCCAAAAGTTGGAAGTATCGCTGTCGGAGATAAAGACAGATTGAAGAAACCAAAGATAACAGACAGTTTGCGTGTGTGCTGAGGGCAACGCACGGTGTGGTCGCAGGTCCACAGGCAGAGATTTTTCGACGCCGTCACAAGGACGGGTGGGGCGAATTGACCAAAGAATACTGGTGTAATTGTGGTTTGCCCATAACATATTGACGTCTGGTGTGTGGGAACGCTGAATTCAAGAAGGATAAAAACAGCAGAATCATGGTCGGGTTGACAGAGGGTCAGCGCTATTTACGAGAACAGTGAAGGGTTGTGTATGACGGAAAAAGTTTCTGGTCAGTTTACAGACAGATTAACTGTGTATTATTGTGATAAAGAGTACTGACTGAGGTTGACCTGTGTGGTCAAGGTCATGAACGGTGGAAAGTTACTAAAATTTTCTATGGGAGAATTGGATAAACAAGTTGTTTTGAACGAAAACCAGACTTTATGTTCGTCTTTATGTTGAATCCCTTTGTTATCATTACTCTGTCATGAGCAAACATTTTTACAACGAAGGATTACATGTCATCACCGCAGGCATGGTTGCATACAGTTGCCAAAAAGAACTGACTGTACAGAGTTAAAGCGTTGGACATTTGCTGTCATGTTTTGTGTTGAACTTTGTCTTTAAACGTGAATCTATCACATAATTGATACAACTACGGACCATCTCCGCAACCAATTTATAATAGCGTTACGGATTGGATTGAGAAAAGACGTTTGGATTATTACTTTGTTGTCAACACGTCCAGGGAAGGTAACAACATATCGAAAGAACATTTTGGAATATAGTGTCGTGGACATTTCCAGCGGATTGCGAAAAACTATTAAAAACAAACGAAGAACTTTTGGCGACTGGTTAATAAGCACATTATTGTCGGCCAACCATTTGGACACTTTGTTTGCTCCCATCGTCATATATATTGTTGTCGGGTGTTACGCAATTATTTGTATGTGGTCCAGTGTGTGTCAGGAGTAGGAGATTTTTGTGATGTTTTGCGAAGGTCGCGAGACAGGGAAAAAAGTTATTTTCTGAGGTGCACCATATATTTCCTTGGAAGTAAATCGAAAGGTCGGTTTGTTTTGTTCTGCAGTGACGCAGTGGTGGTCCTGGATTATATACAGTGCCATTTTGTGTCTAACGTCAGATCTGTGTATAATTTGATGATATATTTTTTTTTGTTTTATTTTCATAATATTTACATATGATATTTGTTTTCTTCGGATATATGTTATTATTGTGATCTTTCGTCATTTCTACTGTCTAGTGGTCTGTGTCAGTTTATATATATTACGCACACTGTGGTTGTCTACCACAAGCTTGTGGATGTTACTGTGGTTTATTTCTTTGTGATCACCGTCTCCGTGTACTCAGCTTGTGCGATTAGCATTTTATAGACTTCACTTATCGTATCATTCATTCGTGTGTGTGTGTGTGTGTGTGTGTGTGTGTGTGTGTGTGTGTGTGTGTGTGTGTGTGTGTATATATATATATATATATATATATATATATATATATTTAACAATATTTCCAGAGACTTTATGAAAATAGTTGTCATATATATAAGGGAGTATAGGTAAATACCTCCTCACTGCCTAGTGCTTGTAGAGTGACTGGGTGAGTACAGAGTGATATTATTAGTACTACGAATTTACGTACACAGTGAGTAGTGGTGTACTTAGGGAAGGTACATAAAGACTAGAAGCAGGGTCTTTACATTTATAGTTGGCTGACAGACAGCAACGTGTCCACAAGTACAAGATGCCTACGTTAATGGAATATATTGAAGCAGGTTAACGGTTAGGCCTGAAGTGAAACGAGTTACAGGAGTTTGCAGAAGCAAAAGTGAAAGAAGTTCAGCACTGGGAAAGAGAGGAGAGGAAAAATGAACGCGAGGCAAAACGCCTACAGGAAGAAAAGGTAGCTGAAGCCAAGCGTCTACAGGAAGAGAGAGACACACATGTGAAACTAGAAATGGAACAACAAAAACGCCTACAGTAAGTAAAGTTAGCTGAAATGGAAAACAAGCGTCTACAGGAAATCGAGAAAGAGAAGATCAAGTGTCAGATGGAAACTGAAATTGCTATAAATAAGTTAGAATTTTCATCTAAGGGTCAGAGTGAGGAAGGCAGAAGACCTTCGCAATCATCACAGCGACTAAAACCGCCATATGTTATGGACCGGGACAGTCTTGAAGCTTATCTGGGGAGATTCGAGGCATCGGCGAAAGCGTTAGGCATCCCAGAAGGCGAGTATGCTATTAGACTGGGCGAGTTTCTGACGGGTAAGGCCCTAGATACCATGTTTAATTTACCTTTGTAAGAAAGAAACAACTACACTATTTTGCGTCAACGTTTACTTATAAAGTTCCAACTAACTGAACATGGATACAGAACAAAGTTTAGACAATTAGGGCCAGAGACAAATCATGATTTTACAGATTTTGTCAATACAGTAAAGAACACATTTAATAAATGGATGGAGCTGGCAGAGGTTGGAAAACATTTTAATAGATTAGTGGATTTAGTGTTAAGAGACAAGGTATTATCTTCATGCAATACTAATTTAGTGGCTTTCTTTGAAAAACGTAAACCAAAGGACATAGACACAATGTCTCAGTTAGGGCAAAATTACATGACTGCACATCCAAACAGTTCTATTGAAAGACAAATGAGTGAGGAAATAGTCTGTGCAGCGTATACGAAACAGGACCAGAATCCAGTTATTAGACTAAGATCGAAGAGTGTGGATTCGGCACATAAATATGAGCAACAAGGACCTAAAGACAATGGTGTCCGTGGCAGCCACTTTGGCAGAGCATTACGTTATCCATACAAAAGGAGCAATTTTCAGAGACGTCCAAATAGTTCAAACCCAGAGTCTGACATTCCCTAAGACGACCTTCCACATCCGTGAGGGTTTCTCGTACGCCAGTGTAACAAAACGCCAGTGGCCCATGTCCTCATGCCTTCTTTGGGTTTGGGTAAACAGTGGGAAACAGCTTTCGGGAACCTCAGTTCTCTTATTCGCTCAATCCCCATGGAAGATAGTTCTCTTGGTTACTTTTACAATCCGATCTTCTGAAGAGAACTATTGGAAGTCTAACTTTTCTTCGGGAAAACCCGATAGGGCGCCTTGCACCAAATATGCACTAGTGCAACTTCTTGGGCAATCCATGTCCGTTTCAACACCTACCGTTTAGTATCTGCATCATGTCAATTTAACAATTTAAAGATTGAGATTAAGTGCAGCATCCTGCTGGTGGATTGAAAGGTAAAACTGGGTTTTAATTAGTCCTGCCAGACCTTGGCCTATAAATCTCTGTTTTGTCTCGACTGGTGAGACGAATTGGCGAAAAGCCAGTCATGCCATATTGTGAGTGGGTTGACCGTTGGCCAATCTAGCTAAGCATCGTGTTCTTGGCATGGCATGGGAACGAATCTGAGCAATATATTTCCCCAGAAGATGTCGCTTGTTCTTGGCAGCAGATGGGCGGGTGCTATCTTTCTTCCTACGGCCTGAACGTTGCCTAGTGCTGTCTTTAATTTGAATATAAACACGACATATATACGGTATGCCTGAAGGAGGGGAGGGCTCCGTGGGGATGGGTTCCAACCATCTATGTTCTGTCTTCTTTAGGCGGAAGAGGGTATACACTGTGCTATCTCTTTCGTCTTTTAGGCAGATAGGGTAGGCCAAGTGGACCGAATAGTTACTGGTCGATTAAGATGATGCCAGAGATATAAATAGACCTCTGTTATCTCACTGAGAGAACCTGAACTCATCTAAATCTACGTGTTATGTGAGGCACTGCCTGTGCATTGCGGCGACAGCTCAGACGAGAGCAGCGGCGGAAGGGGTAGTTTCTTCTTCCTATTCTTGCTAGGGATAGGGAACTACACTTCGTTCCATACAGACCCACTACTATAATATTAGTTAAGGGGGGGGGAAACACACATAATTACGCACACAACACCACAAGAGCTTTGTCGTGAGAAAGAGAGTGTTTGCAAGTGAGTGGGAAGCCGGGAAACGAATGTGCCCAGTAATAATAAAGGCATGGTATGAGAGTGGAGAGTGAATCTTGTATGCAAAGAGTTCCTAGGGTAACTAACAGGACCTATACAAGCTGGAGGTCTAGTCAGGCAGGGACCTAGCCAATTCAGGACCTCTTGACAGGTCAGGCCAGTTCACTCAGGTCTCCTGTATAGTACTATTGTGTATATATTTTGTTTATGCCAACTGCTATGCTGAGACCATTAAGAGTCTTCATGTCGGCTGTACCTGAAGTTTAAGCTAGAGGCTTTCACAAATGTTTGTCATCTCCAAGGTCCTTCTTTTGGTAGTGAATAGAGCTGAAAGTATCGACAGGTCCTCTACGCGGAAAGTTATTTTTAAGACGAGTCCATGTCAAGTTTTGGGCCATACCAGGCCCAACGGTATGATCTCTACGAGATAGAGCCACCGCTGGCCCCGGAAGAATGACCATCAGCCTTTCTAATACATCGCCAGTCATCTCGATAAGCTAGGATCGAGTCCTTTTGTATTCTTGGCTGGACCCCGCCTAATTCTCAGACACACCCATTCCTATTTACGAACTGTTCTCCATTATATTATTTCCTACCCAACATTATGCCAAGTGATTCCATGGCGCTTTCCAAGAACATTTGATTGACTATAGAGTGTGGTCCACGGAAACCTGGAAGCCTGGTTCTACAGCGGCCTGTTGTTCGAACAACCTACGGGGGAAGGAAAGAACTGAAGACTTATCCGGTGAGGTGGTTGTGAACTGACGGGACATTATTGAGATCTGTGGTCTATGATGTTCATAGTTGTGTTGCTCTATTTCTGGACTAGATTTATCTCCCCAGTTTGTTTATAGATGATTATAGGTAACTGTCTTGATGTTTTCCTGTGCTATACTTTATTAAGTTATTAAATTACAATTATAGTTACTGTGACGATCGTCATGTTATATTTGTGTCAGCCAGAAAGACACCTCAGGGAATAGGCCCCGAGGTCAAAAGTGAGAGTGACAGTAAGTCCGGGGCACGGAGGAGGGTTGGCAAGCAAAGACCTATCCCAGCCAGGGCTAAAGAATAATATTGAAGCATTGTGACAGGGGTACTTGGGACCCTCCACGTAACTTGTTACAACCAGTCGCAACGTCATCTATGATTACCTGCATACGATGCTACATGAGATATGTCTTGGTGACAGATTTAGACAACATCTTTCTGATATCACCAGCGGCGCCCACAAACCAGTATCCATGCATTTCAACAGTCCTGATCACCGTGGCGTGGCCAACATACAGGTCACGGCCATCAAATCATGCGGATCCCACGAACGGGATCGGAAGACATTGGAACACCGTCTCATCTTCCAGTTGGGCACTCTCTCCCCTCACGGCCTCAATGTCCAACACAGCTTCATTTAACTTCCTAACCCCATCCCCTCCCACCCCTAGCTTACAGCCCACGATCTTTATAGGAAGTCGCAGTCAACTTTCTTGGCAGGTTTGCGTTCGGTGTTCTGCCATCGTTTTCTGAACGGCCGCGACTCATGCCCCTCTGTGAGGACCAACACAATGTAATTTTCCGCAGCTGTGTTTCGAGCGCTTAACGAGAATTGCTAATTGTGAACTGCGCCCGCGACATTTTTGCCGGTCCTAATTTTCACTTTTTATCTTAATTTCTAGACTTGCCCCAAAATAACTTCATTTCACTAGTAGTGTGTGTGTGTGTGTGTGTGTGTGTGTGTGTTGTGTGTGTGTGTGTGTGCACGAGCGCGTGCGTGCGTGCGTGCGTGCATGCGCGTTTTGTGTAGAATAACATAAATTAGTGTTATATAACTTATGCTATGCTTTGCATACAGATGTATGTCATTTAAATTACAGTTAAATATCGTTTGGGTAACCAACATAAGAAATAGTTCATTCACTAAATGTGAAATTCACACACGGCAGGTCACAATGTATCGTTGCTATTTGCAACTTTTAGTCCCTTTGAAATCAGAAAATATCTGCAATTTTGTTGTCTGTCTGACCTACACCATCTTCCCGGTTCTTCAATGGTTATGCACTGAATTTCTCCCGTGGCAATGTTGACACATTGATTCGTGTCTAGGTTGTGTATCGCCGTTTGGCTGTCGCCTTCCCCATCCAGGACCATTACACATCTGACAGCTTGTTGTCCAGTTAGTGGGTCTAAGTAAAGACTCTTTCTGTTATTTTGAAAACAGCTGTTTTCTGCAGTCAGTAGCGAGGCTAGTGTTGAAATGTTGGTTTTGTGAGCACTAGTATTAATATCGCTTGTTATTGTGTTGTAGTATTGTTTTGGTGTTCCAATGCCTTTGCTTTTGCTTCAGATTCATCACAGGTTTGACAGGTGTGTATTTACTGCCTTCTAATTATTCAAGCACATGGTGATCTATTTTACGGACGATGTCCTGTGAAGAAATTTAAGTCAAGCATGGTAGTGGTACATCATTTTTTTTTCGAGAGAAAACTGTAATTGTTATCATATTTATTGATTAGATCGAGATTATAATCAGTGTCTCAGTCCTTAATTGCATCTCTTCTACTATTAGTATCTGGATACCCCTATTTTTCTAAGCACAAAGAGTTTGCTAAGAATCATCAAGCTAAGAGACTGGAAGAAAATATAACCCGAAATACTAGAAGAACACTGTGGGTTCGTAGAAGACAACGGTACAATAAATTATGTTTATATGCAGAGAACATTAATTGAATGGTATATAGAAGTAAACAAAGACCTACATCTTTGCTTCATTAACTACATAAAGGCTTTCGATAACGTGAGACATATCAATATGAGTAAGATGCTTGCAGATCTACAAATTTATGAGAAAAGCCTTAGACTTATAAAGAATATATATTGGAAACAACAAGCTGCCATAAAGAATGATAACGAAGTAGGTCAATATCAGCCTATTAAGAGAGGTCTGCGATAGGAATGTATAATGTCTCCAGATCTTTTTCTCTATGAAGTGAAAATATTTTCAGAAATTTAGAAAATGAGAATAATCACCATTGGGGGACGTAACATCAATAATATTAGATATGCGGATGATATAGTATTGATTGCAGACAATGAGCAGGATCTGCAACATTAAGTAGATGTGATTGTTGCTCTAAGTGAAAAACTAGGGTTGGAATTAAATTTTAAGACAGATTATGGTCTTCACTAGGAAGAAAGAACTATCGCGATTTAATATACAGGTACCTGGGAATACTCTGAAACAAGTGAATCGATACAATTATCTCAGAACAGCTATAATATCTTATGGGAGATGCCTTGAAGAGTTTAGAACAAGAATTAGCATAGCGAAGGTAGTCTTTTGCAAAATGGAAAACATGCTGACCAAAAAAATGTGTCATGTGCGACGAGAAACAGAGAGTTGAAGTGCTACAAAGAACCTGTACTTTTGTATGGATGTCAAGCGTGGGCAATGAGCAAACTAGCTGAAAACCATCTGATGGCTGTGGAGATCTACATTTTGTGAAAAATGAAAAGAATACCAGAAAAACAGAATGACCAAGTCCTACAAGAAACAAATGAAAACCGTAAACTGAAAAATTAGTCGTAGACAATCATACTTTTTTGGGCACGTTGTGAGAAGAAATCCATTGGAGAACTTGGTCACAACTGGCAAGATTGAGGAGAAAAGAACAAGGAGAAGACACCAAAGTAAATACTTGGATGGCTTAACACGTGGTATGATCGAGACAAGAACACTGAGCTGATCTACCATTCTGGTGAGCATGTGAGATGGCGAAACATGACCGCCCGCGCTTATCGTCATGTCACATGATGATGATGGTGTTTCTAAGCAGACGTTTAAAGTCTTTGATTACTATGCGATCTGTGTCTTTTATTTATATGCATTAAAATATTAGATATTTATTTCCTCGGTTGTATGGATTATACATTCTGATTCTTATGTCCGTTATCATAGTCTAAATCCTTTAATTTCGGTCTGGTTATTAGAGTTTGCTGCCAGATATTGTATTTATGTAAGTATTAGAATCTGGTCTTGTTGTCCTTCGTGAGAGAAACGTGTGGCCTGATATCCCATGGCTGAATAATTGTGACGGGAATTGAGCCGCTGTATGTCTCATTAATTGTGTTTTTATTAAGGCGAACTGATAGGCGATCATTGTTGTTAATGACGTCTTCGGTGTTCGTGTCACTGCAGTGTACTGAGACTACGGGGGTAGTCTCATTGTCTCTATGCCTTGACTTCACAGAGCAGGGTACCGTAACCACCAGAGGCAATGAATGGCTGGTGCGGGGCTGCACTATTATCATACCGTGGATTTAGTACCAATCTGCTTTCTTTCGAATTGTGACATATTTATCAAGCCTTGTGGATCAGGACTTTCGACTTCAATTAGCATGTTTGCTTTCCCTAACTTTGTTCATTCCCCAATCTACCTACATGGCAGTAGATTGGTGTATCGCTTTGTCTTTTTTCTAAGCCTACCCGTCATGGGAGATCCTACCAGTTGCTGCACTGCCATCGTCATAGCTCTCGGGGCCATTAGAATATGCACAACCCTATGCCACTTCAAGGTGGAAACACAGTGGAAGGGGAAAATAGGTTCTGTTAACATGTAAGAACTGCACTTGTTTTGCCATCAGTGACAAGATGTCTTTGCTTAATATTTGCTTTTGTTTCAAAAATGTGGTTGTCTGTTGTCCTATTATGTTGCAGCTTGGATGGCACGCTTTCCATCTCGTCCTATCTGTGTAGCTGACTACTGGATTGTCTGCACTTGTCCCAGATTGATAGCCAGTCAATGACCCTTTTATGAGGGACATTGGGCACATGGTGCTAGACCCATGGTTGTATTGACCAATCGGCACTCGCTGGCTGATCTACTCGGGATCGCGTCAGCCGGCTTGACTTCCCATGTTATTTCCTGATACTGATTTTAGGTTCTGTCGGCCTTGGAAACCAATTAAAAAATTTCTAATTCACACAGATGCTAAAGAAGCCCATGGCCGCCGACCCGACAGGTGAATAATCGCCACAACTCTACCTCGGCTGCTCAGATCGCTACCATTGACATCAGTTATACATTTACACAGGATTACAATGAATAAAGAACCATACAAGAATAGTATATTGATCTGGCATTGGTTTTCTGCAGTTGTATTATACTGTTACCACCGTTAGTATAGCTTTAGGTGAGCAAATCTTCTGTCTGTTTACAGTGTATGTCTTGCTCCCAAACACTGCAGCTTTTAAGTCCAGTTATTAGTCCAAAGGTGGTAATTCGTCACCTTTAATCAAGTCAGCAGCCCGTTCACCAATCATAATTGTTGGTACATTTGTGTTACCAGAAGTCACCCAAGGCATAATGGAGGCGTCGGCCACACGAAGTCCGGATAGTCCGTGTACTCTAGGAATAAATAATAAAACGATGCGTGTAAATAAACTAATGTAGCATAAAATAATTTTATTTTTGAAATTTATGAACTATCAAATATGACATCTAGACTTATATCATTGCACTCCGGACATTCAAGTAGGTGATCTGTCCCCTTCTTCAGAAGCCAACGAAAAGTGTCCATGCTGATGGCATTAGTGGCAACCTTAATAAAGCTCCGCCTGCATTTTCTTCTGTAGATTGAGTGTCGTCCATACACCTTGCTCACCTCCGCTGAGCCAGCTTCTCTTTTCTTTCGCTTTATTATAGATTCGATCCCAGAGAGACTACACCACCCCACTCTTGTCGTCATCTATCTCACAACCTCACTTGTGTCATAATCTAGCTCACCACCTCACTCTGTTCATAATCTAGCTCACAGCCAGAGTCCTGTCATAATCTAGCTCACAGCCTGAGTCCTGTCATCATCTAGCTCACAACCTCACCTTTGTCATAATCTAGCTCACAACCTGAGTCTTGCCATAATCTGGCTCACCACCTCACTTATGCCATAATCTAGCTCACCACCTCACTCTGTTCATAATCTAGCTCACAACATGAGTCCTGTCATAATCTAGCTCACAACCACACTCTGGTCATAATCTAGCTCACAGCCAGAGTCCTGTCATAATCTAGATCACAACCGGAGTCCTGTCATAATCTAGCTCACAACCACACTCTGGTCATAATCTAGCTCACAGCCTGAGTCCTGTCATAATCTAGCTCACAACCTGAGTCTTGTCATAATCTAGCTCACAACCTGAGTCTTGTCATAATCTAGCTCACAACCGGAGTCCTGTCATAATCTAGCTCACAACCTGAGTCTTGTCATAATCTAGCTCACAACCGGAGTCCTGTCATAATCTAGCTCACAACCGGAGTCCTGTCATAATCTAGCTCACAACCACACTCTGGTCATAATCTAGATCACAGCCTGAGTCCTGTCATAATCTAGCTCACAACCTGAGTCTTGTCATAATCTAGCTCACAACCTGAGTCTTGTCATAATCTAGCTCACAACCGGAGTCCTGTCATAATCTAGCTCACAACCTGAGTCTTGTCATAATCTAGCTCACAACCGGAGTCCTGTCATAATCTAGCTCACAACCGGAGTCCTGTCATAATCTAGCTCACAACCTGAGTCATGTCATAATCTAGCTCACAACCTGAGTCTTGTCATAATCTAGCTCACAACCTCACTTTTGTCATAATCTAGTTCACAACCTGAGTCTTGTCATAATCTAGCTCACAACCGGAGTCCTGTCATCATCTAGCTCACAACCTCACTTTTGTCATAATCTAGCTCACAACCTGAGTCTTGTCATAATCTGGCTCACAACCGGAGTCCTGTCATAATCTAGCTCACAACCTGAGTCCTGTCATAATCTAGCTCACAACCTGAGTCCTGTCATAATCTAGCTCACACCCTGAGTCCTGTCATAATCTAGCTCACAACCTGAATCTTGTCATAATCTAGCTCACAACCTGAGTCCTGTCATAATCTAGCTCACAACCTGAGTCCTGTCATAATCTAGCTCACAACCTGAGTCTTGTCATAATCTAGCTCACAACCTCACTTTTGTCATAATCTAGTTCACAACCTGAGTCTTGTCATAATATAGCTCACAACCTGAGTCTTGTCATAATCTAGCTCACAACCTGAGTCTTGTCATAATCTAGCTCACCACAATAGTCTTGTCATAATCTAGTTCACCACATTAATCTTGTCATAATCTAGCTCACAACCTGAGTCTTGTCATAATCTAGCTCACCACATCATTCTTGTCTCAACCTAGCTCACCACCCTAGACTTGTCATAATCTAACAGACAAACAATACATTTCAAACATACCTCAACAGAGAATCATACATTACAAACATACATCAACAGAGACCTACACATTACATACTACCCAACAGAAAACTACACATTACAAGCATACATGAACACAGAACTACACATTACAACTATACCCCAACAGAGAACTGCACATTACAAACATACCCCAACAGGGAACTACACATTGCATACATATCTCAACAGAGAATCATACATTACAAACATACCTCATCTCAGAGTCAACCACAGTTGTTGGGTCTTCCCGTGGACCCATCTTACACGTTCCAACGGGATGGTAGACAGAAAGTGATCTGTATTTAACCAAGCATTCCCAATACTCGGGAGAGTTATATGTATGTTGCTTGCAGGCTGATTCTGTCATATTCTCCGTGAACTCAGCGCCAATATCTTGCATAGGTTTAGCCTTTACAACCTTTTTACATTCTTGGACAGCTGCGGAAATAAAGGGGAATACTTACTGTTTTGGGTTACATAGATTAACGGTTTGACAAAACCCATACCTATATTATATGTTTGCTATTTCTGATGACATATCATGATCATCCTCGTAAAGAAGACATATATGGCTCTGCTCACAGTTTGCCGCCGCAATCACCCGCATCTTAGCCAAACCCCGCTTGACCTTTGTTATCACCTGGTCTATGTGCTCAGTGTAAGCAAGGCTTCGATCAAATCGTATCTCCAGGTAATTCATTGCCTGCGTTCTTTCTACAGTCTCTGAGCACAGATTTACAAGTGGTGTTAGAGTTTTGACAATATGGGTATTCAAAGAGAACCATGTCACTGCTGCCTTCGTTGGGTTGACCATCGCCCCAGCTTCAACACACCAAGTGTTTATGCGATTGAATTCTGTTTGTAGTTCCACAGCAACATGATCTCTATCTTTACCCTGACGATACATAAACACGTCGTTGGCATTCGACAATGTCCTTCCTGGTTCTGTATTCGGCTCACCGGTGAATCTCACAGTGTAGACGTTGAACAGCACCTGAGATAATTAATGGTGATCCCTGTGGCAGGGCAGTATGTATTGTTGGATCAGAAGACCAGCTGCTACATCTAAAAACTACTTTTCGTTGGAAAAGGACTGCGGCAATCAAACTATAGAGGAAAGGACTTTTCTTGAGTTCAAGAAGTTGAACCATTATAAAATCCAACCGTACTCTGTTGTACGCGTCCTTAAAATCAATGGCCGCAGTACATGTTTCAATGCCTGAGTGAAAACCTTCCTAGACGTCATGGGCACAACCTGCTGCGTTGGTCTAGGCTTCTCTGATTGGACGATACCCTTCAAGAGTAGGTAGGAAAAAACCTTGTCTCTCAAGCTGGCTTGATATTTTCCTGGCAATTAACTTCTCCAGCAGCTTGCCTATTGTGGTGTGCATGGTTATTACCCTATATCCATGAATTCTTGTGTGGTCTTTGCCAGGCTTCGGCAAGGGAATCAGATAGATGTGTAACCACTCCCCCTTGATGCTAGCACTATCTATACAGCTATTGTACATATCTGCTAGTTCCTCTAACTCGTTGTCAGTACACATATCTCGTACTAATACCCTCATACCTTATACCATTTGGCCCTGACCTTTGTTATCTGTTCGTGGAAGCACAGCCTTGATCTCTTTCACTGTCACTATGTTTTCATCTGAAATGTTCTGGGCCTTACAACTATTTGAGGTAAGTATTGTCTTGGCATAATTTCGGCCTATCATTTCTGTCTGATTGCTCTGCTCTAGATAGCGTTCCAAAAGGGCTTTGCCCCCTTATTCTCGTCATTCCTCTGCCAGATGAAGTCAGCACCTTGGAAATCAGGAATACACTTATTTTTGACTATTCCACTCATGCTTTCATGTATTTGCCAGAACAATATCAATGACTTGTCTGTGTTTACTTTTTGACTTAACTCTGCCCATTTTTCACTTTTAACCACCTTAACCAATTTTTGTTTTTTAAATTTGCTTACTTGTGTGCGCCTCTCTCTTTCTAAGTGCATGCACAGACTAGGATGGGCAACTCTGTTCTTCTATGTGTGTGATTGAGAGAGTGAGTGTGTGTGTGTGTGTGTGTGTGAAAGAGTGAGTGTGTGTGAGTGAGTGAATGAGTGTTAGAGAGTCTGTGTGTGTGTGAGTGAGAGAGAGAGAGAGAGAGAGAGAGAGAGAGAGAGAGAGAGAGAGTAAAAGAGTGAGTGAGTGCGCTAGGGTAAGTGAAACATTGAGTGATAGCGTGAGGGTGTGTGTCTGTCTGTGTATGAGTGAGAGAGAGAGAGAGAGAGAGAGAGAGAGAGAGAGAGAGAGAGAGAGAGAGAGAGAGAGTAAGAGAGTTAGAGATAAAGTGAATGAAGATGGACAGAGTGAATGAATGGGGGAAATAGTGAGTGAGAGAGAGAGAGAGAGAGAGAGAGAGAGAGAGAGAGAGAGAGAGAGACAGAGTGAGACATTGGGAGAGTTGATATGTTAGTGTGTGTGTGTGAGCGCGCGCATGCGTGTCAGTGTGTGTATATGAAAGAATACAGAGAGAGAGAGAGAGAGAGAGAGAGAGAGAGAGAGAGAGAGAGAGAGAGAGAGAGAGAGAGAGAGAGAGAGCTGAACAGATGCATGTCATGTAACACGCATGTTATGTAACACGCGAATCCATATGTTTGTGTATTCTCATCTGTCATATTATCAGTTAAATACCATTTGATGTACATTACTGTAGTTTGAGTGAGAGACAGAATGAGTGAGCGTGAGAGTGAATGTGTGTGTGTGTGTGTGTGCGCGTGTTTGAGTGTGGGAGCATCACTATTTTTACTTCACACCCTGTTTATGTACACATTTTTCTCCATTTACTAACATTGTTATGAGACTGCTCACGACAATTGTCAGTGTATGTGTGTGAGTAAAGTGTGGGAGTTTGTTCATACTAGTTTCAATGCTCACGTGAGGCATTTTGTATGTGTCTAGATGTGAGGATGTGTGAGTGTGTGTGGAGGATGTGTGTGAGTGTGGGGATATGTGTGGGTGGGGATGTGTGGGTGGGGGAATGTGAGTGGGTGTATGCGTTTGGGTGGGTTGGGGTGTGTGGGTGTTGGTGGGTAGTGATATTCGTGGGTGTTGGTGGGATGTGTGGATGAATGTGTGGGGGTGAAAGTAGGGGAGTGGGAATGGGTGTGGGGGATGTGTGTATGGGTGGAGAATACGTGTATGGGACGGGTGCGGGGGTGAGTGTTTGGGTGGGGGATATGTGTGCGTGGGTGGAGATGTGTGGATGGTCTGGGGAAGTATGTGTGGGTGGCGGGGTTGTGTGGGTAGGAGATTGTGTAGGTGGATTGGGGATGTAAGGGCGGGTGGGGAGTAGTGTATGGTGTGTGGGTTTGGGATATGTGTGCAGTGTGTTGGTGGGGGATGTGTGCATGGTGTGTGGATAGGAGGTATGTTTGTGGTGGTATGGGTGAGGATATATGTGTGGGTGGGGAATAGTGTGTGGTGTGGGGGTTGTGTGTTATGGGTGCGGGGAATGTGTGTATGGGTGGGTGATATGTGTGGGTGAGTAGGGGGTGTGTGGTGGTTGGGAGAAGTATGTTTGGATGGTCGGGGTGTGTGGGTGGGAGATGTGTGCGTGAATGGGGAATGTGTGGGTGGGGGTGTGTGAGTGGCTTAGGGATGTGTAGGTGGGTGAGGGATGTGTATGTGTCGGGGTGGGATGTGTGAGTGGGTGGAGGATGTGTGTTGGTAGGGGTATTGTGATCGAGAGATGTTTGGTTGGGGTGGGTGGGGGGTGTGGGTGCGTAGTGGAGGATGTGTGCGTGAGTGAGTGTGTGTTGGTGGATGGGTGGGAAATGCATGTGTGGGTGAGGAGAGGTGCGTGGTGTGTTGGTTGGGGATATTGTGTGGTGGGGTATGTGTGTGTTAGTGGGGGTATGTGGGGTGGATGGGTAAGGGTATTAGTGTGGGTGTGGGTGGGAATATTGTGTGGTATGTGGGTGGGGGATATGTTTGTGGTTTTAGGTGGGGATGCATGGTGATATGTGGGATGTGTTGGTGAGGGATATATGTGCGGTGTGTGGGTTGGGAATATTGCGTGGTAGAGGTATGTGATGTGCGGGTGGGGGTTGTGTGTGATGGGGGATTGGGTTTGGGCACGTGTGGGTGGGTGGAGGATGTATGTGTGGGTGATGGGGTGTGTGTGAGTGGATTGGGGATGTATAGGTGGTTAGGGAGATGTGTGTGTGTGTCGGGGTAGGGAGATGTCAGTTGGTGGGGATGTGTGTGTATGGTCTGAGGATGTGTGAGTGGATGTGCGATGTGTGGGTTGGTGGGGGATGTGTGTGCGTGGGTGAGGAATATGTGGTCGATGGAGATGTGGCTAGGGGATGGGTGGTTGGAGGTGTGGGTGGGGAGAGGATGTGTGGGTTAGGATGTGTATATGGGTGGGCGTGGGATGTGTGGGTTGGTGGGGGATGTTTGTGGGTGGCGAGTGTGTTTTAGTTGGGGGAACATGTGAGGGCAATGTGTGTGGGTGGGGGATGTGCGGGAGGGGGATGGGTTGGTTGGTCGGGTATGTATGTGTCCCTGGGTGTGTGTGTGTGTGGGTAGGTGGGGTTGTGTGTCTGGGTGGGGTGATGTATGGGTAAGTGGGAAATGGGCCTCATAACGTGGTAATTTGTCTTGATTATGTTTACAACATTCATTTCACAATGTTTATCTTTCTTCCTATGTAAATGTATAATGCTGAACGAAAGACGAGTGATTGGAAGGGCCGAATGTAAGACGGGCCTGTGTGCCCAATTTGTGACCCTTTTAAAATAAAGTTGATTTGATTTGATTCTTAGCGTTTTGCCATTTCCTTACAGCACTACGCTTATCCACCCAGACCTTTTCCATCTCAAATTTCCACCAAGGTGGCGGCTCCCAACTTTGTTTTTTCTGTCATGATCCCTTCTGCGCTTGTCGTGCCTTATTTTACTCACCACATCTTGCCCTGTTCTGTCATACTTGCAAGTCTTGACTGTTGGCTTGTGCTACCTGGTTCTGCCTTTTCCCACTAATATGCTGCAAGGGTGGTGGTCGCTATCGTGATCCTCTAGGACACCCCATCTACACACTGTACTGGGTGAAGATAAACCAGTGCCAGGTCAATAACACTGTCCTCATCACCTGGACGACTTGCTGATCTGGTGAAGCAGCCACTGTTGATACAAATCAGGTCAATGGTCTCAACTGCAACCTCGACTACAACTACACCTCCCCCTGTGTGTTGAAGGAAATGTTTCCCCATAATCTCCCTTTAGAGTTGACGTCACCACAGAAAATAACATTCCTCTCGTAACCTAATATTCCCCCCCCCATGTGTCTCCACCTTGCCGCGGTGGGGGAGGGGGCCTTGAGTGTCCCAGTAACCCCAAGCGCTATGCCGATGGATATACAACTACTTGTTGGACAGCTCTTGAGATAGGAACCAGACTAAGAGAAACACTACCTGCCGCTCGGCAGGTAGACTGATGATAGCAGTCAAAAGCTCAAACCAGGTGCACGAAGCCACTAATACTTGGTCCAGACACATACTCTAAGGGTACCATCTGAGGTATATGGCAGAACACCTCTAAGCCACTAAACCCTAGATGTAAGAGCCGGGCCGATACCAACATACTGCAAAACGGAGGTGAGATGCTGAGCACGCTACATGCTTAGTTCAGATACGTGTTCGAAGGCTCTCAGCTAGGGGATATGAGGGATCCTCGGATGAGAGGGCCTGGCCGTCTCTCGCTCAGCTGATGCCCGGAGGTAAGGTGCTGAGCAGGCAGCACATGTAGCCTACCTTGTGAGCGAGTACCAAAGGTAGAAAAGTGCCTCTGTCGCACGAAATGGTTTCGGAAAATGTCTATTTCTATACCCATAGAGTGAGGGTAGTCAAAGGTGAAAAACGTCTCATTAACACGAAATGGAACGCGTGGGTAGCGAATCCATTGCGTGGAAGTCTGAAGTTAAACTTACCTAGTGGATGTCGTTCGCAGACTGACCGTTCCTGGTTTGAGCCGGGAACGGCGAGAGGCTAACGAAATGCCCAATATATGGAAGTGAGGAATTAAATCATGAGCAGGATATGGCGATTCCTCGGGTGAGCCCAGTCTCAGAGCAATATGTGCCGGCTCTGCAATTATGGAAGCCTCCCTGGATCGTGGGGAATGCCCATGGTCTGCCCCTGCCTTCCCTTGAAAGTTGACCGTGATGTGTTTGACAGTTATACTTTGACTAGCTGAGATGTGGGTGACACCACAACAGTAAGAGTCTAACGTGCCTCGAAACCAGAGGAAGGCTAACCTAATTAAAAAATGCCCACCGAAGACGGAAGTGCAGTCCTACGGGTGTGTAGCATGATGGATCAGACCCCACATTCCCAGCCCGACACATTCATAAAAATACTTTCGATTTGAGCGGCGTTTCCAGATAGAAGGGCGATTCTTGGAATAGTAAGTTCCAGAACGAGTTGGGGGAGGGCAGCGGTATATGCGCCTGTCTTTTTCATTGGCTAGTACGTGGCAGCCCACGCTAATCACTAGGCCACATTTGAAAATCTAGCAGTTAGACGCGGGATTCCAATCGGAGCGGTCGCTAGTTTGTGATGTGATGACCCAACAATGCCCTTAAAGATTCGATAATATATTGTTCTCTGGACAACAGGTACCACTTTAAAACATACTTTAATGTTGTATTTATGCCTGGTGAACGAAAGAGAAGAATATAAGAGTATTTTATGAATAAAATGTGAAAGTAGAAAACCTAACTTCTGTGCGCCAGTATTCTGAACACTGCAACTTCAACCTGTCAGGTCTTTCAAGCTGTAATACTCCAAATGCATATCATTCCTCTGTTGTGAATGGGTGCGTATGCTTGATGAATGTTAATTACACTCAATGCAAATTCGCAAACCCTTGTGCATTCCTAAATGCCTATCATGACTCATTCGTAATCAACTGTACATTGCTCTTGTGAGTTAACATTTGGCAGTCTGGAATTGGAATGAGTGATGAAACATGTACAAGTTCCTTTGTAAATGCTGAGAATGTTGGAGTGAGTGAGTTGGTGATTTAATAAATAGCCTCTCACATCTAGTGGAAGGAAAGATGCTTCAATATCCATATGTAAACAGGACGGTGGTGGCACGCCAGAATTGCTAAGTTCATGTGATTCCTGGTGGCTATATGCTCAAGAGAATTAATGCAATTTCTCTGTGAAGTATTCCACTGTTACCTCTACTGTTGGTTGGTTCATATAAACTAGTTCTTAAGAGAACCATAGGTGTGTGAACCTGTGTCTTAGTCGGCTGAATATAATGTATGGCTCATGCAAATTTACAAGGACTAAACATGTTTTTCCCATATGTGCTTTGGTGCATATGTGAACAATTGCTCATGCAATTTGGTTTCTGTTACCTACTGTGGTAGATACTCAGTGGGGAAAGAACACATGATGATGATGATAGCATGATGTACTTGTGAGCCAAGTCTGATTCACAATGCCTGTCTCATGTTGCTATGTCACAATGCTTGCTCATGCTGCTTGCCTTCAAATGCTTGTAATTGTGTAGGCTACCCCTGTCTCAGGATATAGACTTGTGATTACCACAGATAGAGGTGAATAATAAACATATCACCCACAGTACATCCAAGTGAAATTACACTTCATTATCAAACTAGGAGAGGTGTGTTTGGTCAACATCCTCCCTTTACCTCCCCATCTCCAATTTGTGTATGTTGATGTATGATAACATTATCTTTTAACACATGTAAAGAGATGTTGTGCCATTTTGTATATCAGCAGAGAACAGGATGGTGGAGGGCCTTCCATATATCATCTGGGACAACCAAACAGAAGTCCTAGATCCAGAAGTGACTCCCTATCAAAATGCAGGAAAATCAAAGAAGAATTTTCTCTCAGCTCTCAACAGCTGAATGCACAAATGGGAGCATAACACAATCTGAAGCACTATAATAGTGGTGAGCTGGACAGTGATCTTTGATTCAATCAAATGTCAACTGAGAATAACATCAAGTCTTTTGGTATGGAACTACATTCATAGAAAACTGGTGAAGTAACTTGCAGTGTTTGTTTATCTAAGACTCAACTTAGAAAATATCCAGCATGGTGCTCACACAGTGATTGAAGAATGTGACTTGAAGGAGTAGGTGAAGTTGAGGGCGAGGTGAAGTTCTGCAATGTATTGGACATTATGTATATCATTATTGAAGTACCCAGTGACAGCCTTCACAGATAGCCTGATCAACCGTGAGATGCAGTACCGTATCATCATACCAAATCTTGTCTTCCAGAGGAATGAATCTGCCATGGAACTTGTGGGAAATCTGCTAACTGGAGCTTGTGCAACATCAATGCTGATGATAAACGGATTCAACAGACCCAGAACAGTAGTTCCTCCCTTAAGTTTTTCCATGATAGGATTTCATAACCTTCCCCAGAGACAGAAAGTGATGATAGATACAGAACTCAGTGTGTAGTTAGAGATTAGAGAGGAGGAGAGAGTTTATTGATAAGCTGGAGGAGTGTGTAGGAGTGTTGTATCATGTTTATCTTCATGCATGTTCGGCATATCTATACCTTATGCAGGTAATTATTGAAGTGTTGACATGACAAATGTGATGAATCATGGGTCTTCACTCGACTCACCATCAGCTCAATAAAGTGTATTTAATGAATCAGTGTTTTAAGTACATGTCTCAAGAGAATGTCTTGTACAGTTGCTGTCAAGTATTGTACTCTGGTGACTGTCTTAAGTACTGTGGGTTGATTTACATATTGTGTAAAAGTCCTGTATAGATGTTGTCAAGTATCTCTCATGATGTCTATCTTGTACAATTGTGGTGTAAACAATTCCTATGTAAATGTATGTCCCACTCTTGTCAAGAACCTGTCATGTAGATGTCTTGTTCAACAGATGTTATGTACAGTTATTGTTGAAGTTTGTTTGTCTACAAGAATTGAAACCTAAAGTCCTAAGATATAATTGGACAACTGATATAGGTCACTTTTGACACAAAATAAATAAGAGGAAGATCTAATGTGACGGACGAATAGCACACTGACAACACTATAGTTGAGTGAGATGGATCCTCAGTTGTCCAGGGGCTAATAGTTCAGATCTTCCTTTGGCTTGAGGGAACCTATTTACTTCTTTTATAAATTTCTGTGTAGATACATAGTAGTCTCACAGTGGGGGTTGAGCCAAAGAAAAATGGTTCTCCAAAAAGGCTATTGCGGGAATGATTATCTCATTTGAAGAGACCTCTAGACATAAAACGTGCAAAATCATATCCTTTATCTTGTCTATTTATTATTCAAGATATATTTCCAGAGAACACTACTAACTAGGTCCTCTGTCATCAATCAAACATGTCACATAACTGGGATTGCTCTTTCCGGATATAAACCCTGGGAAAAAGAACACTCGTCTCGGATTAAACCCTGGTAATAACCTGCTAGGGGCTCACATACCTCGTGCCCTGATGTCAGGATACAAACTTGGGTAATACCCTGCATAAGACTCACTTTTGGGATCTCTATGTTGGTATTAAAATCCGGGGTGACCTCTCGCAAATCAGACCCAATTCTTAGGAGTTTTTATGGTGTTGTTTAATGGACCCTGTCTCTTATATGATGGACGCAACTGGTCCAGACATGTAAGCCCACAATAAATCTCTAGAAGGGTTTGATTTCATTAATGGTGATAATATTGCATGTATCACTAGTTTTAATATATCAGATAGGATTTCAATGTAGCAGACTGAAAATGATGTACAAATATCTTATGGGTCAACATAAATGATGTATCCATGATATTTGTTTTTCTCAGAATGAAATGATTATTAGCTTGTCAATATTGTTGTATAATTTTGTGCATGCTGGTTGTTCAATCTATGTATCTAAAAATTAAGGTACCTGAGACACCAGAGAACACAAATATTTTTAAATATAACTGAGACAGCTATTACAGGGAAAAATTCATTTTGTCCCTGAAATTAAGACACTTATCAGTAAATGAATATGAGGCCTACTCCATCTCCAAATTAATTGCTGGCATGAGAGAGAGAGGGGGAAATATTGTTGTAACTACAACATTTTTAATGTCACCACATCACATAAGATAACAACTCCTTATATTCTCTTCTCCCCATAACATGCTTGCAATACTGAGGGTTAAGATGGTGAGCACTGATGGTTAAATTCATAGGGCACCCATAAAGACACCACAACATCACACTCTCGGTTATAGTCAGTATTCGTACCGGCTATTGTCCAGTGTCGATTCGACGTTGGATTTATTCTTCAGTGTGTGATCTTTTCAGTATATCCTGATCAAATTGCTGAGAGGGGAGCAGATTGAAAATTCCAGGAGAAAATTCTTAAGAACTCAGTCACTTGCCATTCCTGAAGTAGTGGTATTATTAAGCGTACTTGATACGTGAAGGACGAGATAAAGGAAGATTCTACCTGATGTTATGGGCGGTCATATAAAACCGACCACAGTCTGGTGTCTATAAGACATTAGTCTATTGTTCGATGGTGTAATCTCTCTGGTGTACTAGGATCCACGTCACCAGGAGTTAACTCATTGAATTTCCAGGAAGGCCATCAAAATAACTGGACCCCTGGCCATTCATATGGCAGTGGAGAGCGTACGCAAAGTACGTGTCTGGGAAACGATGAGAACCAACCTGATGTCATTGGCGTATCATACGACTAGTAGCATATCATGGACAACCTGAAAAATTTCATGAAGAGATAAAACAGGATCCGTCTCCGACGTCGGACGTCAATTCATCCTCAGTTGAGAAAGCATTTCTGCCTGAAAACTGGTGGAGATTAAAGGGAGGACAAAGTTAGTACAACTGATGTCATTCCCCTTTTTCATCCTCAATTGGGAAGACTTTTCTGCCGGAAGAATGGTGGGAATGTAATAAGGATTACTGACTCCAAACAGTTAACTCTTATATGGTAGAGATCACTGCAACTCCAGCAGCTGACACTCTATACACATTGTCTGCGATTCAGTGGACTAACGAAAGATCACTGTTCTCAAAAAACAGCTGACTCCTTTCAAGATAAAGATCCCTGCAAGTCAGCAGTCGACTCTATATATAATAAGAACCATGCATTTGAGCAGTGGAATCTTATATTATTACTGAGATGCGAGGTATATTCACAAGACCTGGCCAGTCCTATCCTCAAAGTCAGTAAAATTGCTTCCAAAATTCCAGTCAATATTGGGATCTAAGAAGCTATACCCACATAATCACACCCCTTCAAAGGTGGCTGTGATAATGACAACTTCTCTAATGCTGAGAAGGAACGTCTTATATTCGCCAATAGTAAACGTTTTGCTCATGTGGGAGAGAAAGAACGGATACTCCAGCCACTCAAAAGCACTTAGCTAAAGCAGGGCTGAAGGACAACTAGTTGGAAATTCCACCTGGAATTCTAGATTAGTAGTAGTAGATGTCACAGTTTGGCTGCATCTACAAACTCAGTTGCTACGTTGGAAACAGCTTACATTTCAACTATAGAGCAACTAAGGAGAGAAAATGCTGCCACTTCTCACAACACATCAAAATAGAGGCCTAACGGAATTAGGGAATCTCAACCAATAGTGCACCTCTAAATCTATGGTAGGACTACAGAAATAAGTCAAGGAAATATAGTGGGAAATTGCTACCATCTGCGAACCCAAGAGGCTTATTGGAAAGGTAGACCCTGTGTCGAACGCTAACCAAATCTGCACCAGTGGATTTTAGTCTTAACAAGTTCTGCAGTGGCGGATCGCACAGTTCACCCGGAAGTGATTGTATTTGCTCCGGTGCTGGCCAAAAATTTTAACCCAGCTCCAAATGCCAAGATTCATCATCATCATGTGCCATGCCGGTAAGCGTGGGCGGTCATGTTCTGCCATCTCACTCGATCAACTGAGTCGTGGATCAGTTCAGTGTTTCTGTCTCGACCATGCCACAAGGCCAAGCCATCCAGATACTTGTTTCTAGGTCTTCCCCTTGGTCTGTTCCCCTCGATCTTACCAGTTGTCACCAAGTTCTCCAAATCATTTCTTCTCATAACATGCCCAAAAAATTGTGACTGTCTACGTCTAATGTTTCGGATCAGTTTACGATCTTCATTTGTTTCTTGAAGGACTTCTTCATTGGTCTTTCTGGCTGTCCATGGTATTCTTTGCATTTTCCTCAGAAACCACATTTCTACAGCCATCAGATGTTTTTCAGCTTGGCTGCTCATTGTCCAAGCTTCACATCCATATAAAAGTACAGGTTCTATGTAGCATCTCAACACTCTTTTTCTCGTTTCAATTGACATCTTTTTATTGGTCAGTATGTTTTTCATCTTGCTAAAGGCTACTTTTGCCATGGCGATTCTTGTTCTAATCTCTTCAAGGCATCTCCCATCAGATGTTATTACTGTTCCGAGATAATTGTACCTATTCACTTGTTGAAGAATATTCCCATTTACTTGTATATTACACTGTGGTATTTCGTTCTTCCTAGTGACGACCATAATCTGTGTCTTTTTACAATTTAATTCTAACCCTTGTTGTTCACTGTGTGTAACAACCGCATCTACTAAATTTTGCAGGTCCTGTTCATTGTCTGCAATCAAGACTGTATCATCTGCATATCTAATGTTATTGATGCATCGTCCCCCAATGTTGATTCCTTCCATATTTTCAATATTTCTGAAAATATTTTCACTGTACAGGGAAAACAGATCTGGAGACATTACACATCCCTGTCTCACACCTCTCTTAATAGGCTGATATTGGCTTACTTCATTATCAACTCTTATGGCAGCTTGTTGTTTCCAATATATGTTTTTTACAAGTCTAAGGTCTTTCCCATCAATTTGTAGATCTTCAAGCATCCTTTTCATGTTGACATGTCTAACTTTATCAAAAGCCTTTGTGTAGTCAATAAAGCAAAGGTGTAGATCTTTGTTTACTTCTATAGAACGTTCGATTACGGTTCTCAGTATATACACAGCATTTACTGTACCCTTGCCTAATACAAACAGACATTGTTCTTCTCCTATTTCAGGTTGTATTTTCCTCCTAACTCTTTGCATGATAATTCTTAGCAAAATCTTCGTGATGTGACTCATTATACTAATTTTTCGATGTTGATCACATTCCAAGGCTCCTGATTTCTTTGGGATTGCAATAAATACAGAATTACATAACTCATGAGGTATATTTCCAGTATCATATATTGTATTATAAGATTACTGTTGGAGAAAGTTGTTCAGCTAATACTCTCACAGGATTATCATTCTCCTGTGGCGAAGGGAAGGATGAAGTTCTGATAAAGATGAAGATAGGTGGAGAGATACATGGAATGCAACCATTTTCTCTAAACCTCATCTGGAAGTTGGCTTAATTGCAAAGCCATTACTTCACTTAATGTATCTCTATGGTCCAATCATACATTACGAAATGGTGTGACTCAGAGAGATCATATATCACAAACAGGAAATATAGCATGGATGTCAGCAGTGAAGCACTGTCAGAGGTAAATAGAAGAGCAGTTCACAGATGAGTGGAGTCAGGACTCTTGATGCTCCCAGTGACTTAAAGGAACTTAATGCAGGGCTAACTTCATGGTCTTTGCGTTTGCCACCAAATTCATCAACAGATGCAATGTTGGGGCAGATTTTTTTTTTTAAAGGAAAAATCACTTAGTTCCAAATGTACTACTCTAGTAGGGTAAAGGGAGACAGGGAGTAATTGACAAAACTACCTGAGGGATCTGGGAACTGTGGATTTCTGAGATCATCTGTCATACCTATGAAAGATTTAAGAGAGGGGCCATGTAGCATGATGGATCAGACCCCACATTCCCAGCCCGACACATTCATAAAAATACTTTCGATTTGAGCGGCGTTTCCAGATAGAAGGGCGATTCTTGAAATCGTAAGTTCTAGAACGAGTTGGGGGAGGGCAGCGGTATATGCGCCTGTCTTTTTCATTGGCTAGTACGTGGCAGCCCACGCTAATCACTAGCCCACATTTGAAAATCTAGCAGTTAGACGCGAGATTCCAATCGGAGCGGTCGCTAGTTTGTGATGTGATGACCCAACAATGCCCTTACAGATTCGATAATATATTGTTCTTTGGGCAACAGGTACCACTTTAAAACATACTTTAATGTTGTATTTATGCCTAGTGAACGAAAGAGAAAAATATATGAGTATTTTATGAATAAAATGTGAAAGTAGAAAACCTAACTTCTGTGCGCCAGTATTCTGAACACTGCAACTTCAACCTGTCAGGTCTTTCAAGCTGTAATACTCCAAATGCATATCATTCCTCTGTTGTGAATGGGTGCGTATGCTTGATGAATGTAAATTACACTCAATGCAAATTCGCAAACCCTTGTGCATTCCTAAATGCCTATCATGACTCATTCGTAATCAACTGTACATTGCTCTTCGTGAGTTGACATTTGGCAGTCTGGATTGGAATGAGTGATGAAACATGTACAAGTTCCTTTGTAAATGCTGAGAATGTTGGAGTGAGTGAGTTGGTGATTTAATAAATAGCCTCTCACATCTAGTGGAAGGAAAGATGCTTCAATATCCATATGTAAACAGGACGGTAGTGGTACGCCAGAATTGCTAAGTTCATGTGATGCCTGGTGGCTATATGCTCAAGAGAATTAATGCAATTTCCCTGTGAAGTATTACACTGTTACCTCTACTGTTGGTTGGTTCATATAAACTAGTTCTTAAGAGAACCATAGGTGTGTGAACCTGTGTCTTAGTTGACTGAATATAATGTATGGCTCATGCCAATTTACAAGGACTAAACATGTTTTTCCCATATGTGCTTTGGTGCATATGTGAACAATTGCTCATGCAATTGAGCTTCTGTTACCTACTGTGGGACATTACTCAGTGGGGAAAGAACACATGATGATGATGATAGTATGATGTACTTGTGAGCCAAGTCTTATTCACAATGCCTTGCTCATGCTGCTTGCCTTCAAATGCTTGTAATTGTGTAAGCTACCCCTGTATCAGGATATAGACTTGTGATTACCACCGATGGAGGTGAATAATGCAACCATATCACCCAAAGTACATCCCAGTGAAATTCACTACCTCATCAACCAGGAGTGGTGTGTTTGGTCAACATCCTCCCTGAACATCCCCATCTCCAATTTGTGTATGTTGATGTATGATAACATTATCTTTTAACACATGTGAAGAGATGTTGTGCCATTTTGTATATCAACAGAGAACAAAAAGGATGATGGAGAGCCTTCCATATATCATCTGGGACAACTAAACAGAAGTCCTAGATCCAGAAGTGACTCCCTATCAAAATGCAGGAAAATCAAAGAAGAATTTTCTATCAGCTCTCAACAGCTGAATGCACAAATGGGAGCATAACACAAGCTGAAGCACTATAATAGTGGTGAGCTGGACAGTGATCTTTGATTCAATCAAATGTCAACTGAGAATAACATCAAGTCTTTTGGTATGGACTACATTCAGAGAAAACTGGTGAAGTAACTTGCAGTGTTTGTTTATCTAAGACTCAACTTAGAAAATATCCAGCAGGGTGCTCACACAGTGATTGAAGAATGTGACTTGAGGAGTAGGTGAAGTTGAGGGCAAGGTGAAGTGCTGCAATGTATTGGACATTATGTATATCATTATTGAAGTACCCAGTGACAGCCTTCACAGATAGCCTGATCAACCGTGAGATGCAGTACCGTATCATCATACCAAATCTTATCTTCCAGAGGAATGAATCTGCCATGGAACTTGTGGGAAATCTGCTAACTGGAGCTTGTGCAACATCAATGCTGATGATAAACGGATTCAACAGACCCAGAACAGTAGTTCCTCCCTTAAGTTTTTCCATGATAGGATTTCATAACCTTCCCCAGAGACAGAAAGTGATGATAGATACAGAACTCAGTGTGTAGTTAGAGATTAGAGAGGAGGAGAGTTTATTGATAAGCTGGAGGAGTGTGTAGGAGTGTTGTATCATGTTTATCTTCATGCATGTTCGGCATATCTATACCTTATGCAGGTAATTATTGAAGTGTTGACATGACAAATGTGATGAATCATGGGTCTTCACTCGACTCACCATCAGCTCAATAAAGGTGTTTAATGAATCAGTGTTTTAAGTACATGTCTCAAGAGAATGTCTTGTACAGTTGCTGTCAAGTATTGTCTCTGGTGACTGTCTTAAGTGCTGTGGTTGATTTTACATATTGTGAAAAGTCTTGTATAGATGTTGTCAAGTATCTCTCATGATGTCTATCTTGTACAATTGTGGTGTAAACAATTCTATGTAAATGTATGTCCCACTCTTGTCAAGAACCTGTCATGTAGATGTCTTGTTCAACAGATGTTATGTACAGTTATTGTTGAAGTTTGTTTGTCTACAAGAATTGAAACCTAAAGTCCTAAGATATATTGGACAGCTGATATAGATCACTTGTGACACAAAATTAATAAGAGAAGATCTAAGGTGACGGACGAATAGCACACTGGCAACATTATGTTGAGTGAGACGGATCCTCAGTTGTCCAGGGGCTAATAGTTCAGATCTTCTCTGGCCTTGAGCGAACTATTTTACTTCTTTTATAAATTTCTGTGTAGATACATAGTAGTCTCACAGTGGGGGTTCAGATCCAACGGAAAAATGGTTCTCCAAAAGGGCTAGGCGGGAATGATTATCTTTCTCATTTGAGAGACCCTAGACATAAAACGTGCAAAATCATATCCTTTATCTTGTTATTTATTATTCAAGATATATTTCCAGAGAACACTACTAACTAGGTCCTCTGTCATCAATCTAACATGTCACAGGGTGACAACATAAAAATTGGCACTACGCAATTTCGTCCGAGTGAAATGTCTTTCGTTCTAGGAACAGCTCTGACTACCTAGTTCTCCAAATGCCCCTCGTGGCCTGAACAGCTCCGGCTAGGTAGTTTCCGAATGTCCGTCATGCCCGGAACAGCTCTGACGGGCACAACGACAAGCACATGCCCGAATCGAAGACTCGCTGAGTGGATACCGTCTGCAGTCCGACCGTCCCTGGTTTGTTCGGAGAGCGATCCGTAGCGAACGAAAGGCCTAATATATTGAAGTAAGGAATTAAAGCAGCCACGAGCAGGACGTGGCGATTCCCTCGGTGAGCCCAGCACCAGAACGCAATGTGTCGGCTCTGCAACTATGGAAGCCTCCCTTGGATGGCGGATAATGCCCATGGACTGCCCTGCCTTCCATTGAGGGCTGATCGTGAAGCTTTTGACCGTTCTAATTTGACCAGATGGGATATAAACAGCACCACAAAAGTGAGTCTCCCAGGAATGCAACCTGGTCAAAAATGCACGCTGAAGTCGGATGTGTTGGCCTAAGGGTTTCAGCCCAAGCGTGTCTAACATAGACACAACTCCTCCATGTCTGCATCGCTCAAAGCCTTCATGTGGCCATACATGACCCCATCGGGCCCTGGTGCCATGTCTTTTGCCTTTTTCATAATGTGTTTAACATCTTCCACCCGTATGATGTCTTCATACTGCATATTCTTCGTGGTGCCAGATAACTCCTCTCTAACTGCATCCCTGGTGTCCGTATCATTATGATTGGTCTGCGCTAAAAATCTCTAGAGAAACGCCTCCCCTTTCTCTTTGTCTGTTGTTACGCGCACACCATCATCTCTATAAATTGTTCCCACTGTCATAGGCCGATCTTTTCTCTGCATTTGCCTGTGCAGTTTCCAGAATTTTCGCAGTGTTTTATCACCTCCAATCTCCTTCATGAAACATTCCCATTTCGCCTTTTTGGCCTCTGCAGCACAGCGCTTGAGAACCTCCACCTTGTTTTTTTGACGTTTTCCGCTGTGTCCACTTCCTCTCGTGAGTTTCGATCAAGAAACAAAAGAAGATCGTAAACTGATTAGAGTCATTTGACGTAGACAGTCAAAATTTTTTGGGCATGTTATGAGAAGAAATGACTTGGAGAACTTGGTGACAACTGGCAAGATCGAAGGGGAGAGACCAAGGGGAAGACCGAGAAGTAAATACCTGGATGGCTTGGCCACGTGGCATGGTCGAGACAGGAACATAGAGCTGATCAACGACCCTGGTGATCGAGTGAGATGGCAAAACATGACCGCCCACGCTTACGGCATGGCACATGATGGATGGATGAATACTTTAGCAGAAATTGTGGATGGAAATATAGAGTATTAAGGTTTGCTGGAAGATATACTGATAGATGAACAGACAGGTAGGCAGGTACTTAGAGAGTAGATACAATGTTGCACACGATGTCATGTGTTTACTGAATCGCACGCTTGCGTTCATGAATAATGGATAATTGAAGAATACAATTACTACTTTCATTGTACCATAATTACCTCTTATCAAGGTTTCTGTATCTGCCTGCTGGTCTAGATAATTAGCTTGAATGACGGGGTAGTCAAAAGGGTCGACAGATCTTAAGGTGATGTTCCCTCTACTTTCTGGTCTCAGCAGTACAGGGAAGCAAGTAAAGCCATAGTCTCCCCAGAGACCACCAGCTAATTCAGCCTTGGTCTAACAGCATACATTTTATTTAGAACATCACCATTAAATGACAAGAAGAGAGAATATACATGATTTAACATCAATGTTAATTATCCCATGTTTCTATATCTACAGTTTATTTATGTTTTCACTGACATAGTAACTGTTAGTGATTTTTGTAGAACCCACATACAAGACCACATTTCTGAACTAGCAGTGTTAGTGCAGTGGTTAGCATGCCTGCCTGTCCACTCGGTAGTCATATGTTTGAATTCCCGAGACGGGGATTTTTACATCTGTTAATATGGCACTCAGATCAACCCAGCATTAAATAGTACGGAAAATGTCTTGGGAAGTAAAGGCGGCCGTCGTGAAATTGACCACTCATCGAGCATTTGGGACAAGCTCAGTATATACAATATGCTTCAAGCCCGGCACAAGTCTGGCTTCCACCCAACCATCATGTGCCATACCGATAAGCGTGGGCGGTCATGTTCTGCCATCTCACTCGATCACCAGAGTCATGGATCAGTTCCGCTTTCTTGTCTCGATCATGCTACGTGGCCAAGCCATCCAGGTATTAATTTCTCGGTCTTCCTCTTGGTCTCTTTCCTTCGACCTTGCCAGTCGTCACCAAGTTCTCCAAGTCACTTCTTCTCATAACATGCCCAAACAATTTTGCCTGTCTATGTTTAATGACTCTAATCAGTTTACGATTTCCATTTGTTTCTTGAAGGACTTGTTCATTGGTATTCTGCCTTAGTTATTATTATTTCTTACAGACTGAGAACATCCATCGAACAATTGCATAACACATGATGTTCCGAATATTACAATTGCAATTAAGTAATAATGAATGACGGGTGTGTTTAGTAAATATACTAATAGTAAATATTAGAATTCAGTTCTTCTGTCTTGCTGGCTATGTTTCTGTTGGTATGGGATGTCGAACGGCATCACAACGTATTTGGCATTCTCAAGCGTGCCCAGCTATCCGATGTTGGATCACGGCAGCCCTTTTCCAAAGGGGCGTTCATTTGAAATCCGTTCGTGCCGCACCGCGCGTAATTGCGTACGTTGAACATGATCATGTCATAGTCATGTAATTAGTACTGACCAGTGAATAAAAGAGCACGTGCTTATTGTCCCATGATGCATAGGTTCTGTTTTTGACCGTTGAAAAAATGGTCGGGTTGATCCAAAATCCGTCCAAAGAAGCCCAAAGAGCGGTGATTCAGCTTCTTTCACTTGAAGGATGTCGACCAGTGGACATTCATCGAAGAATACAGGCAGCGTACGGTATCAAATGTGTGTCGAAGAAAACATTGACAGACTGGGCACGAATGTTTTCGGAAAGGACGTTAGTTCACGACAGATCTTCGATGGCCGGGTCAAGCGCATATTGTTGCAACAGAAAAACAAAACAAAATTGATGCAGCAGTACAGATGAACCGTTGTCGAAGCATCCGTTCGCTAGCGAAAGAATTTGATGTGTCAATTGGGACAATTCAAAAGGTCGTTCGTAAGAAACTGCAATACCGGAAAGTGTGTTCACAGTGGGTACCACGGATGTTGACCGACCACTAAAAAGAGGAACGCATGGAGTGGAGGATGATGCATTTCTCTTCCGCATTGTGGCAGGCGATGAATCATGGTGTCACCACTTTGAGCCGAGCAGCAAAAGAGAGACCATGCAATGGAAGCATGCTGGATCACCAAAAGCCAAAAAATTCAAGTTACAGGTTTCCGCTGGTAAGGTTATGCTGAGCGCATTGACCATGAAGGGCTATTGTTGGCCAACTTTAACGAACCTGGTGTCAACATCAACTCTACCCACTACTTGCAAACACTAGAAAAGCTGCAAAAAGTAATCAAGAATAAACGACCCTGCATGCTTTTTCGCGGTGTGACTTTTTTGCACGATAATGCTCGTCCGCATGTCGCAAAGATTGTGCAGGAAGCCTTAGCAAGGAAGAAGTGGGAAATTCTGCAACATCCAGCCTATAGTCCTGATTGATCACCATGTGATTTTCATTTGTTCGGACCTCTAAAAAAAAGCTCTCAAGGGGCAACGATTTCACACAGATGCAGACATAATGAACGCGGTAAACAATTGGTTCAGTTGGCAACCACAATCCTTTGCTTTTGCGGACGGCATTCGCTGCCTACCTAAGCAATGGGATGCTTGCCTGAATGCCTACGGCGACTTCTTCTGTCCAACCCATGGTGCATAATTCATTCAAGATGAATGCTTTGTTTAATTCTACCACACCTGTTAATGTTTCTTTCATGCCTTTGTAATAAAGCCATTGGAACGGATTTCAAATGAACGTCCCTAATAGTTTTTAGATGTGGCAGTTGGACATCTGAACCAGCAGCATATATCCGGGCCTGCAACAGGGATCACCATTATCTCCGGTGCTTTTCAACGCCTTCAACGTGAGAATTATCAGCCAGCAGATCTCTGGACCGGGGAGAACATTGTAATTGCCGACGATGTGTTAGTGTATCGTCAGGGGAAGGATAGAAATCGGGTTGCTGTGGAACGGCAAACCGAACTAAATCGCATAAGCACTTGGTGTGTGGAATTTGGGGCAATGGTCAAACCTACGAAGACAGCATTGACATGGTTCTTTTTGTATAACTATAATGTCAACACTCCAAAACCAACTGTAAATCTGTGTTCGGAGACTGGAAAGAACACAGGCAATGAATTACCTGGGGATACGTTTTGATCGAAGCCTTGCTGATAATGAGCACATAGACCAGGTGATAACAAAGGCCAAGCAGGGTTTAGCTGCGATGCGGGTGATGGCGTCAGCAAACTGTGAGCAGCGCCATCTATGCCTTCTATACGAGGGGTGGTCATGTCTGTTATTAAGTATGCAATGGCGATCTTGACTCGCAGCCGTACGCTGATGGAAAGGATACAGAACGAAGTTATAATGCGTATTATTCTTGGATGTACAAGAGATACAGCATGCAGGGCAATGCGCAATCTTCTTGATTTCCCAACCATTGAAGACGGAATACAAATTTGCAGAGCACGTGCTTACCTCAGAATCAGTGCAAACACACAACATTCACTGTATAGTGAAAGTAAGAAGGTTAAGGGCAGCAGATTAAAAAGAGGAACGTCGTGAATAGGTCAAGCCGAAGACATTCTTCAACAGGTGTGTTCATTTGAGGACCTAGACCGTAGCGAGGAGTGGGTACAAGTGCCAACAGATCTTTGTATGTTCTTTTCATTCTGCATCCAACTAGACAGAAAATGCAGACAAGAAAATCCGGCTGCTGTGGAGGCGGAAGTACAGGCGTTGATCTTCGAGAATTCGTTAGACGGTAATGCTGTCATTTACACAGATGGGTCGGTCGTTCGACGTGTGAAAAGTTCATGGGCCTTTACGGCTCAGGCCAGAGCGGGAATTGTGAAGGAGGATTCTGGTACTTTTGCTTTGACCACAAGTTGCCTGACTATGGAAGTCATGGCAGTAAGTAAAGCAATAATATGGCTCGAGACATAGACATTCACCAGGGCATGTTTCCTTAGCGACTCAATGAGCATGCTCAAGAAGATAGAGGTGAGGTGGATCCGAAGAGCGTAGTTACTGTCTCTTGAGCTGTTTCGGCTGGCAAAGATTATTTTAATTTTCGTGCCAAGGTATGCGGGTGGACAAGCAAATGATCGGGCTGACAAGCTAAGGTAAGGCTACTGTTGAGGGCGGACGCGCCATGGACTAGGCATGACATTCTGAATGATTTACGAGAAGTAAATCGTTCGCAAAAACCAAATGATGACTGTGAATCTACAACAATGGTCAGGATGCGAGAACAGCAAATTAAAAGAGATGTGGCCAAAAAAATAACACTGCGCAGGACGCCAAAGAAAATTGATAAACCAACACAAAACTGGTGTCGTTAGCCGCTACACGCTGCGGGATTTACTGAGGAGAGGTTCCGAGCACTTATGGACTGAATGGTTCGACGTGCAATGAGGATGATCTGTCAAGTAACTAACTAACTAACTAACTAACTAACTAACTAACTAACTAACTAACTAACTAACTAACTAACTAACTGACTGACTGACTGACTGACTGACTGACTGACTGACTGACTAACTAAATATGTTCTGGCTATGATTAGTATTATAGTGTATTATAGTAACTAACTAACTAACTAACTAACTAACTAACTAACTAACTAACTAACTAACTAACTAACTAACTAACTGACTGACTGACTGACTGACTGACTGACTGACTGACTGACTAAATATGTTCTGGCTATGATTAGTATTATAGTGTCGACGTGATTGTTGTATGGCGGACATCTGTCAATAGCAATATGGAGATCTGTGCTTGTGTTCGCTCTGTTGATGTCTATACCGTCCACGCTGACGACTGGCAAAGGCACACCAACCGCCTGAGTGTTCAGGAGAACAATGTCAAAGAATCCTTTGCCAGGTTCACATATGATCTTCATTCCTGGCACCACTCAGTTCTCGCAGCACCGCCGGTGTAGTTTCATGTCTATTATTTTGTGTTATTTTCCTCTGTTGACAATATCGTCTGCGCAAGACGTTGCTCTGCCGAGGCCTATTGACTCCTGCTGCATGCACATCGAAAAGAACTGGTGACAGTGGTGACTCGTGGGATAGACCATTAAGATACGTTGTGGCTTCATTCAAGATCCATGCTTGACACCTCAACAACACTGTTCTTTTAGAAATCTAGTTGAAAACATTAGCTGTTTGTATATGCCCAGTAGCAATCACATGATCATGCTGTAAGGCACACTGTTGTATGCTTGTCCCTGAAGGCAACCGCCCACGGTAGACGTGTGAATATCATTCTGCCTTACAGGCTTGCAACAATTAAGATCTGATTGTGACTTACATTTGAAATGAAGAATCGCTGACGTTTTGTCATGTAAATTACAGGTTGTATGATGATAATGTGTAGTGATCTAAAGTGATATAGCTTCTAAACATGGAACTATGATTTGATGATTAAAAAACAAGCATAAGTATGAACATGAAATAGATGAGATATATCAAAATTGTAAAAGATGGTTACCTTGTTTCCATAGTTAAAAAAATCCAGTTGGGCACTAGATGGCATATATATACGAAAGATTAACTGCACGTCGGGCCAGTCCTTCTCTCTTGTTTCATTGGTTGTACTTATAAATGCCATGACTTCACCACCGGAATTTGAACTTAATGGACCTGTTTTTGAACAAATGGAAATGCATGTTACATTTGTGCATACAAGATAGAATTGCTTCTAAGTTGTGCGCAATTTGTCTTTGGAAAAGGGAGAGGATGCACTGATGTAATTGTTGCATTCATAAGGCTTTAGGCCGAGTAATTAGAAATAAACTGTGTAAAGTGCTACAAGAATACGATGTAAGTGGGCCACGACTGGATAATATCAAGGCTATACATCCAAACAGTGAATGTGCAGTTAGAACAAATGTCTGCACGAAAAAAATATTTCCTAATAACATCAATCGTCTTTATCACCACGTATGAATAAGATTACTAAAGAAGCTAATCCACAACCAGAGGTTTAAATGAGCTGCTGTTTGCAGATGACCAGACTTTACTGTGTGAGAACAATGCGGACCTCCAACACTTTATAACTTACCTTCACAACTGCAGTCAGAATATTGAAATAAATATGAATATAAAACATATATAATTTATCAGTATTCGACGAACACCAGTGCAAGATTACGTAATTATAAATGGAAAATCAGTAAAACAGTTTAGTGAGTACACGTATCTGGGCACAGAAAATGGAATACTAGATCAAAATAGTAGCAAATAAAATAAAGAAAGTAGCTGATATTTGTCCCAACGCTGTGTTACCCATGCCAAACATCACGTGAGATGAGATGCATAATAAACGCAACTGTAAAAACAAGCGGAGGTAGAGAGTCAAATGAGAAACTAGTAGTAAGTGTGGGGATAACACCTATTGCTGACATTATAGAACAACGCAGAATTAAATGGTTCGGACATTAAGTTAGGCTCGAAAGAGATCAACCAGCGAGATGAGCGTTATACGTGAGAACATTGGGATACAAGACGAGAGAACAATTAAGAAAGAGTTTGGTAGTTGGAGTAAAAGAGACATAACAAATCAAATATGGCTTTAGTACAAGCGAATGCGAAACGCATAAAATTGCATCTGTCTCGTCTCTGCGACTTCTCAACTGGCTAAAGACTAAGGTTTTGCATTTATAACAAGAACTAACCATCATCATCATCATCATCATCATCATCATCATCATCATCATCATCAGCATCATCATCAATATGTGTCATGCCGATAAGCGTGGACAGTCAAGTTTCGTCAACTCACTCGATCACAATTCTTGGATCAGCTCAGTGTTCCTGTCTCGACCATACAACGTGGCCAAGCCACCTAGGTATTTACTTCTCTGTCTTCCCCTTGCTCTTTTCCCTTCGATCTTGCCAGTTGTCACCATGTCTGCAATTTATTTCTTATCATAATATGTCAAGAAATTTTGGCTGTCTACGTCTAATTTCCCCAATCAGTTTAAGGTTTTTATTTGTTTCTTGGTTATTGGTTTTTCTGTCTGTCCATGGTATTCTTTGCATTTCCTAAGAAACCACACGTCCACAGCCATGAAATGTTGTCCTGCCTGTTTACTCATTATCCACACTTCACGTCCACACAAAAGCAATGGTGCTATGTACCACCTCAGCACTCTTTTTGTCTTTGCAATGACATCTTTTTAAGAACTAATCAGACACAGCAAAATACTCGTAATAAGAACAAAGAAACAAACAACATACCTGCTAGCATAGTTTAATAGTGTGGAAATTACATAAACGAATGTTAGCTAAACTAATTCAACGATCAGGAGTCAAACAAAAGCAATAATCATGCTAGCAATAATAGCAACATAAAAAGAAAAACAAAACAAAGTCCTGCAGCAGTGACCGGCTGTGATACCTGAAATGTTAGGTCTATCACATTTCCAAGGACGAAGTGTAAGTGTGGGGTGGGGGAGGGGGTGGAATAGATGGCCATCAAGAGCCCACGTATTGATCCCAGCACCGACCTAGCTCATGCAATTGTCAGCGTATCTTTCTAAACCATTCTGCCATCTGCCCCTTTAAAACCGGTCAATTGTCAGCAGACAACAAAGCAATAAATAAGAAACATATTTCGGTTGTTAGGAGTCAATCAAAAGAAATACACAAGCTACATAAAATACCCCAAAAGTTCGAAGCTAAGTAAAGAAATTGTTTCAATAGTCAGGGGCAACACACAATCTGCATATACATATTATATTCTGTAGCAGCAATTACAGTCACTGTTGCCTGTATGTACCTGAGCGAAAGAGCATATACTGCAGCTTTGTCCACCAGGTAACAATGCAGGATGCGGGGGTAGTTAGAGCCTCTCTGATTCTGACTCCAAGATAGAACATCACTTGTTCATGAAGATTCTGACCAACTGGAAGATCGGCTACTACAGGGATCTGTTGAAGGAAGAAGAACGGATAAATTCTGAAAGCGTCATATATGTTATTTAATATTTTGCTTCCTGCGATCTCTAGCACGAGTCATGTGTCACAATAATGGGCTTCGAGTCGATGTATTTCAGTCACATTGGGTCGCACACTATTGTTCCGTATACAAGTTTATTTCAGTAAATTTGTAATTCAAGCAAGTGTGGTTTAATAGGTCATCATGAATTAGACAACTGAAGATCGTGCTCTCATCACGTCACCAAACATTACATATATTGCCATGTATCTCGCCTCATACACTATCATGCCCATTGTGTCTGCACTTTTCGGTGTCCATCTCCGTGTTGGTCGACCCCTGCCTTCTAACTTACTTTTAGTCCTCTCCTTGATATTCTTTTGCGCTCGCTCACTTTTAACTCAAGCGTGGTCCATACACACTACTTCTAGTAGCACTGGTCTGAATTTTGCGTGTGGATTAGCTTTCCCTATTACCAGTGTACCTCGCCCTCGGCAACCCCTCTGTGACTTTAGAAGTACTTGTAATTTGCGTCTCCAAGTCAAGGACGAGAAGTCAACATTATAGTCTAGCTGTACACTCTAGGAGTTGATCCTATTACTTCAGCATCAGCACATCGGATGTTTAAGAACGCGAGTTCTTAACCATTCGGCCATGCTGACCTTTCCTTTCCTTAATGTTGCTTAATGACTTATCAGTGCGATGTTCGATAACTGGTGGAGATGTAAATTTCCTTTCTGAGATAGAAGGATGTAGTTTGTTAAGCCATGCGTTGAGCCAAATAGCAATATTCCAGATCTCCACATGTGTGCATATTGGATACCGACGACGCTTCTCCTCCTACTTATATTTTTTTTAAAGGAATTTTGGCATTTTTCATTCTTCTTTCGAAAAGTTTATTTCCTCAAAACAATGTGTATTTACAGTTTTTTTTTAATAAAACATTTGTAAATACATGTTAAAAATCAATATACGCAAGATAATACTATATAAATGGCATGGCATAATTATCGACATATTACATGTTGATAATGATGATCGAGTAATCATTTGCTCTAATGCATACTACAATCTTCCGAAAGAAATTCTTTCATACTCCAAATATTCTCATTCATGTTTGATTTCTGAAAATGGTACATCAGTCATCAGTCATGTACCTACACAATCTTTCATACAATGAACATTTCAAAAAGCATCCCATTTTACAAAGTAAATTGCAAATCAGGTTTGCTTGACGTTTGCGTAGGCGCGCACGAGAGAGAGAAGAGAGAGAGAGAGAGAGAGAGAGAGAGAGAGAGAGAGAGAGAGAGAGAGAGAGAGAAGAGAGAGAGAGACAGACAGACAGACAGACAGACAGACAGACAGACAGTCGGGCAGACAGGCAGGCAGGCAGGCAGTATAACAGAGCACCATCTCTGTTAGTAGTTTGGGAGATAGTTGATGTGAAATAGAAAAGGGTTTGGGAAATGAATAAGGGATAAATGATGCACGGGTGAGCACAACTGAACGAGTTGTTAGGGAAGCTCACACGTGACGTCAAGGATAAACATAGGGCAGTCCCAACTCAGCATTCTACTTAGCCAGAGGTGTTTCAATTTGCTGTATACATTTTTATATCTGGACTAATAACCGGACATATATATATACTTTGATCGGAGCCTTGACTTCAATGTGTGCAGTTACCTTATATTCAGACTGGCCGTGATCTATTCCAGTCTGAAATGGTGCCGTGACCAGGATTACTGATTTGAGCTGTCGCGGCCACAAGCGATCATAGAAGTTATCATCACAAAGCAGAACAATGGATGTCTAGAACGTAGAAATTATCAAAGGCCAGAGAAATTTGAAGTCGTGTATTATTAAGAAGACAACAAAATAGAATTTGCAAGTATTTCTTATGGAGCTGATGTTCGTTAAAACCGTCACACGAAGTATAATATTCTGAGTTGTGGAACAGAGCTGCCATCGTCATTGTACAGCCTTGGGCACCTGGCCGTTGTTTTTTTGGAACGTCAATATGCTGCCTTGAAATCTCGTTTTGCAGGAGCCGTTATCGTCCTCATGTCATTGAACCTGAATTTGACCTTGGTCGCCTGAAGTGAAGTCAGGAGCCGTTATCGTCATTGAACCTGACCTTGGTTGCCTGAAGTGAAGTCAGGAGTTGTGAAGAGTTCATCCTTAAGCACGAGAGGTTGGTGGTCAACGCTTATACTGAACCAAGCCATTTGCTCATTCGTTTCGATCGTTAGCTCCGAATTGAGGAAACTCTACTTACTTGCGAAAATCAACTCCAGTCGAGCTTGGTCATAAATGCAGCTATCTTGAACTCTGGCTTATCAAAATGTCACTCAAACAAAGCGATAACGTTAATGTGGAACCTTCGGAAGTGGGTGGGCAAACTGGGTTGCCGTCCTGCTGAAGAGGGGACCCTAATTAAATCGCTTCATCAAGCTAGAGCCGTTTCCAGACGTGCCCTTTTTCGGGTGAAGTCGTCCAGAAGTGCCCTTTTTCGGGTGAAAAGAAGCCACCGTTCAGACGTGCCCAACCAGGGGTGAAAGTAGAAGTACTCCTCGCGCTAGAGAAGCCAGAGATGTCTGAGGATTGATGTAACCACCAGAGACTGCTTTCCAGGGGTCCAAAAAACCGACAGGACAACTTGAAGACAAGGTTGTCGTTTGGAGAAATCTAATAAATTACAGCTTCAAGTATCCTTATATAATTACATAAAACGAACGGTATGGATTAGTTGATTTTAGGACAATTATTATAATTGTGTAATAATTTTTGTTCATTGATTAGATCGACCTTATTAGATTTTGGCAAGGACGATATCATGGCAACACAAGATAACACAGATGAGACCTCTCAGTCGAGCAAGTACTGGGTGTGAATAGACAAGCCTTTGTGGTTACAGGATGATGGTTTTAATTATTCCGTTATGTATTGTATAAATAGTATAACTGCACTTGCTGAAGACAAATCGTGCAAATTTGGTTTAGATATATCATTAAAAGTAGATTTGATTAGATTATATTAGTTATATTAATTATTATTTTATTGAGACGACACGTAGCAAAGAACATGAAAGGTTTGAGCCAAAAATTGAAAAAGGTGTCTGTCGTGTCCTCCTTTAAAGTGTCGTCCCTGGAGAGTCAACACCCACATTATAATATTTTTTCCCTATCAATATCCTGGAGAATCCACCAGCTTCCGTCCAACACACTCCATCAGCCCGTGGACACCTTTCCCTATCACTCTCTCACTGTCGTACTATGCCCCCTCTCATGCTTCCCCAACGCAACATATTCAACAACTCTTGCTTCTAAAAATTAATACATATTAATTTATTAAAAGAAAAGTGTAACGTATATGAGATGTGTATGCGAAGAAAATGTGTGTCGTGTATTCTAATGTAAATGTATAGGTCAGCCCACAGAGTACATGTTCAGAGTCCACTCATCATGGCAAGGATCAAACGACATCACAAGACTCATCACAATGGACCTCACCGAAGTCGTGTCCTTCTCTCCAGACATGTCCTCCTCCAGGAGCTCTGATGACCATGAGATCTGAATCCCATTCAAATATAATCCGTGAAAAATACTATTATTGTTCCTAACACAACTGTTCCTAATAGTTTATAGAAACTCAGGCTTCATAATTCCGGCGCAATGAAAAAAAAAATGGAACACTGTCCTATGAACATGACGTTTTCTTCTTGCGATAGGTTCTATAATTTTCACTCTTACACAGTCATTGTATCTAGACTAAAATCGCTTGCTTTATTTACTAGATATTGTGTGACAGTTCTGATTTCTTTGATACGTGGAACAACTACACTTCAATGTTTGGTTTCATCTAATGTGACCATCAGTTCTTACTGATCTAGTTCCACGTGGGCTGAACATCCATCACTACTGGTGTGTTAAAGACTGGTATGACCTACAACTCAGTCGGTACTTATCCTGTAGGATACTTCTACCATTCAGCTCCACTGAGCCATGTGTATCAGCTTCTTCTAGCACCGACCCATTTAGAAGGTGGCTGGCCAATCTTTCTGCATCATAACTTATCCGGGATCGGATTTTTCAGTGATTCTGTGTGCTTCATCCCGACCAGAGGGAACCTGTAAAATAGATCATACAACTGGTGATAGCCTCCCCGTCACTGATCTCTATTAGATGATCGTGGCCATTGGCTCTTGCTCAGTAAAATACAATGAACCTAACTCTGTCAGGGACAGATGACTCAACCCATTGGTTATCATCAGGCCAAGACAAGAAAAAACAATCAACAAACAGAATGCGGAACCCCGCCCACCAGGGACACCTACGGGAATATCCCAATTATCCCTCATTACTCAATTCTCAACTAGTAAAGCTTATCAACACTTCACTAATCTATTTTCAACTAACAGTGCTAATCATCACACTCTAGTTTTAACAAGACTACTGTCTATATTAATTAGAACTAATTATAATAGGTTCTACCTTAGGCAACACCGCAGTTAGATCAAATTACATCTACTCTTGCCATGACAGGCACGTGTAAAATTAAATTAACTCAATTTGCACACGGTAAACATTTTTCCAATCAGAACCGCAGTGCCGAAGCACGTCCGGCTCAATCAACGGTTTTAGTTCAACTCCCCTCTCCAATCATGGTTTTTTGGCAACCTCCTAAAATTGGTCACGTGACGTGGTTGATGACCTGCAGGTGTTATTTGGGCATATCATCCATTGTCAAGAATCTATCTTCCCTGGCTTAGTCACTGTCAGAGTTGTCATCACTTGTTTTGACTCCCACAAAAAACTAGCGAGTTACCGTATGGATACAACAACGGGTTTCCCCAACAAGCTGCCAATCTTCTTGATGTCCGGAAACTCTAGATGACAGACGGACTGTTTTCTTCCGAGCTGAGTACTTCCGCTTTCAATCCGACCTGTTTATAAATTATCAAAGTGGTGTATTGAGTCATCTCACTTACTTCCCTTGCACATCTGCAGCTGTTAACTCTGCCGGACCTGTGATGGCTGACATCCGATTGCAACCAGGATCCGACGGGTTCCATCTGTATTCGAATGTTGACAAACTGTCAAAGCGATGCAGGGACCCGTCTCACTCACCACCGAGTGTTCCCAATCCGTCGACCAGATGTAAACACGTGCAGCTACATTTTCTGGATTTGTTGAAACAACCTTTGGCCTCGAACATGCCGCTAATTCAGAACGCCTTTTATTCTCATCACTGGTTAAATCACGTTGGTCTATTATGTGACAGTGTCCATATGGTTAGAAGAATTGCAGGTAGCGGTCGATGAAGTACAGCATTTTGTAGAAGGGTTAAGGAGAAGAACGACTAGACAAGAGCCTTATAGATTTAAGGTAGAGTGCAATGAAATAGTAAAGAATAATAGGAGACAGACAGTGTTTAATGAAAACAGAAGACAACATAACGTTATATATAGAGACAGTTACGTTGAGCCAGATGTGACTAAGTCCAGAAGCTGTTATAATAGACGAAGATACAGAGATAGGCCTGAGAGAGACCTTTCCAGTAAACAATGGAGTTGGCCTTCTAATAGTGTGACTGCTAGAAAAGAACGTGACGATTGTTTTGAGCAAAGACGGAGACAGTATTTGAAGTCAGGGTCAATAAACAGAGTAGAACACATAAGTAGAAATTCAACTGCTCCTAAGGTGGTTGTGAATCTGACTGTTAAACAGGAAAAGAAGACGACGGTATTAGTAAAGAAAATAGACCAAGAGACTCAGACGCAGGTGATTGAAGTGGTGGAAGGGAATACACAGACACAAGTTGATACAGTGGAAAAGAAAGTCCAGGTACAACCAACCAACAAGATAACGAAGGGAAGTCAAACCGAATTGTTAGAAACTCAATCAAATCCAACTTACATGAAGGTGACAAAGAGAGACACCGATACAGAATTTAGACAACCCAAGACAAGAGACGGCAGAAAGAAAATTAGAAAGAGTGTTAGGACCAGAAATGGAAAAAGTTTGCTCATAAATAATCATGGATGTGGAACTGAAGAAGCTGAGTCGTCTCTACAATCAGAACTTTCAGACCTTGCAGATTTTGATATAGAATGTACACCCGACAGGGATTTAAAAGGAATGAATAAGAACGGGAGGATTGTACTACGAGCAGATCCTGACTCGAAGCGTGATGTTTCCTCATACGGTAGGGTTGCTGGTAGACAGACAGACAGAGTTTTAGTTGGTGACTCTTTACAACAAGATACCAGTATATATGACAGAAAAGTAGTGAAGGCTAGGAGACGAATACCAAGAGAGAAAAAGATACTTTCAAAAAGAAAGATGTTTGCCTAGTAGAAATTAGAACACAAAAGCAACAGAAGGCTGAAGCGTCGCTGGACAAAGCTAGAAGTCTCATGAAATCGATAAGACCATGGTTATATTTAAATAACCGATACGAGCAGATTTGAGCATTTTGTAACTGAGCTTGGGGTAATTCAAGTATGATGAGACTTATACCGGCTCAAATATTGTGTTGCTGTGGAGAGGATTAAAGTGGAAAACGGTGGAGAATCACTGCAACTGATGTGTGATGTCGAGAATTGAGGTAGTATTGTCTTGTATTGCATAGGTTGTCTTGGGGTATAAATTAGTCATAGAATAGTGATGACGATTGGGTAGTGCGGATGTTATAGCCTGAAAATAGCGCGAAGAAGTAGATCATCATTATGAACTGATGAGGAGGTTAAGATAAAGTGAGTGAGTAGTTGACTGTCGGAGTGGTTTGACGTGGAGAATTTAGTAGGACGGAGAGTAGTGGGATTATGATGATTGAGAATGTAGTAAGAAAGCAGTCGAATTGTGAAAGTCATGTTGAGTATTGAAGTAATTCGTCTGGTTATGGGTTGTCCGTGCGTGAGTATAAGTGTAGACAAACATGTGTTCGTCGCGCTGAGTGAAGCGGGAGTGAGGTTTTGAGACGCCGTCTAAGTGGAGTACATGGATAGAACGATGTCAGGTGATTGGTAGTAGTAGCGCATGCATGTACGAGGCGTTTGCTATATCTTGTGTCAATGTGTGTGGAAGTGATCGACACGCTTAGGCTGCGGTGAGTAATTGCTAGAAGATTAAATTGGTGTCTAATTTTTTCTGTAGAAGTAATAGTATAGGCACGTCAGGTAGTCGTGATACGAGAATAGTGGTGAGATGTTGGAAAGTACTGATGCAGAAGAAAGAAATATTAGTTGCGTCGCGTAGACGAGAGACTTAAAAATAGAATTAGTTATTGACAAATATAGTAGACAGATGTATTGGTGAAGTCTATAGTAAATAGACATCTTTTTGCTGGTTGTAGCATTGTGGAGATACCGTAGTAAACGGTAATGTTTAAGAAGTTGTGATAATTCTTGGTGCAAATCCAGGGGAAACAACTAGTGTGCCGAGTCACGGTTTCTCTTAGTAGATAGATGACTGGTAGTATATTGGGATAGCCGCCACACTAGTAGTAGATGAAGTGATTTGAGCTGTAGTTTACAGCGGTTGTTTAGGTTTATATTTCAAATATTGTGATGTGTTATGAGTTAGTTTTGTAATAGATGGAATGTTGTGAAGGGAGATAATCAAAGTTTTACTTCCAGAAAAAGTACGGTCATTTGTGTATTAATGAATTTTGCTTGAGGAGAACAGATATTGTTATGCGTTATGATGAGAATATAGTCTGTAGGTAACAGATATATTTTAGGGTTAACGGAATAGGTATGACTTGTGTTCCTAGCACTGAATATATATGTATTACATTGGTCCGTATAAGAGACCAATGTTGTTTGGTTACTTTAAGTAGTTAATTCTATGTGAATTTTATTATTTCACTATATATACAATTATTTTGAAAAGATGTTGGGGATAACTCTTCTCTTTAGTGAAAAGACATGTATTAGAAGACCATTTTATAACACTACGTTGATGAAATGCAGTAGCTGTAAATTACAGATAAGAGTGACCATTAGAGCAGGTTAGAGGATAGCCTAGTTAAGAATTGTTGAATTTTATTTGGCGAGAAGACAATTGGTTTTAATTTAATATGATCTATCAATGCATCATATATGGTATGTTATATTATTTTTTAATTGACTTAGTTCTGTAAAACGATTACCATTTAATTGTAGGATAGGACTTGTTCTGTTTTCAGTCTTTTATGTGTATAACACCAGTCCGTAAAAGAGACTGGTGATGTTATATAGCACTAAGTAATTTTCTATGGTGATCAAGTTGATGCTTGTTTCATTTTGTGGGGATATATGAAAACATATTGGAATATCAAGGGGAGGGGGATATTGTTCTGTTTTGATTGTATCTTCGATTATTCATGAGTTATGCCGTTATTTAAGTTTGCCTTGTTTGAACATTGGCATGTTACTTGATTTCAATTTTTTTTTAATTATCAGTTATAATGATTCTGTTTCTTATAATTGAGTTGCCGTTGGCCATTCTTAAAAATAATTACTTTTCAATAAAATTGTTTTTCTTTTGACGTTTAATTGGGTGAAGTTTTAAAACAGAAACTAGTTAATAGAGTCCTTGGGAATTTTGAATGCAGGGTTACATTTAGAAGATGTGGGGCAATTTTAAAACATGGTCTCCATGGGGTCGGAAGTGAACATGTAGTTTAAAGCCATGATGTAATGGAAATTTCATAAGCGGCACGAGATTGCTGGTTTTTAGTAGATATGGGTAACGCTGATAATAAGTGCTGCGCCAGACAGCGTGAAGACAAATAGTAAAACATGAATTGAATGCCATGTTTTAGTCCTGTAGATATCAATACAAGAGTTGGGGGATTAAACCAGGTGGAAGGTTTATAAAGGGAAGTAAGTATGTTCGTGAAGAAATGAACATTGTCAGTGTGGAGTGCTGTGGTCACAGCGAACATAGATTAAATGAAATGAGGTTTTGGGGGTCCGTGATATATGGACTGATAAAAAATTAAGTTGATTGAAAGCAGTGATGGGTTAGAAGGTCACAGACATGAGTTCAGTGGCGGTTTATTGTTGCTGTTGATAACGACATAAATTTACAAGTAGGGGTTTTAGGAGATATGCCCATAATAAATGGACATCAGTGGGTTGCTGAAGTTTTCGGCAAGATTAATAGAGTACCTGATATAGAGTATTCCTGAGTGAGGTATAGAGAGATTTGGTTATATTTTAGTAGGTGATGATAGAGGGGGTTTCGAGTGGTAGGCCCATAATGGACCTTTTTATTTGTGTCCTCGGGATGTGTTTTGTGGTTGACATTACAATGCGAGGTTGAGGTAAAGTTCAGAGCCATAATATCCGTAGTGTCTGTAATATATAGACATTTAGGAGTGAATAATATTTTTGCTGGTTGATGTTTGATGCTGTAGATAGCAGCGCAAACTGTGAAATTGCCATAATAAGTGCTATAATTGAACTGTGGAATTGTTTTAGACTTTATTACATAAAGTCTCAGGTGACATAGGGGGGTAAAGGTGAGTGTGGTTTTTGTGAGGAAGAGTTCTAGTTCTTTAACTTTCCGGTGCGCACCGATTCTTTGTCTTTCTATCGTGTGCGAGTGATTTCAGGTTGGTTGAAAGTGGAGAATTAGTAATGTTGAGGTAATACTGTTAGTGATGACGATAGGGGGTTTGAGGTAGTATCAGAAGAGTACGGCGTTTTATACTTGAGATCAGATATTGGTATATATGCTCGTGATGAAAAGGTTTAAGCGGATCGCTTATGAAGAGAAGAAGAAGTATTTCGAAAAGGTACACATATATGTTGTGATGTGTTGTATAAAACTGAGATTTTGTAATGCAGAAATATTATGATGTATAATAGATACCTATATATATGTAGATTTCCTTATGAACAGTGTTTTTTTTTAAATGAAACCTTGTATGCGGTTAGTTATAAGAGACAAGTGGAGAATTGGACTTGAGGGAATAGAAAGGAATTTCATTGGTTAAGAGGGGGAGAGATAATGTGGGGGTTAAGATTTTAATTAGAATGGGTAGGTTAGGGGTTAAGACTTTTTTAAGATAAGTCTTTTTAAAGAAAGGGAGGATTATAACAAAGCACCATCTCTGTTAGTAGTTTGGGAGATAGTTGGTGTGAAATAGAAAAGGGTTTGGGAAATGAATAAGGGATAAATGATGCACGCGTGAGCACAATTGAACGAGTTGTTAGGGAAGCTCACGCGTGACGTCAAGGATAATCATAGGGCAGTCCCAACTCAGCATTCTACTTAGCCAGAGGTGTTTCAATTTGCTGTATACATTTTTATATCTGGACTAATAAACGGACATATATATACTTTGATCGGAGCCTTGACTTCAATGTGTGCAGTTACCTTCAGTTATATTCAGACTGGCCGTGATCTATTACAGCAGGCAGTAAGGCAGACAGACAGACAGACAGACAGACAGATAGATAGATAGATAGATAGATAGAAAGATAGATAGATAGATAGATAGATAGATAGATAGATAGATAGATAGATAGATAGATAGATAGATAGATAGATAGATAGATAGATAGATAGATAGAGAGATAGAGAGTTAGAGATATACAGAGTTTGCTCACGCATGTGCGCACCGCGAGCAAACAGTCTGACGTTTCTACATTGGGTTGTAACTACACAGACACAATGGATTTATTTGGGGTGGGTGGTTTTGGGTAAGGGTTAAAGGAATTCCCCTTGGTTAAGGTTGTACTTCCACTTCTTGGCTGACAAAAAAAAAAAAAAAAACAACAACAGCAACAACTGAGCTACAGGGTACGGACTCCTTTTGTGCTGTTCCTGACAGTGTAATATTTCCCAATCCCCTGTGACAAAGAAGGAAAATGTGCCGATTCATTTTCCCCCATGACGGGAATTGTGAATATTTAAATAAAAGATCTACGAGCCTAAATGTCTCTCTTTCAATACTGGCTCTTGACGGTCATATTAATAAGTGTTTGTAATGTGTACTTCTGTATATCTGTGGGGTATTCATTGGGTGAAAAGAATATGTGAAATTAAAGATGGTAAAACATACATGATGATAATAATACCAAGAATGGTTGATTAAGTTCAGTGGTACAAATTAGTAATATACGAGAACTCGTAGAAGCTATCTGTGGAAGTATGTGTTTGAACATGTATAGCATGAAGTGTGAACTTGATGAGAGTGGCATGTTGCTTAATCTGTGAATAACTGGGAAATTTTCGTGTTGAAAAACGTGTGATAATATGTGTGAGTGTATTGTGTGGTGATTGTGAGTGGCCGAGTTTCGGCTAGACCATATTAAGTGTCTGTATTCAGCTAAAGATATAAGTAATTTCGTGTATTTGTCTTTTGTGGTTGTATGCATTGTGTTCAGGAAGATAGCTTTGTATATGTCAGTTTCTTGTTTGTGTTTGTTTCTATTAGTAGTTGTGCAGCCTTAGTGACTGTGACTGTTAGACACGTGTAATCAATATTTTCTTCTGTTTATTTTATTTCGTGTCTACATAGTAGACTTTAAGTATGTGTGTTACATAGTTGGCACGGTGCTAATTTGCCTGGATCTCTGTGCGGCTTTTTCTGTGGTTGGAGTCATGTTGAAAATTAGTCTGTATGTTAGTTCCTTGGCTTTAAGTTTAATATGTTTGTTGTGTAAGTTAGCGAAGGTACCGCTATATTCTTTAATATAATATGTGTATCCTTCTTATGATTCTCATGTGTAGTGGTGGTGCTTTTTGTTTCACCTATGTATTTGTATATGTTCTTGGTCGACTGTTGTGTTAAATGTTCATTACCTTGTATTTCTTACATACATTTTCTGTGGTTGGAGTCATGCTGAAAATTAGACTGTATGTTACATCCTTGGCTTTATGTTAGGCTTTAGGTTTGACGGAGTCTCCGTGGTGAAGTAGTCAAGCCGTTTGACTCGGGCTCCGAAAGTTGTGGGTTCTATTCCGGGTTGCGTCCTTGTGAAATTTTTCGGAGACTCCTGTGGGTCGTCGCTGGAACTACGGAGTTCGTGCTTTGTGCGACGCTTTTCGCGCTGCGGAAAGTGACTGAGCCTACATGGGATAAAACCCGGTGCAATGAAGTCGACCCGGTCAACTTTTAAGCTTGCATGCATGTTCTGTAGAATTGCGGTAGTGTGTCTTAATAGCGCGGTGTTGTTTTCTCCTATTTGCAATGTAGTTTAATGCTAGTGAGTGTTGGTCATGGCTGATTGATAATTTGTCCTACATGGTTTATTCTTAATGCTTGTATTTTTGTGTGTAGGTCTTGTAATGCTAGTCCACCTTGTTTCTTATCTTGTATTAATGTTTGGTGTTGTATATTGTGAATTGTGTTGCTGAAGATGAAATGTCTGATGTGTTTGTTTATGTCTGTGACTGTCAGTTTTGGGGATCTAACGCTGTAGCTAAATATATTATAGGAATGATGAAAGTGTTTACAACTGTGCTTCTTCCAAAAATTGTTGATGTCTTGTATTTGTATCTATGTATTATGTCTATAATTTGTTTTGTCAGTGATTGCAATGAATCTGTGTGTTTTTCTGGGATAGCATGGAATGTGATCCCATACATTTTCATGTTGTCTGTGACTGTTAGATCCGGGGGGAAATCCGCTTATTTATTTCCATTTTCCAAACCCTTTATTTTAGACGTATGTATGTTTATTTTGGCCCCACTTCCTTCACCAACTATCTGAAGGTGTGAAGTTTGTTCGTTATGGATGTGTTGGTTGTAGGGAAGAAAGCGGTGTCATCTGTATAAGCAATTAATTTCCGCTCGCCTAAGCTTTGTAAAAATTTACTTTTAATGTTAGTGTCCTGTCTAATTGTTTCTAAGAGTGGTTCTAGTGTAAGTACATATCCATACACCCATCATGTGCCATTCCGATAAGCGTGGGCGGTCATGCTCTGCCATCTCACTCGATCACCAGAGTCGTGGATCAGCTCCGCGCCCCTGTCTCGACCATGCCACGTGGCCAAGCCATCCAGGTAATTAATTCTTGGTCTTACTCTTGCTCTCCTCCCTTCGATCTTGCCAGTTGTCACCAAGTTCTCCAATTCATTTCTTCTCATCCATCCATCCATCCATCATGTGCCATGCCGGTAAGCGTGGGCGGTCATGTTCTGCCATCTCACTCGATCACCAGAGTCATAGATCAGCTCCGTGTTTCTGTCTCGACCATGCCACAAGGCCAAGCCATCCAGGTACTTGCTTCTAGGTCTTCCCCTTGGTCTGTTCCCCTCGATCTTACCAGTTGTCACCAAATTCTCCAATCCATTTCTTCTCATAACATGCCCAAAAACTTTTGACTGTCTACGTCTAATGTCTCTAATCAGTTTACGATCTTCATTTATTTCTCGTAGGACTTGTTCATTGGTTTTCTGTTTGCCCATGGTATTCTTTGCATTTTCCTCAGAGACCATATTTCCACAGCCATCAGATATTTTTCAGCTTGTCTGTTCATTGTCCACGCTTTATATCCATATGCAAGTATAGGTTCTATGTAGCACTTCAACACTCTCTTTCTAGTTTCAGTTGATATCTTTTTATTGATCAGTATGGTTTTCATCTTGCAAAAGGCTACCTTCGCCATAGCAATTCTTGTTCTAATCTCTTCAAGGCATCTCCCATCAGATGTTATGACTGTTCCGAGATAGCTGTACCGATTAACTTGTTTAAGAATATGCCCATTTACTTGTATATTACATTGTGGTATTTATTCCTTCCTAGTGACGACCACATGGCATGGTCGAGACAGAAACACGGAGCTGATCCACGACTCTGGTGAACGAGTGAGATGGCAGAACATGATCGCCCACGCTTGCCGGCATGGCACATTATGGATGGATGGAGTGACGAACCATAATCTGTGTCTTCTTACAATTCAATTCTAACCCTAGTTGTTCACTGTGTGCAACAACCGCATCTACTACATTTTGCAAATCCTGTTCATTGTCTGCAATCAAGACTGTATCATCTGCATATCTAATGTTATTGATGAATCTTCCCCCAATGTTGATTCCTTCTATATCTTCTATATTTCTGAAAATACTTTCACTGCACAGGGAATAAAGGTCTGGAGACATTACACATCCCTGTCTCACACCTTTCTTAATAGGCTGATATTGACCTACTTCATTTTCAATTCTTATGGTAGCTTGTTGTTTCCAATATATGTTTTTACAAGTCTAAGGTCTTTTCCATCAAGTGAGAGTTCCATGAGCACATATAGGATTGGTGATAGTGGACACCCTTGTCTGACAGATCATGTAATCCTGAAACTGGCAGTGAGTGAATGATTCACCAGTACCTTATTTTCTGTCACTTATACTTTAAAAAGAAACATTATTATGTGGTGTACTAATGAGATGAGAATATCTCTTTCTTGCGTAGCTAACTCTTCTTCAGCCATATCTATTTGTACTGTTATCAACACCTTGAATGTGGTTTTCTCTTCATTGTTATATTCAGGTTGTATATGGCTTACATATAATTGTATTCGTTTTGTCACACTCCCATTATCACTTTCATCAGTTTTATCTTGATAAATATGTAAATAAAAAAAATATAAGTAATATATATATATATATATATATCTTATCTCACATTATCATGTTCCTCTTGTACTTTGCGGTGTCGAGGTGAAGTATAAACAGCGGGAGAGAGCCCGCTTATGGGCTTCATGTATCGATACTATCATGGACTGTTATTTACTGCGTGTATCGTTTACGTGGTCGGTCTCTTCCTCATCTTCCCTCTGGTCTGTACATTCATTATATATACCTTTAAATCTTCGAGATGTTTCTTGGGTCCGACACCAGGACAACATGAGTATTTGAGGCGATCCCACAACTCCTGCTGACAGAATGATCTCTCTCCTGGCACTGACTGTGTACCGTCTAGAATCCTTGATCACTTCAACACCCACAGCAGTCTTGTTCTCGATGTTAATCTGAAGGAAAAAAAAACACGGTAGAGAGAATGGCTATGCTTGTGTATATTAACTGGATATTCAGTTGACGCTCTCCCGTGCCCTCGTATTATATGGTTCTGGAAATCAGTAACAGGGATACTACATACACATGTATAATTAAGTTTTTATTTTGTGACGTCTTTTTTCAGTAATATAGAGACCATCTTATTATTTGCACACAGTTAGCTAATGCTAATTAGAAATACTGCGACTTTATTACCTCTGACAATTAACAAACTCCAATATTTAGTCGCCAGCTTCGTGGCTTAGAGGTTATGACTTTTCTCCGTAATCTCGTATACTCTCGTAGGTAACGTGATGATGGTGAGAATCAGCAGTGGTTCGAATCGCATCGGTAACTTACAGTGTATGTATGTGAGCCGGCCGCTCAGAAAGCAATGGCAAACTACTGAGCGTAATCTTGCCAAGAAATCAACATACAGCTGAAAGATGCTGATGTTGACAGCGATGTCCTGTAAAGGATATGCAAAAATAAAATATTTAGTCGTGGTGACTTCTAAAAAATATTCTTCTTCGTCTTCGTCTTCCTCGTCGTCGCCTGTCGTGGTCGTGGTCGTCGTCAAAAATGAAATTGATGACACATTAAATTATGCATATGATGGATGAGAGTATATAGAACAAGCAATAAGAATAAGAATGTGATAGAATACATAAAGACAGAGTAAACAAATGTAAAGAAGGTAAAGAAATATGGCTGAATCAACAATGTACAGATGTTGGGACAAAACACGACATATCACTGAATGTTTAAAATTTAGGAAAGGCACGGTTTGAATGGGACAAGATGATATATTTATTTTAATCTAGAGATGTATTACGATAGGAGACAGGGTGTAAATATTGAAGACAATGGAGTAGGTCCACAATATACTTGTGGCGAAAGTTGGAGATGCACTACACCACATGAAGAAAGGAAATCATCCGGTCCGGGCAACATTACATTGCAGGAATCTGAGATGATGTATTCGAACTAATTCACACAATTTCTAAACGACATCTATAAATAGTGAGTATATTCCTAGTCGCCATCATCTCATCTCATCGTGTTCCTCTTGTACCTTGTAGTGTCGAGGTGAAGGATAAACAGCGGGCGACTATTCGTTAACCGGCTTCGTATATCCTAATAAACCACGACACTAAGCTTCTACTCAGAATTATAATGAGAAGAACAAGAAAGAAAATAAAAATACAAATTGGCGAAGAACAGTATGGATTTGTGAAAGGAAAAAGAACAAACAATGCAATATATACATTATGAACACTAATAGATAGATCTATAGAAAACTGGAAAGCAAATATGCGTGCTTCACGGATATACTAAGTCATTTGATAATGTAAAACATGATTAACTGATTAAAATGTTGGAAGATATCAACACTGATGAGGAAGATCTCAGAATAATAAAGGATATTTACTAAAACCACAACGAAAGGAGACGAGGCCTTGCTACAAACCTTTGAGAACAAAGTTTTAAGACGCATCTTTGGACCCATTAGGGATACACAAAGTGGAGAGTGGAAAAGAAGATGTAACAAAGACATTTATGATCGGTTTAAGTCCCCGCTAATCACTGGTATCATGAAGGCTAATAGACTACAATGGCTGGGGCATATAGAAAGAATGGAAGATAACAGGGAAACAAAACTCGCTTACACTCAGGAAATAAATGACCGTAGACCCTGAGGTAGACCAAGAAGACGGTGGATAGATAATATATATACAGACCTACAAGCACTTGGAATCAACGACTGGCAACAGAAGGTCAACCAGAGAGACGAATGGAGACGGATAGTATCTGCAGCAAAGAACCTCAATGGCTCGGAACGCTGAATAAGAAGAAGAAGATTTACTAGAACCAAGTAGCAGCAATTAAAATGGGGAATAAAGGAGACAATTATGAACAAATAAGGCTAGAATAACGCCAGAGAAGTGTTTTGTCACCATATCTCCTCTCCATCTATAGCGAAGTAATAATGAGAGAGATAAAAGTGAAGCCAGGAATAATAATCAGAGGTTATCATCTATATAATATACGAGTCTTGAGAAAGGACAGTTTGTTGTGTGAGACGACGACCTCCAGCACGAGAATGGAGGTGGGAGCAGTAACAGGGCATTCCGTTGGTTAGAGGAGACTACTGCAACACACACTGTATTAATTACGGATTCAAAGAGTATGCTTAGTAAGGCGGAGAAAGAAATGTTTCGTGTGGAATGGTTATCGTCGCTTCAGAGGACACAGATTGTGAGAATTGTATGGATATTTTGCTCTGGCCATGCGGGGGTGCGGGGGAATGAACAGGCTGATAGGCTAGCAGGGAATGCACCTCTTGGTGATAGATTGCCTATGGACAAGGGGGGGGGGTGGTCGTGCGCTTGTGGGACCAGGTGGAGAAGCGGAGGAACAGATTGAGAACCCGTTTGTGGAAAGAATGAGATTGCGGGGGAGCGACAGGAGTTCTGGAAGAATCTCAAAACTGAGAGTGAAGACCAGGAGAACTTTAAATCAGATAGTGGTGGGAACGATTAGTAGTGTGACTTTTCGCTGGCTGTTGAACGAGGGGACGGAGCACTATGGGAATGTCCTGAGTGCAGTGATGTCAGTTCTTAACCCAACTCACCTCAGTCATATAAACAATAATATACGCTACGCAGATGACACAGTATTGGTGGCATGATAATACAAAAGATCTACTACAATTGTTGGACATTATAGTAACAGAATACAAAGAAATGACTCTCCTTGAATATCAAGAAAACAGTAACAATGGTGATATCAAAGAAAAAGGTGACACCAAAATGTGAAATGGAAATAGAAGGAAACATTCTTAGCCAAGTGAATAATGTAAATACTTAGGGACATTTATAGCATCCCATGGAAGGTGCACAACAGAGATTAAGCAGAATATGGCAAGAAAAAGTTGTATTTCAGAAAATGAAAAGTATCGTTATGCAATAAGTCACCATCATCGAATGTAAGAAAGAGAGTGCTGAAATGCTATATCTATCCATCCATCATGTACCATGCCAATAAGCGTGGGCGGTCATGTTATGCAACCTCACTCGATCATCAGAGTCATGGACGAGCTCCGTGTTCCTGTCTCGACCATGCAATGTGGCCAAACCATCCAGGTATTTACTTCTCGGTCTTCCCCTTGGTCTCTTCCCTTCGATCGTGCCAGTCGTCACCAAGTTCTCCAAATCATTTCTTCTAATAACATGCCAAAAAAATGTTGACTGTCTACGTCTAATGACTCTAATCAGTTTCCGATCTTCAGTTGTTTCTTGAAGGACGTGTTCATTTGTTTTTCTGTCTGTCCATGGTATTCTTTGCATTTTCCTCAGAAACCACATTTCCACAGCCATCGGATGTTTTTTTCAGCTTGACTGTTCATTGTCCACGCTTCACATCCACACAAAAGTACAAGTTCTATGTAGCACTTCAACACTCGTTTTCTCGTGTATATATATAGAGTCTATTTAACTGTATGACAGTGATTCTTGTAGTGTAAATGAACAAATTAGGAAGAACTTGGAGGCAACAGAGATGTGGTTCGTGAGATGAATGTTACGAATTTCAAGGACTGCCAGAAACTAACGACAATTTCCTGAAATAGGCTAATGAAACTAGAAAACTACATGCATTAATAAGAAAGAGGCAACCAGCTTCCTTTGGTCATGTGATGAGAAGAGAGACACCGCAGAACATCGTGACGACTGGAACGATCGATGGAAAGAGATGCATGGGCAGACCAAGAGAAATGATGATGGATTGATTGAGATGGTGGCATGGAGGAATATCATCAGCATATTTGATCTAGAACACCAAAGGCAGATCGATATATGTGAAGAGACATGCACGTCTACGCCAGCTGGCAGGACACTTAATGATGATGTCGAGATTCCCATTGACTTTGTGATTCCATCTGTCCATCTTTTACATGTTTGACCTATCTTCTGTTTCCAAGATGTCTGTATATCATGCTTATTGTGGTATACTGTTAGCTGGTAGTCTAGTTATCTGGTCGAACCATTTCACTCGCTGTTTTCTTATTAAATCTAGCGCTGCCATTACCCTCGCTTTAGTCCTAATTTCATCATTTCTGATTATTTCTTTTCTTGATACGTTGGGTATTCTTCTCAGGAATCGCATTGCCATTATTGTAGTTTTTCTTCTCTTTTTCTGTCGTTGTCCAGGTTTGGCATTTTTATCATAGAGTTTGGTAGGAAGATTGTGCTATAGAGTGCGTTTTAGTATCTATTGATACGTGTTTGTTCTTTAGTATTGGTGTCAGTTGTCCAACAGGTTGCTTGCCTTATTGCATCTACTTTTTATCTCAACTGCTGATTTGTCATTTGATAATATTGTAGTCCTAAGTACTGGAAACTCTTTGCTTTCTTGCACAGCATCCCATATGACATAATCTACTGTGTTTAAATCAAGACTTTTCGGTGGCCACATTTCTGGTTCGATGAAGTTTACATTCCCCTGACGAAGAAAGTTGATCGTATTTCTGGCTGTGTGAGATGGAGCTCCGTCTTGCTGTAATGTCCAGTTATGGCGACCACATGTCGCTTGAATTAAAGGCAGCAAACCTTGTCTCAGAAAATGTTCACAATAGTATTCACTGTTTACCTTGGCGCCTGGTTCAACGAACACAATACTAGTTTTCCCCATCCGAGACACACCAACTGATGCCATGATACCGCGGCTGAAATGGTCACTTTCTCGTATAAGTCGACTTTTCTGAACTTGTATTTTCTTTGTTTCAACGGAATAAACACGGTCATTTTGAGAATTAACTGGAGTGGCAACGGTGAATGTCTTTTCGTCTGTAAACCAGATGCTTCGTACACTTCTCTCATTGGAAAACCACTCAAGTTGCTGCCGACTGCGTTGCAAGCGTTTCAATTTGACATTTTCACTGAGCTTCTGCCCGATATCACATTTGTACGTTGTGAGTTGTGAATCTTGCTTAACAATACGTTGAAACGACGACCGTGGTATACCAGTTTCTCTTTCTATTTCCCGCGGACTTTTGTGACTGTGAGGATCATCATCTTGACTGCAGATCAGCCCACTCACTCGCTCAATATTCTGTTGTGTTCTGGCAGATTTTGGTCTATCACTTCCGGGTTTACATTCTGTTGTACCGTCGTTGTCAATTTTATTAATAACCCGACTGACACTAGCTATGCTCTAGGCTTTGTTTGGAAACTCATTGGTCATTCTCCTAGCACCCCACTGTTTTTGAATTTGCAAATGTTTAATCAGAATAAGATCTTCCGCTGTAATTTGTGTCATTCTTGGTAAAAACATTTAAACCTGCTGATGGAAACAACTGGCATATTAAAAACCATAGATGGTGCCAGGAAATTGCCGAAATAAAGACATCATATAGCTAAATAGGTATGTAAGTAAATGAGTAAACAATTTAAGCTATTATGGATACAGTTACACAAATTTTGATGTAATTATATTACTTTTTACCCGATGTTCTCACTTTGTTTGACTCACCCTGTAATGTTTCTATATATGCTTCTATATATGCATCTACATAAGTTCGTTAGTAGTGTGCTCACTCCATATCTTTTAACTATTTCCCACAATATGTTTCTATCTACTCTATCAAATGCCTTTTCTTAGCTGACAATGGCTAAGGAGAGTGTTAAATTAAATGTAATTCTATTGATTTTCTATCAGCTGACTAAGAGCAAAGATGGCACCTATGCATCCTTTGTTTTTCCTAAATCCAAGTTGATATTCCTAGTGCCCTATTAAAATGTATCATTATAGCTTTTGCCAAATAAAATAGACGCTTTAGAATGCACAATAAGCTTTATGAATAACGTGGCAATAATATTAATAAGAATAACTATATAAAGAATATAAACAATATTACACCAGAAATTAGTGATGAAATACAGAACGGACACAATCAATGGCATATATATTCTCATGGAACTATTAGAATGAGCTACACACGTAAAACATATCTGAACTTAATACTTTATAGACTGCACGATTATAAAGTTTGTATATAAAATCGTTCGGGAATGTTTAACATTCAATCAAATAATCAAACTACTGGAACAATAAAAATAAAATCTGCGAATAATAAATAACATTTGCCATTAGAATTAGCAACCCTTTAGATACATTTCAATGCATAAAGAAGGGCGCCAGAGAAGGATATGTAATGTTCTCATAGTACAGTGAACGTATAACGAGATCTACATAAAATATGACAGTGATCCTGGTTGATGGATATAATATAAATAACATAATGTACAAATCAAGTAAATGTTATATTGGGGCAAGTGCAGAAGTTCCGATATTTAGGAGCATTGATTACATTAGATGGACTATGCATTAAATAAGTAAAATGAAAAACTAAATAAGACAAGCAAACATTGCATTCCGTCAAATGAAAAACATGTTATGCAATAAGTTCTTGTCATTGAAGGTAACAAAAAGAATTCTTGCATGTTATTTATTAGGAGCGTTCATTTGAAATCCGTTCGTGCCAGCACCGCGCGTAATTGCGTACGTTGAACATGATCATTATCATAGTTGCCATATAGTTGGTGCGAACATGAATGACGTCATATGGAGTAGAGAGAAATCCTCGACGCCAAATACGATATAAAACTAGGAGACGCGTTAGAAACACAAGAAACGTCACAGAGCGATTAGCCCAACAACGGCAGACTTGTGGGGAAAGGCAAACGAGAAGGCAGTGCAAGTTGGATGTCACTCAATTAAACTGGACTGATGGTTACTTGGCATTAAACCAGTGGCGGAATATTACTACCTGACAAGGAAAAGACTTAGCAACATGGTGCAGAATATCGCCACGAAGAAATGAACCAACGGCGAAAGGAAATAGCTGTATTTCCCAGAGAGGAAAGAAACACAACAGATGGAATGAGTGAAGAATCTTAGAGGACGTATAGCTCAATTCGTCAACGGTGGCAATGATAAGGTGTGTGAACCTTTTGTTTATTATTATCAGCTACTAATAAGACTTGCTGCGGACCTGGTATAACAGGCCCTGCAAGGGCTGCATAGTATTATTGGACACGTTAATCCTTGCATGCTGTAAAACGTATTAAAACGACAGTTTTGTTGGACTCACGTCAAAGAAGTCTTTCTCATCATCTTTGTTCATATTGCTGTTGTTGATGTATCGAAGCGAGCCGAGATATACTTTTGTTAGAGTTCATATAAGTATATTATCATGGAACAGCTCTGTCAGCAGCAATATGGCACGTGGAGGACTCGTATTCCGGGAATGCCAACAAATCTCAGCCAGTAGCCACCATTATGCACTTGCCAAACATCAACACACCCCAAAGTCAATAATTATGTGTGTGTAAATTCTGTTCTTATTCTCTTATTCGTACATGGAGGAATTATACTTTGTCAGCCACAACACACCCATTATACAGTCAGGACATATAGACACACCTCTTGGACTTGATTTTTGAAGCATTTCGACACCCATGATCGACAGGTAACAGAAGATGGACGACTTTATCCTTCAAACGGACACTTCCCTCCATGAAATTCCCAATAGACTTGTTGACATCTTCACCAGATTACACACGAGACACACGGTCGTAATCATTATCAAGGATCGTTTCACATTTTACCACCATACATTCGGAGCAGCCCAAGTACTTATCGTCGTAAGGTCCACATCTTAACGAGTGACACCGGTGCTGTTAGTGTTAATTCGTCCGAAACAGCAGGCGCGTTGCCACGGTGCCACATTGTACTACCGAAACTATATTTCGGTACATTATACTGACGCCTCAAGTACTGGAAATCAGCGCAGACGACTTCACTTCCACCATCTCAACTTACTGACCAATGAATGAAATAGCACGTGCTTATCGTCCCATGATGCATAGGTTCTGTTTCTGACTGTTGAGAAAATGGCCGGGTTGATCCCAAATCCGTCCAAAGAAGCTCAAATAGCGGTGATTCCGTTTCTTTCATTTGAAGGATCGACCAGAGGACATTAATCTAGCCAAAATGAGTAATCTGGAAATTTTCACAGAGGCCAAGACGCAAATACAACATATCACAAACATCAAAAAGAGACAGCAATCTTCTTTTTTTTTTTTGGGGGGGGGGGGGAGAGAGAGAGAACATTACGAGAAGACACAAACTATATATTGTCGTGACAGCTGGTCATTTTTTTTATGGAAAGAGAAACACACCGAGAGAAGATTCTTGACAGTCGTGTGTCATGGCATGGAAGGGAATCGGCACACGAAATGATAAATGCCGTTGAAGATCGCAGGACGATGATACTATCTATATAATTGTTCACCAACAAAGACATTTGCATTTTAAAAAGCATTGAATCTTCACTTAAAATCTATTGAGAGTTTCAGGTTTTGAAACACATACAATAGAAACTATAACATGGTGTAGCATAGAGTATGTAAGTGTTCCTAGATTACTTTTAGCTTTGTCAGGGCACAGGAGCCAGCTTTAGTTTTTCTAGTACCCAGTTCCGTGATTCATCTTCAAGTATGTCTGTTGTTGTTGTCTGCCAATTATCCCATTTGGCGTCATAGGAAATGGTAATTGAAGTTCCAGCGCCTGTGACTAGCGCCTTTACTCCTGTTGTCTTCATTTATTCATGGGCACTAATTTTCAAGGACCAAGTACATTTCCTACTGGTTTGCTAGAATTGTCATAGATTCCTTACCTACTTAATCCTTCCTTGGATGTGGTAGTATTTATGTATATTTCCTAAATTAAAACAATTTGATTTAATTATCATTAAATAAATTACGGTATTAAAACAATACGATTAAAGCGTGCGAAATATTGATTTCTAACACATTTAACTAAATTCTAACGTGTAAAGTATTTGTTTCAGTGATTGTTATGTTATAAAATAAAATGCTTACTTTTGTAACGTGTGCTCTCACTGCTACATGCAGGTTCTTTCTGTCTAGAACTGGGTGAATATATCCTCGGGCAGTACTCATACGTTCGCTGTTCCTCATGGTCACTTGTGCATGGCTGAATCCTTTAAAAAAATGGACAATTAGGAAACGCAACAGCCTGTGCAAAGGTTTCACGTGGTAGAAGTCGTGCAATTGTGCAAAGGACATCTAATTTAGCAAAACATGATCTTTCTCCGTAATCCAGTATAGTCTCGTGAGTAACGTAACATGCGCGAGAATTGGTAGCGGTTCTCTCCACGTCGGTAAATTACGGGCATTGTGAGCCGGTCGCTCAGAAAGCAATGGCAAACTATTGAGCGTGATCTTGCCAATAAATCAACAATCAGCTGAAAGATGCTGATGTTGACAGCAATGACCCGTAAAGGATATGCAAACAATTTTTTTTAACAGCTCCTTGCATTCTAAAGTACCTGGTTGCTTAGATCATTATTGTGTTCACTAGTGTAGATGTCATTTAGGAATGTTGTCAATATTTCGCATCCAAAATAACTTAGAGCCCCAACTTTCGCCAATGTAATATTATCTTGACATGGGTGCCTTTCCTTTCTTCATGCGATGTAGTGCTTCTTTAACTTCCGCTGCAAATGTTGGTGGGCCCTCGCGATTGTTTTGAATATTTACATCAGATCTCCAATCATCATATACCTCTTCCAGATATTCCGTCCATCTATTGACTATATCATAGTGTCCCATCAATCTTGCACCGTTCTTCGATTGTAAACTTCCAGTGGTATTTTCTGTTTTCCTACCTTCATTTGTATTTATTTGTTGATACATGGAATGTGAGTCTTTTCCATAGTTTCTGCCAATCTTCATGCACAGTTTATTCAGCCAGAATTATGTAGCCATTTTGCATTAGTTTACTATTTCTTAATGTATTCCGGACTATTCTTCTTTATCTGCAAAATCTCATATGTCATCCATTTCTCTTTTTTAAATTGTATGTTTAAGTGGAATGATTTCCTTTGATGTCTGTTTGATTGATACTGGCAACATGTCCCATTGTTCATCAATAGTCGGAATTATCTCCATGGCATTATATCCATTCCTTACAGTCACATTGTAGCCTTTTCTCATTTCTTTGTCCGTTTTAAGTAATGATAGGTCTAACTTGATGTTCTTTGCGGTTTTCTTTATGTTTTTAAGTCTTAACCTCATAGTTACTATAATTGGCGCATGGTCACAATGTCCATATGCTCCCGGTCTAGTTTATATTCCTACAAAACTGCTTCTGAATCTCGTTGTGATCAGTATGTAGTAAATTTGATTAAGAATATTATTGCTAGAGTTATTCCACGTATATAATCATCGAGGTTGATGTTTGAACCAGGTGTTACCGATTACGATTTCATGGCATTCTGCCCATGCTATTAATCTGTTGTCATCCTGTCACATTCCCGTGGCCACATACCAGTCACGCCACTCACATTGTCGTTGCTTACTTTGGCATTGTAATCCTTGTGGGCGACTGTCATGTAAAATGTGTTACACTGGGCCCACGGCTATGTTTAATTCGTTGTAAAATTTATCTATATCCTCTTCTGTACTGTCTGCTGTTGGCGCGTATTCACATTGTATTATGTTAATATCTAGAAGTTTGCCATGGGGTTTCACTAATAATACTCTAACTGAGACTGTCCGTAATCCTTTAACGATCCTAGACTTATTTGATCCAAAGTTATAACGCTCCATTTGTAGTCCTTCCTTCCCTGCTAGATAGGTAATTATGTAATTATCTAAATATATTTCCGCGCACCTTTCCATCGAATTTCACACATACCTTATATATTTATCTGCATTAATTGCATTTCCTTCTTGATTTTGTCTAACTTTCCATTCTATTCTAAGTGTTCAAAATCTTTGCAGATTAGAAGACCTAAAAGGGTATGAATGAATTGAGAGGTGATGGAAAACGCAGGGTACGACACACCGAGAAAACCTGACAATGGTATAACAAGAACGTGATTTGTCTGGAACCTACAGGGAAGCCCAAATAGCGAAATAACTAAAACCACACGGAGAAGAGAATTAGATACGCAGGGAAAAAAATACAGGGAGGACACAAAGAAAGCACGGCTGGTAGGAGGGAGTGTTCCCCAGTTGTCAAATTTAGGACGAACAAAGACAGAAAAAGACCAGCCTAGTGTCGATGGCCTAGTTAAATACTGGGCTAGCATAATTTGTCCAATACAATTAAAAGCACTATCTTTACATTGAAAATGGTCTTTTGCTGTAATCTTTTGTTATAATGCATGTATTATGACGAATTGTGTGAGATAGTGGTTGCTTTAATTGTGTTATAGTTAATATATATATAGAAATATTCATTTTGGGGGACACCTAGAGGATTTTAAAAATGCAATTGGCAATACATTCACTAGTAGATGTCGGCAATCATAGAAGTAGAGGAAAGATGTAGAGATTAGAAGGCACACCAGACACTATAGAAAGTTAACACCTAGTGCCTACACATCTACACTGATCAATGTCCTAAAGATGTGTGTAAACCACAAACTCTACCTTGCTGTGTTCTGTCATTGTAGTCAAGGTTGTGAGGATATCCGGCTGCCTGGCCGGCTTCGATGATTTTGTCATTAATTGGTTCTGTGTTCAACAAGCTGACGGTCAAGGGGCCATGGTGCCCATGGCTTGCTGGGGAAGATCACAAAGACAAGATCGTTATCCTATATCAATAGCAAACATAGGGGAGGGGTGGGTGGGAGCGAAAGTGGCTTACACTTTACGACGTTCACCTCTCGCCGTCAAAATCTGATTCCATTCAATATGTCAAACATCTGGATTGTCACACACACACACGCGCACTCACACGCGCGCACGCATGCATGAATGTACGCGCACGCATGTACGAACGTATGCACGCACGAACGAACGCACGCACCCATAACACACGCACACATACAACAAAATGTGCTGTACACTCCAACGAGATCACGGCATAGTGGATCCGACGCTGAGGATTCCCAAACAAGGGTGAAATACTAGAAGTATGCGTGTGCACACTCGCCACATTAAAATGTCTCATCAATTAGAATACGAAAATAGAAGGCAAACCTGCCGCTCAGGTAAAATAAAATAATTAGAAAAGTCACGCACAATGTGTGGACTGGCTTATATACATTTGGAATTGCGAGACGAGATGGAAAGGGACTGGGATTAAGACGGGGAAGGATTGTAAGATATTTATTCTGGGAGAGAAGAGGTGTAGCAATTATCTTGGATCGGCAAACATAAAAATCTGATAAAGGATATTGGGCTGTGTCAGACAAGGTTCTAGTTGGTAAAATTAATCGGCAGATCTGTAAACATAAGCGTCATTCAGATATATGCCCTAACAGGAGAATGCAGTGAAGACAGTTTAGAGCAGCTGTTTCCCAACGTGGGGCCCACGCACCACAGGGGGGCAATTAGATTGTTAAGGGGGGAATTCGAATATGGAAGAAATCGGCTGGATATAACAACACGGGCAGACTTGAGACTGAAGTTAACTCAATTGGAACCTGACATAAAATCTCTTTGCAGCAAGCATCAAGCGCAAGGATCTCACTAAATTTAAATAATAAATAATTACTAATAATTAAAATAATATAGAAAAATCTTTCATTAAAATTATTTTGTACTTGAATTTCAGTTGTCCATTATATGTTTTGAAAATTTACTTACTGTGTCCGCTCAATAATTTCCTATTGATTTCTTCCTAAAACCTATCATTCAAGTTTCTTTAGTGAACATTTCAATTTTTGAATTTTAAAAATAATGTATATGTTAGGTTGGGGGTGGGGGGGGGGGGGCATAAGAATTTTAGAAAGGCTTAGGTGGGGCATAGCACAAAAAAGGTTGGGAAACACTGGTTTAGAGGAATTTTAAAATGAGATGGCGTCTGCTTTCAAGAAATGTAAAAATATGAATTCAAGGCGATGGATGCACAGCAGGTAACCATGGTTTGGGAGAACGAAACGAAAGAGGATACAGACTTGTAGAATGGGCAAAAGAGCAGGAAATGATTGTAGGAGACACCTGGTTTAAACAACATCCTAGATGATTATGGACATGCAGGAGTCCAGACAGCAGGATTAGAAACCAGATCGATTACTTCCTGATAAGCAGATGGTTTCGAAATGCGTTAACAGTCGCAAAAGCATCCCCCAGTGCAGACTATTACAGTGATCACATATATATTACAGGTACATCGAGGGTAACGTTAAAGAAAGTCAAGTATACAATAGGAAACACTAAATATGATCTGTTTACATTGAAAAATGTCAAGGAAATACGAGACAATTTTAACATTGAAGTAAAGAACAGATTTGATATATTGTGTGATCTAGAAATCCTATTTCAACATGTGGATGATCAATTGGAAATTTTAAAGAATTCAACCAGTTTGGCTGCAGAAACAATTATTCCAAAATTAAAGAAAGTGGGTCGTAAGAAATGGATGACTGAAGAAATTTTACAACTAATGGAAATAAGAAGACACAACAAAAATAATCCTGCCAAATATAAAGCCATTCACAGAAAAGTCAGAATATTGTCTAGGGAGGCAAAAGAAGCATGACTTGAGAAGAAACGCATAGCAATTGAAAAAAACAAACAAACAAACAAACAAACAAACAACAACAACAAAAACAAAACAACACAACAGTAAAAATACACAATTAATGCACACAATAATTCAGGAGATTTCTAATAAAAGAACACGTACACCAGCAGGTTGCTTAAAAACAAGAAAGGGAAAAATCATAATAGAAAAAGATCAGATTTTACATGTATGGTCAGATTATGTGAAATACCTTTATGATGATACAAGAGAAGAACAGTATGATCTTCGAAATAATAATGAATGACCATCACCTTTGAAGATAGGAGTTCAGACAGCTCTTAACCATATGAAAACTGGCAAGACCCTGGATGTAGACAACATCACAACAGAAATAATTAATGCTTTAGACTTTAGAAGAATATGAAATAGGCCAGGTCACCAGACTGATGAACGCAATATATGATACAGGAGATATACCTCATGAATTATGTAATTCTGTATTTATTGCAATCCCAAAGAAATCGGGAGCCTTGGAATGTGATCAACATCGAACGATTAGTATAATGAGTCACATCACAAAGATTTTGCCAAGAATTATCATGCAAAGAGTTAAGAAGAAAATACAATTTGAAATAGGAGATGAACAACGTGGGTTTGTAGAAGGCAAAGGTACAGTAAATGCTGTGTATATGCTGAGAACAGTAATTACAAGTTCTATAGAAGTAAACAAGGATATACATCTTTGCTTTATTGATTACACAAAAGCTTTCGATAGAGTAAGACATGTCAAAATGATAGAGATGTTTGCAGATATAAACATTGATAGGAAAGACCTTAGACTTGTAAAAACACATATTTTTTAAACACCAAGGTGCCATCAGAATTGATAATGAAGTAGGTCAATATCAGCCTATTAAGAGAAATGTGAAATAGGGATGTGTATTGTCTCCAGATCTCCCCCCCCCCCCCTCCTCCCCCTGTATATTGAAAAGAGTTTCAGAAATATAGAAGATATTAAAGGAATTATCTTTGTGGGACGAAAGATCAATAATATTAGATATGCAAATGATACAGTGTTGATTGCAGACAATGAGCAAGATCTGCAACGTTTATTATATGCGGTTGTTGCACACAGTGAACAACTAGAATTGGAAGTGAATTGTAAGAAGACAGAGATTATGGTCGTCACTAGGACAAAAGAAATATCACAATGTAATATACAAATAAATGGGAATATTCTTACACAAGTGAATCGGTACAATTATCTCGGAAGTCATAACATCTGATGGGAGATGCCTTAAAGAGATTAGAACAAGAATTGCCATGGAGAATGTAGCCTTGTGCAAGATGAAAACCATAATACCCAATAAAAACATGTCAATTGCAACGAGAATATGTGTTTTGATGTGGTGCATAGAACCTGTACTTTTGTATGGATTGAAGCGTGCACAATAAGCGAACAAGCTGCAAAACATCCGATGGCTATTGAAATTTGGTTCCTGAAGAAAATACAAAGAATACCACGGACAGACAGAAAAATCAAAGACCAAGTCCTACAAGAAACAAATGAAAACCGTAAACTGATTAGGGAAATTAGACGTAGACAGTCACAATTTCTGGGCATATTATGAGAAGTAATAAATTAGAGACTTGGTGACAACTGGCAAGATCGAGGGGAAGAGAACAAGGGAAGACAGATAAGTAAATACCTGGATGGCTTGGCCAAGTGGTATGATCAAGACAGAACACTGAGCTTATCCACGACTCTGGCGATCGAGTAAAATGGCGCATCATGACCGCCCACGCTTATCGGCATGGCACATGATGAATGGAGTGCAAAGAATGCGTGCTCAGACATACCTTATATAATCTGCTAGCGGGATTCGGATCATACATCAAACCATTGGAATTAACGTGGCTATGTATTTATATCAGCAGCTATGGTTTGTTATGTTATGCTATGTCGCAAGACATCAATCACTTCATATTGGGCATTCCCACGTGTGCTCACTCATCCGATGCAGCAGCCATCCGAAAATATTTATGTTCACTGTTCCCTCAAGCAGTCGGTTGTGGTATCCCTTCTCAGTTGACACAATGGAGGCATTAAGGTGCCAGACCAGGCGTCACTCTGTGTTTGAAATCGGGCTGGAGTCTCGACAGTCTCCTGATGATATCAGCACTGCCCATGCTTCTTCCTGTGTGTATTGTGCATTATTTGCCAGCTGTTCTTTGCGTTCCATACCTTTGAACCTGGCAAGTCCCGCTGCGTACATATAGGTCAGTGATGTGAAGCGCGACTTCCGAGTGCTATCTATCTATTCGGTTCGGAGACTACCAGTTGCTACAAACTGCCCCTGGCTATCTTTCTGGCAGTCCAGTTTCTGTTGGTCCTGGGATCCCCTTACAGCCCCTGCATTAACAATCCTTGGTCATGTCTCTTCAGCAGTCAATATACATGGAGTCAGGAGGCGAAAACGAGGGATTGGAGAGAGAAGAAGGCATAGAAATAGAAGGGCGGATGCTAGCAGAGTAAAGACAAAAACACAACGCCTAGGGTCCAAATATATAAGAGTGGGCTAATGGAATTGTCGCAGTGCCAGGCAGAGAGGCATGTACTGGAGAAGCTGATTGATGACTTTGATGCTATCATGTATAGCTGTCTATATGAATACCAGTGTCATGGATATGATTTGTTTAATATTGTAAACTGCCGTTGGTTCTTCTTCTGTGTTCTGTACATCATGCGGTGTTGTTGCAGTCTCTGTTTACTTGGTTCCTTTACTTATGCTGTCTACATAGGTTATGAACAAGAGGGGGTGGACCCAACCTTTTCGTACTCCAGATTTTATGGCGAAAGGCTCTGCGTGTTTTCCGTTTGTTCTTACCGTGCATTCACTGTTGTTGTATAAGTTTATTCATACGTTTGTTAGATGTGTACTCACTCCGTCTCGGTTAAGGATTTCAAACATCTTGGTTTTATTTACTCTATCAAATGCTTTTTCTTGATCGACAAAGCCTAAGTAGAGTTTTCATTCAATTCGCCTGATTTATCAATACGTTGTCTAACAGCAAAGATGGTATCTGTGCACCCTTTGTTTTTTCCTAAATCCAAGTAGTGTTTCGCTTAGCTGGGGTTCTTTTATAGGTCGTAGTCTTTCTCTAGAATTGTTCAGAATATCTTCCTAGTATGACTCAAAACGGAAATACCTCTGCATTGTGTGCAGTCTCTTTTACTGCCTTGGTTTTTTTTTTTCAAATTGGGATAATTATGGTGTTTTTCCGGTCTCGTGGTGTCTGTGGTTCTACTGAAACGTGGATAAATAGTCTATGTAGCCATTCTGTTCCTACGTCTCTTGCTGCTTTAATTTATTCAATTGATATTTCGTTTTGTCCCGGTGATTTATTATGGCTTCTCTAATTGCTTCTTTAATTATGTCTGGTAGCACTGCTTTGATGGCATTTATGTCGGTTTCTTGAATTATTGTGGTATATATATGATGGAATGTTGAGACGTTGTTCGAAGTACTACCTCTTTTAGGATTTGTTTTGTTTTCTTATTGGTTCTCATCTTTCGCTGTTAATTATTTTAGTTGGGTCAAAGGTTTCTGTTGTGGTTCTCATTGCACTGATCATTTTGCAGAAGATTATTCTTGCCTCTTTAGAGGTGTTATTTAAGTTTCTCAATATTCCTCCCAGTCTTATTAGTGTTCTCTCTGTATAATTCTGTTCTCGTGTCTTCTTGCTATTCTATATACTATGTAATCACAATCCTTTTTGCTTTCCAGACACTTTATATATTGTTTCCTTTTGTCTTTTACATCTTTCTTTATCTCGCCGTTCCACCAACTTGTTATTTTCAATATCCATGGTTTGCGTTTTTCGTAGTTCCACGTGGTATGTTTGCAGTGGTTAAAATTTTTAATTTGAACATCTCCCTTTCTAGTTCCACTGTTTTTCCTTCTATGGGTAGTTTTACAAAGATTTCATTTAGTTCGTTCTCAATGCCACGTATTTGAGATATATTTTTTAATTTACTAATTTGAATGGTATGTTTTTGCCTGATCTTTGATTCTTATTGTGATCATAACTGCCGTGTAGTCTGTGTTTATACTCAGGTTGGGCACTGCCCTTGCATCTAATATATTTCTCGTCCAGTTATTTCTTGTTCATTCATTCATTCATTCATTCATTCATTCATTCATTCATTCATTCATTCAGTAGCATGTCCTTTGCAGAACCTCGCTCTCATAATAACCATCCGGAAAACTTCTCGGTTGAAAGCAAGATGTCCCACGTCCGATACACCCATTTAGAGACCGTCTGCCACATCCTGCACCCATCTTCTCTTTGGTCTCCCTCTTCCTCTCTTTCCAGGCATATACCCCTCCATGATTGTTCTCTCCAAACTTTCATGACGTTTCAAGTGACCAAAATATTTCAATTTTCTTTGTTTTATCGTCATTAGTAAGCTATGTTCTTCAATATTCAGATCTTGTCCTATTAGTTCGTTTGTTCTTTTCTCTATCCAAGATATTCTTGCAATATGTAAGTCTCACAGTTCTGTGGGATGGCAGGTAAATGTAATTGGTGTTTTCTACAGGTGTCATTATGTGAGAGCAACATCGAACTTTATATTCCTGTTCGTCAGGTGGCGCTAGGTGTGGTCTCTCAAGCGCATGCGCAGAGCATAAACGAAATAGCCACTGTACTTACGGAGTGTACAATCATAGAGCAACTGCTGCTGTTCGTTTTTTTGGGCAAAGGACATTCATAAGGAAATGCTTCCTATTTATGCTGACAAATGCGTGTCCCGTAAAGCGGTGCATAGCCCGAATCAATGCGTGGAAACATCCTTCTTCGCCTTGTGTCCAAAAATTCAAGGTTACGCCATCAGCAGGGAAGGTTATGTTCACAGTGTTCTGGTATTATCAGGGAGTGCTTTTAACCAATTTCAAGACGAAAGGTGACAATGTGAATTATGAGTCGTACTGTGAAGTTCTATCGATGCTTCATGATGCAATTCGAAGAAAACGTAAAGGACTGCTGACTAAAGGAGTGTTGCTTCTTCATGACAATACCAGACCACATACGGCTCGATTAACTTAGGAGAAAATTAACCAACTAAGGTGGGAAGTTCTGGAACAACCACCTTACAGCCGCGACTTAGCCCCTAGCGATGTCCACCTTTTTGGTCCACTGAAAACCCCACTTTGACGGGGGACATTTCGCTAATGACGCCGAAGTTGAATGTGAAGTGAAAACTTGGTTTAGAAAACAGAGCACGCTGTCTAGCAGCCGGTTTTGGGAGGACTGATAAAACGATGGGATAAGTACATCAATATTGGTGGAAATTATGTTGAGAAACAAAGGGACAATGTATGTATAAACATAAACTGGTTTCAAGTTATTATCATAGTTAGTTATTTTTCTACAGCTATTTGTGACTTAGTTATTGACTTTCCCGCGTATATTCAAAGGCGTTTATGCGCTGTTCAGCTTGGTTAGTAAGTGTCCGGGTGTCACAGGCGTATGTTGCAATGGGAAAGATGCATGCTCTTAAAAATCTAATTGTTGTAGTTATATCTGTCCCCCCTCCACATTTTATCCAGTTGTTTTAGTTTTTGAAGAGCAATAGATATTCGTCTTTTAATTTCCTTTATTGTGTTACCATTGTTGGTAATTAATAACCCAAGATAGTATAAATTTTCTACCACTTCAAGTTTTTCCTAATTAACATATATTTCTTTATCCATAATAGTTTTATGTGAATGCATTATCTTCGTTTTTGCTATGTCAAGATATATGTTGTGATTGTCGTTATTCCTTTGGCTTGAGGTTATTAGTTGTTTTATACCATTCTGTGACGTGGATAGTAATACTGTGTCATCAACATATCGAAGCTCTGGTATTTCATTAACGCCGATATTTAAGGCATCATAATGCTCCCTGTTTATATCATCTCTGACACTTCTCATTATATTTTAAACATCCAGGTTAAACAAACAGGGGGACAGCACACAGCCCTGACGGACTCCTTGCTTGATGTCCAACCAATCTGATGTCTCGCCATCTATTCTAACCGCTGCTTGTTGGTCTAGACAGAGGATGCTCATGAGATGTATTACATGTGATGGAAAGCCAATTATCCAGATGATTTTTCACAGATTCTGATATTGCACACAGTTAAATGCCTTTGAACAATCCACAAAACGTGCCAATAGCTTTACATTAAATTCTCCACACTTCTGTATTATTAAACGCCTCTTGAGTATGTGATCTCTTGTTCATCTTCCTTGTCTAAATCCAGCTTGAAGTATGTTAATCTCTTCTTCCAATTTTTTTACGACGTCTTCCCCATTATGATATTCTTGTTAATATAAAATCAGTTTGGCTAAAGGTGTTTACATCGTTCCATTTGTGTCAGGTGTATATGTCTGAGTCTCTGTGTGCATAAAATGTGTGTGTGTGTGTGTGTGTGTGTTTTTTTTTTTTTTTAAATAAGGGTCGTGGTGACTACATATCTATATCAGTCTACAATTCAATTCAATTCAAAGTTCAATTCAATTCAATACTTCAATTATAAATTCTTTCACTGTGATGGTCATCAAACGCTCTCTATGTCCATTCTTTTATGCCTCAGTCTTGCATTGAAGTCTGCCAAAACTATGATGCCCCGCTTTTCTATTTTATTTAGTATATCATGGAGGTCTTCGAAGAACTCCTCGCATTCTAGCTAATTTTTGTTTGTAGTACATGGTGCGTATATTTGTACATAAGTAGTAATTGTCTGTTCTTTTATTCTCACCTGTTATGATTCTTTCTCATATATAGTTTATTTCTAATATTTTTCTCGGTAGCCGTGGTTCAATGACTATTCCTATAATGCGTTTTGCCCTTTCTTGTTGTTACACAAGCGTATAATTATGGTGGATCTCCTTGCATCCTTTCCTGTTTAATTCTGGTGTCCGCTATTCCCATCAGTCCAATTTTCATCTTTTCCCTATTTTGCATGACAATCAGAACCAATGGCATTGTCAGTGACTAGCTTCAATCTTTTGGCATTGTTTTGTCCTCCATGCCAGCCGGCAAACCTATCATTTGTTTTAACTTAGTTCGTGTATTTAAACAAATATTCCCGAATGTTACCTTTAGTGGAATAATGATACATATATGGATTATATTTGTTTAGTTCTCATTTAGTATTGCCTTTTTTCCACGAGTATATTACCTTATACCCCAAGCATTACTACTGATTTTTGTTTAAACATTTATTTGGTATCACATCCTCTCATCACTGACTAAAGAGTAGGCTGACACATAGATAGACAAACATGTCACACAGTCGGTATGTAATAATAAAGAGACATAAGCACGACTTAACAGGAATTCTCAAGCTCGGAAATCCTGATGTCCTCAGACTTCTTGAAGTAAGGCAGGACGTGCCTATAGCTCCATCGCTCGTCCTTGGTGTACTCAGCCCATCGGTCGTAGTCGTGTCTGGACCCTCTCGTATACACCATACCATTGATGCTGCTGCTACCTCCAAGAACTCGACCTCGTGGCCAGTAGGAGCGCTACAAATAATAACAACTAAATATGACAAAACAGATGATAAAAGCTGCACACACGCACACACACACACACACACACACACACACACACACACACACACACACGCACACACACACACACACACACACACACACACACACACACACACACACATTAATTCCACACCAGATCTTGTTCAGATAGACTGCGGGTCCAGAAAAACAACTTGGTATTGTTACTGGTTACTACCTATGTGATTATATTATACCTAGTAGCTTGACTCTAGTCCGACTTTGTGAAGACATATGAAGGGTGTAGCATAGGTGGGAGCGCAAGCGCAATTGAAATACCACTACTTTTATCGTTTCTTTACTTATTCAGTCTCGGTAGAGATTTGTTCGCAGCAGACGAGCATAATCTCCGGCGGGCCTATTCTCGCCGGTCGCGAGAGACGCACAGTGGAAGGATGGGAGATATTGCTCGCAATAGACAAGCAATATCTCCTGCGGTAGCTCTGGCGGGCCTATTCCCGCTGGTCTCGGGGTCCGCTAAAGTCAGGTGGAGAGTCTGACGATAGTACACGCTTTACACAGGCCCGGACACTTGTGATTGACAGATGTGCGCGCCCTTATGGTCCGGGCTCGTATGAGGCTCTCACCTGTGGGACTTGGCTGAACGCCTCTAAGCCGGGTCCCTATGGTGTCAGGGTCTGGCCATTTCCCACATCTAAGAAAGCTCCATGGTCATGTGCTTTGACACCGGTTCAGGAGGCAAGGCTTAACACCAATCTCTCGCTCCGGTAAATGCAAGCGGACATGCGCGTGCTAGGCATGGAAAACAGCGATATAAACAGCGATGCATGGCTGAGTTGCCTCGAGGTATGGTGTCCGCCTCGAGTGCCCGGAGGTCCCGGGTTCAAGCCCCGGTGAGGGCCGGAATTTTTTCATGTGGACTTCTAGTAACAAAATTAGCTCAGGTCTCTGGGTAGTGAGATCGGACGCCCGTATGTAGTGTTGCGCACGTAAAAAAAAATCCCTTGGCAGTAGGAAATTTAAAAAGATTAGCTTAATGGCGCTAATATAATGAGAAATGTAAGAGATGATATAAACAGGGAGCTATATGATGCCCTAAATATCGGTGGTCAAGACATACCAGAGATTCGGTATGCTGATGTACAGTATTGCTATCGACAACACAGAATGGTATAGAAAACCTAATAGACTCAAACCAATTGAATAGTGAAAATCACAACTTATATCTTAACATAGCACAAACAAAGATAATGCATACAGGTAAAACTACTATGGAAAAAGAAATATATGTTAATGAGGAAAAATTGGAGGTGGTGGAAAATTTTGAATATCTTGGGTCACTGATTACCAACAATGGTGACACAATGAAAGAAATTAAACGACAACTATCAATTGCTCCTCAAAGACTAAAAGAATTGAATAAATTATGGAGTGGGACAGTACCACGCACCTATTGTGGTATGTCAATTATGTAATGGCTAGTACTGGTACGCCGGTCTCTCTGGCTGTGGGGTTACAATACTTTCTCTCTGTAATCCCGTTTATCACGCAGAGTCTCGTAGCGGAGCGAGAGCTGAGGCGGTTCGACCCCCGCTCGTGACTTGCGGGATACTGATCCGGCCGCTCAGAAAGCAATGGCAAACTACTGAGCGTAATCTTGCCAAGAGATCAACATACAGCTGAAAGATGCTGGTGTTGACAGCTAAGTCCTGTAAAGGATATGCTAAAAAAAAAAAAAAAAAAGTACTGGTACAGCAGCACAACCTTGTTCGAGTTGGAACAAAAGACGCCGGACACCGTGTCATGTTGATGATGATTTTATTAAATGAGTGCACCCTGCCGTTCCCGCAACCCGCTGGCAGAGATATTGTTTTACTCAATGTGCCACTCACTCAGTTCCTACACGGCGTTAGTCGGTCGGGGGATGCCCCTGTCTCATCAACGATGGCGTGTGTTCTTCTGTCCATGTTCTACTAAACATTGTCGCAACACATAAATCAGTCGGCATGTTCATACATATACAACAAGAGTGTCACTTACAGTTACTCAGGGAATATCCTCCTATAACACAATGTCCCACCTCAAATATGGCCATGAAATATGCTAACACACGCTCAGAGAACATACTGGCGAATCGCCCATACTAATAGCTTCTTGTAGACGCCAACCAGAAGATCACTTGTTCTCCAGTTCCTTCATCTTCAGCATTTAGCGTAGTCAAATCTCGTTGTTATTCTTTCTCCATTCCAACTGAACATAAAACCCACTGATATTCCTAACTTTCCTAACCGATGTTGACTGCCTGCAACCTGTGTCCCAATTGAAGTCCCAACTCTTCTGGGTCCCTTAGTTAACCATGGTCCCACTTTTTCCCTGTGTTCTCCACTTAGCTCGAGGTGTACCCGCCGGTTGATCAGCGCTCAATTGCACTAAGTGCCTCAGGGTTAGATAACTCGGTTCTGCCCTGCTAAACTTTTATTATCTCCTTGCTCCAAGTGCCTCAGGGTTAGACATCTGTGTTTTGCCTTGCTAACATTTTATTACTCCCCTTGCTCTAGGTCCCTCAGGGTTAGACAACTGGTGACTTTCACTGTTATATTCTCTTAGGGCCCTTTGACACATGGCAGACAGACAGAACTACAAAAATTAGATCTTTAAGAGCATGCATCTTTCCCATTGCAACATACGCCTGTGAGACCTGGACACTTACTAAACAAGCTGAACAGCGCATAAATGCCTTTGAATATAAATGTTATAGACGAGTTCTAAAAATATCTTGGGTAAAGAAAAGAACAAGTGCATCCATACTTCAAGAGCTGAATATTGAAAAAGGTTGGCTATTAAAGACAATAAAACAAAGAAAATTGAAATATTTTGGTCACTTGAAATGTCACGAAAGTGTTGAGAGAACAATAATGGAAGGGTATATGCCTGGGAAGAGAGGAAGACGAAGGCCAAAGAGAAGATGGGTGCAGGATGTGTCGGATGATCTCCAGATGGGTGTATCGGACGCGGGGCATCTTGCTTATGATCGAGAGGTTTTCCGGAAGATTGTTATGGGAGCGAGATTCTGCAAATGACAAGCAAATGAATGAATGAATGAATGAATGAATGAATGAATGAATGGCGCTGCCCAGACACAATTTCGAGTTAAAAATCTACCCAATGTATTTCAGGATTCTCGCCGGTTCTACGGAGTTCGTGCACTGAGCAGAGTTTCTCCTGGCTCAGTCTTGAGTTAGGAGTAGAACATGTGCCGTGATGTTGATCCGCAAACTAAACAAACATTTCCAATGTTAGGACCTCAGCTTCCACACGCTGTTTCTGATGTGTGTACTTAAATCTCGTACTTAAGACTGGACACTTGCAGTCCACTCACAAGTGGAACTGAGTAAATACAGATCTTGTGTTTTTCCCCTTACATCTTATGCACATATGGTCATTTGACTTTGAGGTGAATCCCATGAAAAGGAGTAGGGGAGTAACACTGATAATATGGTCGATGGAGCTCTATATTTCTTCTTTTCAGCTGAATAAGAAAACTAAATGCATGAAATTAATAAAGAGATCGATGGTAAATGATATCTATATCTATAAAAGACGATGTATGTATGCATGTCCGTTCTTTATGCGTTCGCGAACGGTCCATCCGATTGAGATGAAATTTTCTACATGTTTTCATTTCATTCCCGTGCAGTCAACTGTCATAGTTTGTTAGTGTACAATCAGCTATTTCCTTACTAAAATTTAATATTTAAATTTACATTATCATTTCTATATAGCGAGGGGACTTAACTTAAGAAAAGTTATTTCAAGGGGCATAACTTTTAATAACATTGCTATATATTTCATATATAGATTGTTGCATTGTTTTCAAAGATTTATAAACTCTTTGTCTACAGTTATTTACAGGCATATGAGTTATCTATATCTATAAAACAGAATGCATGTATGTGTGTGGGTGGGTGGGTGGGGATGTATTGGATGCGTTCTATAACGGTCCATCCGATTGAGATGAAATTTTCTACACGTCTTCATTTCATTCCAGTGCAACCAACTGTCATAGTTTTTGGGTGTGTAGAATCAGCTATTTACTTACTAAAATTTAATAATTAAATTACATGACTTAACATAAGAAAAAATATATAAAGGGACATAACTTTTAGCAGAATTGCTATATCTTAGGTTACGTCCCCTGGCTATAGATAGATAGATAGATAGATAGATAGATAGATAGGTAGATAGATAGATAGATAGATAGATAGATAGATAGATAGATAGATAGATAGATAGATAGATAGATAGATAGATAGATAGATAGAGAGGGTGGGATAGACGGAGGGAGAGACAGACGGACGGACGGGCAGGCAGGCAGATAGATAGACAGACAGACAGACGGGCCTGGTCGTCAGACAGACAGACAGACAGACAGACAGACAGACAGACAGACAGACGGGAACGGGAACTTATATGACTACTTGAATGATTTAAATGAGATGCTACCCACCAGGAGCTGGGCGAAGCCTGGCTGGGTCAGACAGACAGACAGACAGACAGACAGACGGGATCGGGAACGGGAGCTTATATGACTACTTATATGAATTAAATGAGATGCTCCCCACCAGGTACTGGGCGAAGCCGGGCCGGGTCAGACAGACAGAGAGTGAGAGACAGACAGACAGACAGACAGACAGATAGTCGGGAACGGGAGCTTATATGACTACTTATATGAATTAAATGAGATGCTCCCCACCAGGAACTGGGCGAAGCCGGGCTGGGTCAGACAGACAGACAGATAAACAGACAGATAGATAGACAGACAGACAGACAGACAGACAGATAGATAGATAGATAGATAGATAGATAGATAGATAGATAGATAGATAGATAGATAGATAGATAGATAGATCCCCGCCAGGGCGTGGGCGAAGCCGGGTCGGGTCAGCTAGTAATAAATAATGATATAATCTTTAAGGCATTTTCAAAGTTTTCATAAAAATAATGCATCTATTTAAATAGTGAACATTTTCTAACTCATCTTTTTATGTTTAAAGAAGTTATCTACAGTCATGTAGGTGATTAAAAACAGTTTTCATTAAACATAATTGATGGTGTGTGGAAGGACATTCTTAAGTTACTTTTTTTTTTTTTGTTATATGAATTTAATGAGACGCTCCCCGCCAGGAGCTGAGCGAAGCCGCGCCGGGTCAGATAGATAGACAGACAGACAGACAGACAGTTAGTCGGGAACGGGAGCTTATATGACTACTTATATGAATTAAATGAGATGCTCCCCACCAGGGACTGGGTGAAGCCGGGCCGGGTCAGAGAGACAGATAGGCAGACAGACAGACAGACAGATAGTCGGGAACGGGAATGGGAGCTTAAATAACTACTAATATGAATTAAATGAGATGCTCCCCACCAGGAGCTGGGCGAAGCCGGGCCGGGTCAGACAGACAGACAGACAGACAGACAAGCAGACAGACAGACCGACAGACAGACCGACAGATAGATCCCCGTCAGGGTCTGGGCGAAGCCGGGCCGGGTCAGCTAGTTAACATATATTTTTCAACGTTTCATTCATTGTTTACAATTCTGATAATGTATTAAAAGCATGTTATATTTTACTTTGATATGTGTATCCAAATTAACTTTAATTCTCCTTAACGTATTGAAATAATATTTTGATAAAGGTTTGAATACACAATGCAATATCTTCTTACAGGAAGTTTAAAGAAGACCAACAATCCTTATTTATTAGACAACAAGTCCATGACAACCAACCAAGCTTTGCCACAATCGTGCTGGTCACCACAAGCCGTCGTCATGTAGCACAGTCTTTGCAGAACGTCGCTCTCACTTCAGACCGCTGAGAAGACTCTCGATCCTGCACCATTTCTCCTGGCTCGTACATTGTCATGTCCAAGGTATCTTGTCATGTGACGATTATGGAATTCATTAAAGTCCTCAGACTTTGGAAAGCCGGGGGAAGGTGGTACCTGTGGTCTGATCGCTAGCAGCAGAGAGCACGGTGCATACTCATTACTAAACACGTACATTTGAATGTGGAAATAAACGCCTAGTTGGTCATCATTACTGCTTGTACGAATTGCGCATTTACAATATAATTGTTATTCAACTGTACCATTATCTAATCGCATATGACTTTATTACAGTATCAACCTTAATTTTGAAATATATTTGTGACGTCGCATATTATTTCAGCGTTGTAGGTGTCTAAATAAGAATAATTTTAGTGTGATATTCCGTCCCTAGCTATGTATTCTCCTGTTGTTGTTTCAAAATCCTCGTTAAGTTCAGTTGATATCAGTGTATTCCGGACACGCCAATAGGGGTTCTGATTTCTTCTTCGGTAAACCCATCAGCGTAAACTGCTAACCATGTACATCGGATATTTATGCATACATATTTTAGCATTTCGCTCTATAAATATCCACTGCTATAAATATAATTCAACATGTTGGTTAATATTTCTTCTCCAAATCCTCCGAGTACTTCTAATTCTTCTAATGTTTTTCTATCTGGCCCAGCTGTTTTTTCCTTTCTTCAAATGTTTGACAGCTTCTCAGCGACTTCTTCGTTTAGAATAGGTGGACCTTCTTAGTTACTTTCTTTTGTTAATTCTTCCCTTTCTCCATCACATAATTCTCTTATATACTCATTCCACCGCATCATTACGACACTTTCCTAAAATAATATACTTCCTGTTTTTAAATGTTACCACCCTGTATTTATTCTTATTTTTCTTTCCGTGAGCTCGCTTGTTTTTTTTTTTTGTTTTTTTTTACAAATATCTTTAATAGAATTCAATTCAGTTTGCTTGCACTGCTCGTTTAACCAACACTCCTTTGCCTTTACACATTTATCTTTCATTTCTTTTTTTATCTTAAGATGTTCTTGTTTGTCATGTGTGCTCTGTTTTCTTTTGCTTATCAACTTTAATGTTTCTTCAGATTTGCTTGTTTTCTTAGCTTATCTGGATTCTCTCTGGTAATATTTCTTTGTTTGTTTGAGGAATTTAACATTTCCCATTGGTTGTTTATATTCTGTATTTTAGCTGTGGCATCTTACCTATTTTTAGTAGTCACTCTGTATTTTTCTTGAATTTCTTTATCTACCTTCTAAACCTCTTTATTAATTCTCATGTTCTTAAGCACATCTTTACCTCTCTTCCCAGGATTCGGAAGACTGCGCGGAAGAAACCATTGATGATTCACCAGGAAAGACGGCGTTTACATGGAAAGCGTTGTGGAACGTAATGAGCACGGCAAAGCACGTAGAGCGCGCTGGTCATCCACTGCACCTGTATTCGTCTCCAGTCGTCTTGACTTGTTTTGCCACTGGACTCAGGTGGACGCAGGCGAACGAGTGAGGTCGACGAATTTCGCAACTCTTCCTCACTTTAATCCAGAATGCAAGAATCTCCAAGGCCAGCGTGGCCTTTGGCAGACTGTACAAGAATATGTGGGACAGACATGGAATAAGCCTGCAAACAAAGCTGAAAGTCTACAAAGCAGTGTATTATCCACACTGCTATATGCTTGTGAAACCTGAACTGTTTATCAGCGACACGCTAGGAAATTAAGCCACTTCCACACAGTCTGCCTTAGGAAGCTATGGAGGTCCCAGACACTGAAGTCCTAGAAAGAGCGCCCATTCCCAGCATCTACACTCTACTAATGAAGAATCAGATTCCCTGGGCTGGTCACTTGACTCGCATGCCAGATCACAGGCTCCCTAAATGACTTTGTTTACGGCGAGCTTCGTTGTGGTAAACGCTTCCAAGGCGGCCAGAGGAAACGCTTTAAAGACACCCTTAAGATCTCACGAAAAGCTTTTGGAATTCATCATGACACTTGGGAGACTGCTGACAAAAACCGATATTCGTGGCTTACATCATTACTCAAGGGTGCAGTCACTTGTGAAGCAAACAGGACTGCAAGAGCTGTGAAGAAAAGGGTGGATAGAAAAACTGCTGCAGAAGATCCACCTCCTGGAACGTCAAGCATTCTTTGCCCACATTGTCAAAGAACATTTCGAGCCGAAATAGGCCTTATCAGCCATCTTAGAACTCACGGCTCCATACTTTCAACCCCAATGGATGAAATGAATGGTCATCATCATTCTTAATGGACAAACAACATAACACCTCTCTTCAGTCTTACTTTTATTTGTCCACATATTGGTACATGATCACTACAGTCAGCACATAATATGGTTTTTACATTTATTAACGCATTTCTAAATCTTTTATTAATAAGTGTGTAGTCAATTTGGTTGAGTATTTTTTTATGAGGGCTTTTCCGTGTGTAAAGTCATCTTTTATGGTGTTATTTGCCAATTATATTAGTTTCTTTCCTCATTCTGTACCTAAACCATAATTCCTTACTACATCCCCCATTTTTCCCTTTCCTATTTTTAATTAAAATCAGTTAGTATTAGTTTTAATTTGTGTGGTCTAATTTGAGACATTGCCAATTCTACTTCATCATAAAAGTGCTGTATTTCTTCATCACTACTGCTTGTTGTTGGTGCGTATACTTGTATGTTTATGTCTGTCTATATATGGTAATCGTCTTGCGCTGGTTTCGGTGGCTTTCTGACTGAGTTGATCTGCATAATAGAGGCATTTCCCTTTTGAGTCATACTGGGAAAATATTTAGCAAAATTCTTGAGAAAAGATTACGAACTACTATAGAAGAACCCCAGGTAAGCGAAACACAACTTGGAGTTAGGAAAAACAAAGGATGCACAGATGCCATTTTTTCTTCTTAGATTTAGTCATTACCTATGTTTTACCTGTTTCATGTTATGTTCCCTACACATTTTGTTTAGACTATTCACCTGGTCTTGTAATTCAGCTTCTGATTTTGCTATTAGTGCTTGGTCATCCACAAAGAGAGAGGCAGAGGCTAATAGAAATGATTCTGGATGGACTGAGACGGTTGCATAGAGGAATACCATCAGCAGAGTTGATCCAGAACACCAAAGACCGAAATCTGTGGAACGCATACGCCAGCTGACAAGGCATTGATGATGATGAGTTCGGCAAAATGATCATATATGTAAATTATAAATAGTGGGGAATACAGGACTTCATCCTAGGGAACACCGTGACTCAGTAGTACTTTCTTGCACTTAAGTCCGTCTATCTGTACTCGGTCTGTTCTGTTGTGCAAGTATGCATTTCACCCATTTGTACATTCTTCCATTGTCCTTTATGGTTTCTCAGTTTCTTCATCATATCTTCTATCCAGACTGTTAAAGGCTTTGTTTAGATCTATCCATGCCGCAACACCATCAGTTTCTTCTCTTTGAATGGATCCTAAATTTCGTGAGAGAGGTAGGTTGTCTGATCTTCCGTAGAGTAACAACGCATAAAACCTGCCTTCTGTGGCATAAGAATGTATTAACATTTAATGTACCCCCTCATTCTGTGACTGTTGATGCGCTCCATGGTTTTGCAGAGACAGCTGGTGAGGCTAACTGGTCTGTAGCTACAGGCTCTGGTACTGTCTTTCCCAGATTTTAGGAGAGGTATTTAAGGTCCATCAGTTGTCAACGATCAGCATAAGCTTTGTTTTTGTCATAGTTCCTAGTTCTTGATAATTTTATTGGATATACTGTCGTCTCCAGGTGACTTTCTCATTTTCAGCTTTCATATTTCTAGCTCCAATTCATTGAATGTGATAGGTGTCTTCAGCGCCTCTTGTACTATATCTTTATGTCTTGTTTGTTACTATTTCAGTCGAATTTCTTGGTGATCTCTGGCCTAATTTCGATGTTGTCATCTTGTGCAAATAAGTCAGCAAATTGGTCAGCTGCTTGCTTTCTTGTAATGGTGTCTCTCCCCCCCCCCCCCCGCACCCCTACCGTCTTTATGTAGTGCAATCTTTGAGTTTTTCAATGTGCCGTCGTCGTTACATTGTTTTACTAGCTGCTACAACTTCCTTGTGGCTTTCTCAAAACTCAGTGACTGTTTTCTCCTGCCATATATTCCGTCTAGCTGCAACTTGGGCTTCATAATCAACGATCAACACAGTTTTGATCTACATGTTGGCGAATAATTAGAGTCCACTACACCGTCTTCCAATCAGTTAACGCGCCTAGTAGAAAGAAAGGCAACTAACGTTGGGCAATGAATATATATTTAACAAATCTGTCAGTGTATTTGCCGATATGTTTTTAAACTATAATTTTAATGTTATACGGTTTGGGACACTTTAGTAATAGAAAGCTAATTGAATGTCTTGTATTGTTTTTAAATCTGTCATTGTGAAACAGTCCACCACCGTTTAGCATTCAAACTGTTCATCCTAGAGTGCAACATTTATAGCATGTATATATTCATTACAAATTAGCTCACTCACAATTCTCTATCGATATTCACATGAATTGGCATCTTTCTAATCGGGTATTTACTCAGTTTTGAATTGTATGCATCTTTGATCTGACAAAATGTGGTCAAAAGAGCACTTGTATAATATAATAGAAACAAGTGGGTGTCTTGCAAAGTGTTCATAGCTAATGTATCCAAGACCTTGAATAATCAAAACAGCTTATATTCTAAGTCAAACATGAATGTGTGTCTACAATTATCATGCCTTACTTACTCCATCTTTAAGGCCTGTCATCACACCTTTTTTAGGCTCAGTCTCGTACCACCAGTCAAATCGGCTTTTGAAACTTCCGCCAGAAAGACCAGGAACGATAATCTGTGCCAGATGATCATCATAATCTCCAGCTTCCAAGAGCAAGACTGTCACGTTTTGGTCTTCTGATAAACGACTTGCCACCACACACCCGGCGGATCCTGCACCAACTGTCGATAGACATATAAATTAGATAGATAAACATACAGATGGACGGATAGAAAGACCGATGGAAGGACGGAAGGATATGTAGATAGATAAACAGACAGGTGGACGAATGGAAGGACTGGTAGATCGATAAGTAGACAGACAGACAGACAGACAGACAGACAGACAGATAGACAGACAGAGTCAGGAAGATGTTCGAATGATACGCTTGTTCGCTTCATGGTGTGTTCCTTTGTTATGTGTCTGGGAAAACTTTCAAAAATTCAGGTGATCAATCATTCTGGTACAGCTTCATGATATGAGAACACCCTTCTTCTCTATCCTCAGCAGTATCATACTATCATCGCGAGGACCAGTTGGCAATATTCTTTCTGCTTGCTGTAGAGCATGTATTTACAGAGTTGTTTACTGTTTGTTGCCTCCCTGCAAGCGTGTAACATTTTCTTATAAGTATCATGTGCAAGAGAAAATATAAAGAGACATTATATATTAGACGATTCTAGCCGTTTCAATGCAAATGGAAGGACTTCCTGTTGAATCTTTCATTCATTGGGGATAACATACTCCACATTCGAACAATATCAGTGACTATGTATTTAGTATTTAAACCAAAGTATTATTCATTTATTCACTTCATATGATGTATAGCTCTGCAGTATGCACCAGACGAGATGCAGCGAGATACGCCAGGCAATACATTGTGCAATATTTTTGGTTGTGGCTTCTGTGTTTACATTGGTAATACATTGTTTTGATACCTTTTAACACCACAAATTAAAAAAAAAAAAAAACTCAACAAATAGCTGTGTTTGTATTTTACACAACAATAACAGTCGTCATTTTATTAACTTTAATTGTGCATATAGAACTCGTAGCAGTCCAATACTTAAGTTCATAAACCTGGATGATGGCGCCGCCGAATGACTCTGTTATATATTACGCACAACGATTTTCAGCTTCAACGTGTCATTGTTTAACTTTCCCGCATGTAAACTGTATGTAGACACCAGATAATTGATTTGTTTCGTGACGATGGTTTTCAATGTAAATCATTGACAGGTTGTGGTGAATTTATGTTACAGTCTTAACTAGAAACACTAAGTGGTTTTATTTTGGGTTATGGATTTTTGAAATTACCGTTGCCTGATGGTTATCTTAGGAAATCTTAATAAATAATCTTAATCGCGTTGCCCCAAGCCCAGTGGTAACATAATTGTTCTTGATATTTTCAACTGCTGATCGTTTACGGCGTCACTATGCCAACCCATCCCGAACTTTCTCCAGCTGCCAGCCACTTTCTCTATGAGACTGAATCAGATCCCACCGGTCCATAAACCCCCTTTCCCATAATTTGACTAGAACATGGCGATAGTCTTGCCCATCTGTCTCTGTGAACTGACCTCCACCAATACGTGGGCATTGCTCTTCTACAGCGTGTCTCATAATGTAACTAGATCATGCCGATTGTCGTATCAATCTGTGTCTGTGAACTGACCTCCTACAATTCTTGGGCATCGCTCTCCTACAGCGATGCATGGCCGGCGCGCTAGCCAAGATGATAGCGAAGTGCGCAGGTAATGTAATGCGCACGGTCGAAGGCGGGATCGAGACCCAGGACTTTGGAACAATTTATAAAGCACATAAACATGTGTATTTGCCTTTCAATGTTGTCTCACTTAACGATGATACGTTGTATATATCATTGTTTGTGTCTGTTCCATGATCACACTCACCGAGAGAAACATGATTACTACGTGTCAAGTCCAATCTCGAATAACAGTTTGGCAAGTGCAGTGTGTTTACGTATGTTGGTACTTTAATAACAACAGATAACAGATGTATAATGGAAGTTAAATTTTATTAAAGTAAAAGAGGGCTATTAAAAAAATGAAAGGAGGAAATGTTGTAGGTCATGCCAAGATAACAACAGAGATGATTAAATCCTTATAACAACAGAGATGATTAAATCATTATAACAACAGAGATCATTAAATCATTATCCAACTTTGGCATTTATACTATCACAGAATTATGTAATTATACATATAATACTGGGTACATCCCCAAGGATTTGAAAACATCCATTTTATCACACCACCCAAGAAGCCAAGAGCTGTTGATTGTGAGGATTACAGAAGTATTAGTTTAATTAGCCATATAACTAAGATACTATTCAAGGTCATACAAGAAAGAATTCAAAGTAAAATAGATGGGAAAGTAGTTGAAGAACAATATGGATTCCGCAAAAACAGCGGCACCGAAGAAGAAATAATCTGTTTGAGGATGTTAATTGGAAAATATATAGAAGTTAAGAAAAATATATATGTTTGTTTCATAGACTACAAGAAAGCTTGTGATAGAGTACAAAATGAACACCTAATTACATGCCTTCAAAATATATGAGTAGACGGAAAGGACATCAGAGTTTTTAGTAACTTGTATTGGGAACACGTGGCGTCTATTAGATGCAGATATAATTATTCGTCGCCCATAGAGATAAACAGAGTAAACAGAGGAGTACGACAGGGATGTGTGTTGTCCCCAAGCCTATTCAACTTATACACAGAAAGAATGTTTAACAAGTCAAACTGCCTGGACTTAACATTGTCGTATCCATCTGTGTCTGTGAACTGACCTCCTACAATACTTGAGCATCGCTCTCCTACAGCGATGCACTTAACATCAATGGACGAATCATAAACAATCTTAAGTGTGTTGACGACACTGTGTTACTAGCACAAATCGATCAAGAGTTAACAAACCTTAGTCGAACAAGAAAACAGGCATAGTACAGAATGTGGCTTAGATATTAACATTAACCAACGAAAACTATGATTATTAGCTATAGAAAGGAAAGACCATCAATGAACACCACGTAAATGGGAAGAAGTTTCTCCCCAAGTTTCTCCTATCTTGCACATGCAATAACAGATGATGGCAGAAGTGAAAAAGGAAATCAAATGGAGAATATGAATGGCTAAAAACGCTTTCAAACACATGAAACCCGTATTAACATCTAAATAAACAACGCATTAAAATGAGGATTGTCAATTGTTACATATTTTCAACACCATTGTATGTCGCTGAAGCCTGGACATTGAACAAGCAACTAGAAAGTCAAATAGAGGCCCTTCAGTTGTGGATATACAGACGAATATGTCGTATTTCATGGACATAAAAACAATCAAATACAGAGGTTCCAGAAAAACTGGCAATGAGAAGAGAGTTGATGAAAGAAATAAAATTTTAAAAAAATGCAATTAACAAATTTCCGCTACGTTAAAAGACACGGGGATGAGAGGAAAACATGTATAAAATGTCATCTCAATCGGATTGACCGTTCGCGAACGCATAAATAACATACAGACAGACATGCATTGCATTATATATATATATATATATATATATATATATATATATATATATATATATATATATATATATATATATATATATATATATATATAATAATGCAATGCATGTCTGTCTGTATGTTATTTATGCGTTCGCGAACGGTCAATCCGATTGAGATGAAAGTTTCTACATGTTTTCCTCTCATCCCCGTGCAGCCAACTGTCATAGTTTGTTAGTGTACAAACAGTTATTTACTTAATACACTTTAATACTTTAATTTACATTATAATTTATAAATAGCGAGGGGACTTAACTTAAGAAAAGTTATATCAAGGGACATAACTTTTAATAGCATTGCTATATATTTTATAAATAATTGTTACATTGTTATCAACGCTTTATAATCTGTTTTCTACAGTTATTTACAGGCATATGCGTTATAATATATAATGATAAAATCTGTAAGGCACTTTTAAAGTTGTCATATAAATGATGCATCTATTTTAAATACGTGAAAATTTTCTAACTCATCTTTTTATTTCTCTTCGACATCTATACAGTCATTCCAGCATTTTTTTTGGGTTTCCGTGATATCTTGGCAAGTTTACGCTCAGTAGTTTCAAATTGCCTTATTTAGTTATTGGGATGAAGATTGTTCTCTTCCAATCTGTTCGCCATATTTCCGGGAACGGGAACGGAAACTTATCAGGCGAAGCCGGGCTGGGTCGTCTTTTTTTTTTGGGGGGGGGGGGACGGGAACGGGAGCAGGGGCCGAATATGAATTACATGAGACGCTCCCTGTCAGGGGCTGGGCGAAGCCGGGCCGGGATTCTTTTTTTGGGAACGGGAATGGGAGCAGGGGCCGAATATGAATTAAATGAGATGCTCTCCGCCAGGGACTGGGCGAAGCCGGGCCGGGTCCTATGGATGGATGTATAGATGGATGGATGGATGGATGGATGGATGGATGGATGGATGGATGGATGGATAGACAGCCGGGCCGGGTCGTCAGACAGACAGACAGACAGACAGGTAGATAGATAGATAGATAGATAGATAGATAGATAGATAGATAGATAGATAGATAGATAGATAGATAGATAGATAGATAGATAGATAGATAGATAGAAAGATAGATAGATAGATAGATAGATAGATAGATAGATAGATAGATAGATAGGGGTAGGTAGGTAGGCAAGCAGGCAGGCAGGCAGGCAGACAGACAGACCGACCGACCGACCGACCGACCGATCGACCGACAGACAGACAGGTAGGTAGGTAGGTAGATAGATAGATAGATAGATAGATAGATAGATAGATAGATAGATAGATAGATAGATAGATAGATAGATAGATAGATAGATAGATAGATAGATAGATAGATAGATAGATAGATAGATAGATAGATAGATCCCCGCCAGGGGCTGGGCGAAGCTGGGCAAGGTCAGCTAGATATATATAAAATATGTAGCAATGCTATTAAAAGTATGTCGCTTGATATAACTTTTCTTAAGTTAAGTCTCCTCGCTATATATAAATTATAATGTAAATTAAAATATTAAATTTTATTAAGTAAATAATTGTTTGTACACTAACAAACTATGACAGTTGATGCAAGGGAATGAGAAGAAAACATGTAGAAACATTTTATCTCAATCGGATGAGCATCTCATCGCGAACGCATAAATAACATACAGACAGACATACATTGCATTATATATATATATATATATATATATATATATATATATATATATATATATATATATATATATATATATATATATATATATATATATAGATGGTGGCCGCAGAACTCTTTTTTGATCAAAGAAAGGGTTGTTGAGAACATTTTCTTCTCCAATGTTAAATTCATCACTCGACGGCCTCTTTGTCCAATGTGTATCGTTTGCCCTCCTATCCCACAAACATATAAGCTGTTTCTGTTGAATCTTTCTGCATTGCCCAACTGAATACCATTCACTTTAATGTTACATTTAGTCGCGATTCTTTACTGTGATATTACATTACTTCTGTATTCCTGTTATTCGAGCTGAGACCCAGTAACCACTTCATGCATCACCTTATGTAGTTATATCTGATGTGTTGATATCAAGACGTTGCCATTACTATAACCTAAGTATTAATATTATGACCATTAAACGCGATGTATGGAATATCTTCTACAGATCCCATGTTATGTTTAATAAATTAGTTAAACAAATCAAGAGACAGTACACTTCTTTGTGTGTATTTATACTCTGAAATATTCTTAAATATTTATTGATTATTATAGCTGCTATTTGCTGCCAATATGTGTTTTTTATTATTCGCAGATCCGTGTCATCAATCCTTAAATTCTAGTAGCTTGATTATTTTCTCGCGTTTCGCACTGTCTATGGAGCATAATTAAGGATGAAAAAAAATTCCATTGCTCTTTCCAACAGTGGCATTAGAATATGGATGTGTTTGTGCTCTTACCCTCTGCAAATCTGCATTGTTCTTCATTCAGCTCTGCTTTAATCCTATTTTCCCTCCTCATAATTGTATTCAGTAAAAGCTTTGTCATGTATATCAGCAAGATGTATTCGGCAACCAGCTTCACATTCTATATCACTTATTATTTATTTTTTTTTTGGGGGGGGGGGGGGGGTGGAGGGAGGCGGGGGGGGGGGGAAGGGTGTTAAGCTACTAATACGGATTAACAAAGGTCGTTAGGAAATTATTTCACTATTGCAGATGTCAATCTTACATGTTTATTTCCATTCAAAATCCACCCTTGGCCTCAACAATGCATCCCCCCAAATACACATACATTCATATGTACACACACACGCGCACGCACACACACACACGCACACACACACACACACACACACACACACACACACACACATATATATATATATATATATATATATATATATATATATATATATATATATATATATATATATGATAGTATCCATAGGAATAGTCTCTATGTAATGCTATGCAGGAATTTGGAATATCAAGGAAGTTAATCAACATGACCAGACTATGCATGGAAGATACTTATAATATAGTAACATATAAAGGCAGGAAATCAGACCCTTTTCAAATAACATCTGGCTTGAAACAGGGTGATGCACTATCGCCGCTACTCTTCAATCTGGCTCTAGAGAACGTTGTAAGGAAGGTAAAGGAGGAATGTGATATTGGAGGAACATCCAAGCTGCTTGGTTATGCAGATGATATAGATATTATAGGGGAAAATGAACAAAAGCCATTGGAAATATTGACTCACTTAAAGGAAAAAGCCCAACAGATGGGGCTGGTTATCAACCAAGATAAGACAGAATATATGGTAATTTCAAGAGACGGAATGGCTAAAAACTTTGGCCACATACAAATAGATAATATGACTGTCAGAGTCCAGAAAGGGTACAGTGATGCAGCGACATCGTTACGCCCGCCAGGCGACTTAGCTCCCAGTAGGGATGCAGGAACTTCGTTACGCCGCCAGGCGAGTAGTAGTTACCGGCCTGCAAGACTGCTGGCTGACGAGCGACCAGCGGTCAGGCCAGGACGACGCTAAACGCACGCACGCCTCGTGAAGCCACCTGAGGTGGGAGGCAAGTGGCGAACTGGCGGGAGACAGCTCTGGGACACGGACTTGGACGGACGCAAGATAGAGAGAAAGGCGTTGTGTGGGTGCTGTGCTGAAAGTCGAGTGTCTGGACATCTTGAATGTTAGACTTGTGAGCTGTATGGTAGATGTAAGTGCATTGAAGTATTACGTATATATTGTTGTGATCATCGTTCTGTATTTAATGTGTGAATAAATCCATTGAACGGTGTGTCGTTGAGTCTTACGTCAAATCACGTTGTACTTGTACTGTCTCACATGCGTTAGGTTAGCGAGCCAAAGTTAAGACCCTGACAATGACCATTAAAAGAACGGAAACATACAAATACCTGGGTACAATCTTCAACTGCTCCAACATCATAAGGGAAGAAAT
>JACEFZ010028025.1:267500-297578 GCA_014155875.1 Cepaea nemoralis
AGCGTCTCTTTTAATTCCTATAAGTAGTCATTATACATTCAAATACATTTCTCTAAGAGCACAGAGTACGCGTTCGGCCCCTGCTCCGTTTCGTTCCCGTTGCTCGTCTGATTCTGATGCTCCCGTTCCCGTTTCTCGTCTGCTTCTGATGCTCCCGTTCCCGTACCCGTTGCTAGTCACGCTTTCGACCCCTGCTCCTGTTCCCGATGCTCGTCTGTTTCTGATGTTCCCGTTCCCGTTGCTCGTCTGTTTCTGATGCTGCCGTTCCCTTTCCTATTGCTCGTCTGTTTCTGAAGCTTGTAATGCCTTTTTCTTTCGTGTAAAAATTAAAAATTGATTTTAAACTAACTATTTTAGTTGGATCCGCGGGAATGAGAACAACATATGTACAAAATTTCATCTCAATCGGATGGACCGTTCTGAAACGCATAAAGGACACACACAAAAAGAAACATTATAAGTAGATATAACTGTTCATAACTAATGTCTGGTGTAATTAGAGAGTTAGTTCCCTTGGAGCAAGATGGCGGGACATTCCTTCGCCTGTTTCTGAAGCTCGTAATGCCATTTTCTTTTGTGCCTGAGGGAAAATTTTTGATTTTAAACTAACTATTTCAGTTGGATCCGCGGGAGTGAGAATAACATCTTTACAAAATTTCATCTCAATCGGATGGACCGTTGGGAACGCATAAAGGACACACAAACAAACAAACATTCTCTTTTATATATATATATATATATTATATATATATATATATATATATATATATATATATATATATATATATATATATATATATATATATATATATATATATATATAGATATGGCGGTTTCAAGTCTGCATTTTGCTATTAAGTTTAATTTATTTTTCTCGATGAACAGTGCGGTCACATAGTTCGATGTATTCACGGGTGTGACAAATGTTTTTGCTTTTTTTTTCCAAAATAGAACCAACATAAGTAATTTATATGAATCAGCGCTGTTGTGTCATTCAGTATCTCTTCCGCCCAGTATGTATGTGCTGAAGTAAAGGCATTGTGCATGATATTGACTACTTCAGCCATCGAAGTGTATAAAAGAAATGTGAGAATAACACCTTATACGCCTCAAGGCATGAAATGGCGTCCTTTACCTTCGTATGCGACACGCAGTCATCTTGTGTTTTAGTTTGGAGCTTAACTGGTTAAATGTGATGCTTCCGGTCAAGATTGCGGCAGGTGGTCGTGTTGCTTTGAAACCGCTTTTGTTTTCTCTCGTAGGAGATGGATAATTTCATCTTGTGTGTGTAATTTCAGCACTAGGATATAAACTAGAAGTTTCCTTTCAAGATTTTCGCCGGTGCTACGGAGTTAGTGCATCTGTGCGAATCAGCCCTGAGTGTTTTTTGCAGTATGTTTAGGTTACTGTTAGTACACTAGTGGTGCGTAGTGTTTTTGGTTTTCTTCATCATGTCAGACCAGTGTTTGTGCCCCGTACAAAGAGTAAACAAACCACCGACTAGACGAGGTCCACGACGACGTAACCAACAGGGGAGACGGGACAGAGCCAGGCGTTAACGGCGAAAATGCGACCGTCTGGGCTTCAAGAACACGCTTATTCTATATATTGGAACTATGCCAGCGCAAAACAACGTGACCCTAGTTTGGAAAGCCTGGCATACAGAAACTATATAGTAGCCCTTCAGGAGACGAGACTGAGAGTTCATTCACTAAATATAGCCGGCTTCAAATCTTATTACAACAGGCGACATTTGAGAATGGCGATTCTGATTCGAGACAGCATATTGGCTTGAGAACTGGATATGTCCAGGTGGGACAGTGACGAAAAACAAATACAGGCGGTTAGAGTTCAATCCGGTCTACCATTCGTGTTGGTTAATGTTTATGCCTGTAACGCGAGTGTAGATTCCCAGAGGTGACAGTGTCTGTGTGACATATTATGTCGTGAGAGGAATGTCATTTTCTGTGGCAATATCAACGCCAAAGGCAGATCATGGGGTAACATTGCTTCCAACACACGGGGGGAGAGGCTTCGAGGCGGAACTTGAAACCAGTGACCTTGATTGTATCCTCAGTGGCTGTGTCACCAGGACAGCAAGTCTTCCAGGTGATGAGGACAGTGTTATTCACCTGGCGCTGGTGTCTCCCTCACTCACTACAGTGTGTAGATGAGGTGTCCTTGGGTACCACGGCAGCGACCACCACCCTTGCAGCATATTGGTGGAGAACGGCAGAACCAGGCAGCACAAGTCAACAGTCAAGACCATCAAGTATGACAGTTCAGGGCAAGATGTTGTGAGTAAAATAAGGCGCGTCAGGCGCAGGAATCATCATGATTCAACAAACCTTGATGGAATTGTGAGGTTGAAAATATCTGGATGGATGAGCATGGTGCTGTAAGGAAATGGCAAAACGCCAAGAAGAACAATTTACCATCTTAGTCTTATCGTGCACTTAGAAAGAGAGATGGACACAAACGTTAGCTATTTAAAAAACTGGTTAAAATAGTTAACAATGAAAGATGGGGGGAGTTGTGTCAAAGAATAAGCACAGGCAAGTCATTGAAATTGTTTTTTCGACTACATAAAATTATGAATGGGGTAGTCAAGAATAAGAGCATTCCTGATTTCCAAAGTGCTGAACATATCTGGCAGAGGTCTGACGAGAATAAGGGCAACGCCCTTTTTGAACGCTATCTAGAGCAGAGCAACCAGACAGACATGAGAGGCCTAAATATTGCCAAGGCGTTTACCTCTGATAGGTGTAACGAGCTGAACATTGCAGTTGAAGACAAAGTGACAGTGAAAGAGATCAGGGCTGTGCTTTGATGATATACGATATGAGGACATCTATAGGTGTAGGGACAACGAGCTAGAGGAACAAGCAGATATGTACAACAACAGCATAGGGAGTGCTAGCATCAAGGAAGAGTGGTTACACAGCTATCTGATTCCCTTGCCGAAGTCTGGCAAAAACCACATAAAAAGTCAGGGATATCGGGTAAAAACCATGGAAAATACAACAGACAAGCTGCTGGAGAAGTTAATTGCCAGGAAAATATCAAGTCAGCTAGAGAGGCAAGGTAGTTTCCCACCTAACTTTGGAGGGTACCGTCCAAACAGAGAAACCTGGGCCAATGCAGGAGTATTTGCTCATGATGTTTATGAAGTTTTCCACAAAGGCATTGAAACATGTCGCACCAGAATATTCCTTCACAATTCTCGCTCCGGCCTTAGCCGTAAAAGCCTATGAATATCTCACTCGTCGAATAACCGAGCCATCTGTGTAAATGACAGCATCACCCTCCAAAGAATTCTCGGAAATAAAAGCCTGTACTTCGGCCTCCACAGCAGCCGGATTTTCTTGTCTGCATTTTCTGTCTAACTGGATGCAAACTGAAAAGGACGTACAGAAATATGTTGGCATGCTGTGGCGATTGATCTTGAGGATGCATACAACAGAACACCATTGTGTTTCTTAATGTATTAAACTCAAGATAAGTCCATTCCTCCTTAGTCGGACCGCCGGAGCCCTCTTCCGATGGAAAGTAGTTTTTAGATGTGGCAGTTAGACTTCTGAACCAACAACAATACATGAACTCTGGGAAATACTTAAACAAACTATACGAGAGAGAACTCAAATACTAGCAGCAGTAATACAGAAACAAAAACTACAACAAGAAAATGTATTGGAAAATGCAATTAAGCTCTTACTACAGACAGACAAAAGTTCACCACACATCATAGCATTACAGGAAGAATTAGATCTCCACAGAAATCACCTATTTCAGGGGTCTTTACTGCGAACAAAGTTACAAACTATAACACAAGAGATACAGAGTAAACAATACCTAGCTATAGAACAAAACATACAGCGCAGCAGACAGTTAGGCCAGATAATCGACAGGGAAGGAAATATATAAGTCGAGCCACAACAAATAGCCTTAGCCTTTGAAGATTATTATAAGAACCTTTACACAGAGGAAAACACACAGGCGCACGTACAAGAAAACTTTATGAAATTCTCAAAACAACTTACAGAGGAACAGAAACTAACACTAGATACTGAATTAACTCTAACAGATATAACACAAGTGGTTCACGGAATGCAGAAGGTCAAATCGCCTGGCCCTGACGGTATTACCGCTGAATTATATCAGTTTTTCTTTCCTCTTCTAGGTCGCCTTTTACTAACAGTATTCTCTGAATCTTTCCACAAACAAGAACTCCCATCCAGTTTCAACACGTCTTACATCACTCTTATTCCGAAGGAGAACACTGACAAGACACTTTTAAAGAGTTACAGACCGATCTCGCTTTTAGACGTAGACTACAAGATTTTAACAAAGACTTTGACGAATAAATTGAAACCAGTAATGGCAACTCTCATTCATGAAGACCAGCAATGTAGTGTACAACACCGGAATATCCAGCAACACACACACTTCATAAGAGACATCATCAACTACACACATCTGAAAAACTGTCAGTCCTCAATTCTCTTTTTGGATCAAGAAAAAGCATTCGACAGAATATCTCACTCATACCTCCACAAAACTCTCTCACACTGCAAAGTGGGAAATTATTTTTGGACATGGATCCAAATTTTATATTTAAAACCGGAAAGTCGGATTCTATTAAACCATACCCTAACCAATTCTTTCAGGTTGACTAGGTCAGTGAGACAGGGATGTCCCTTGTCCCCATTACTGTACGTTGTCGCTCTAGAGCCACTTCTAGAAAAGATACGACAGGACGACAATGTCAGGGGTACGTTCATACCAGGGAAGGGTGAACAAAAGTTGCGTGCTTATGCGGACGATACGATTTCCTTTCCGACAACTGAAACATTTGTACGGATAATTTTGGAGACATTCTCGTTTTTCGGCAAAGGGAGTGGGCAAAATTAAACGTCCAAAAATCTACTATAATGGGCTTAGGCAAATGGAAAAATAAGGCTGATTTTCCATTTGACTTAACATCAAACAATCTTAAATTGTACGGAATAGTCTTCCCATGTCAACCAAATCAGACACACAAAGAGACTTGGCAAAATCTAGAGAAGAAAATAACAGATATTTTACAGAGGTACAGATACAAAACAACTACCATATTTGGTAGAAGTACCATTGTTAATACATATATAATTCCAAAAATACTATATCTGTGCACAGTCCTAGACCCTCCACGTCAGACTGTCACAAACATAAACAAAGAGATTAGACTCTTTGTGTTTGGCAGCACCATCTACAGTATCAAACATACTACACTTATGCAAGACAAAAAAGATGGAGGTATCGCCCTCCAAGACATAACAACCAAAATACAAGCACTTAGGATCAAACACGTAGATGAAATCCTGCAACACCCAGAAAATCACCCTTTAGCACACTATTACATTGGAAATAGGCTATCTTATTTAAAACCTATTAGGAATACATCCTCACATTACTTTGGAACTCTCCCAACGTTCTACAAAACATGCATTTTAGCCATTAAAGGGCACGACAAATTACTACTCAAGAAAACACATACAATATACAGGCATTTAATTAAATTACAAGCAACTCCGGTACATCTCAGAATTAAAAGAGGACATAGATATTTTATAAAAGATTATACCAATATTTTCTCTAATATTCACAACAAGCAGATTACTCCAAAAGCAAAGGAAATTACATATAGGCTTGTTTACAGCATGACCCTAACAACAGAGAGAACAGCAACAATAACTAAACAAATACTACAGTATCAGTTTTGTAGACGCAACCTCCAAGAATCAGAAGAGCACATCTATTACGAATGCAACACAATCATGCCAACAAGAAATCTCCTACAAAACATCCTAAATACGCATACGAAACAAAAAACAGACGTTTACAAAGCAATCATGATAAATTCCATTCCTTACTCCACACAAGACACCCACACAAAGCTACTTGTTCTATTGACAGAGTACAGCAATCTTATATGGACATTAAGAAACAAAGCACTATACAATTGCAGAACAATCAACAAAGAAATTTTCCAACAACTTTATCAACAAAATGTCGCAAACATTCTAATCTTAGCCCCACAAGTGCAAATCTCGTAAAAGATTTGGCTGAAGACAGCATATATTACAGAAGAAGCAAATAACTTGTTTTAAACATAGGATACTACAACTGTAAATGTGTTTATTGACGGTATTAAGAATCTTACAGTTATATTATTATTACTAAAACTATTATTATTAATGCTACTATTATTATTAATTTTCTCATTATTATATTTGAATGTGCAACATGAAATATATTGTGGATGGGTGTCTGTGCCGTTGGCAGTAACATATGTATGCGTCTGTGTGTAGATGCAGGTGTGTGTGCGTGTGTGTGCGTTCGTGTGTGTGTGTTTGGTGCATGAATTTGCATGCGCATGTGTATGAGTGTGTGTGTATGTGTTTGTGTGTGTGTGTGTGTCTGTGTGTTTGTGTGTGTGCGCGCGTGTAGCAGCCTTTAAACCAAGAGGTTATCTCAAGTATTAAAATGATTTTATATGGTAATGATATGTTTCAAAAGAAAAATATGCACCACCATGTATAAACAAAATGAATGAGCCCTTTAAGTACCCAGTTAGTAAGGTGGCTTTTAGTGGCCAGGTTTTAAGTCCTTCCCATTGTATATGAAACCCAGACACTATCACAACTTTGGACCAATTATCTCCCTGAGGACAGGCCATGGACTCTAAATGCTAGTATTAAATCCCTGATTCTTGTCCCCCAAACAAAAGGTATCATTGACTAGAGCGTCACCCTGTAATTTGTCATCAGGCAACAACACCAACGACCTTCACCTCGGTAGCTAAGTGACCCAGAAATTACAAAGAAGCCACATGTTAATGGAAATGATAGTTTAAAGTTTATTGTCCAAGCGCGGGGCAGTTAATGTACTGTGGTCTCCAGAAAGAATGAGATTGTGTGTGAGAGAGAGAGAGAGAGAGAGAGAGAGAGAGAGAGAGAGAGAGAGAGAGAGAGAGAGAGAGAGAGGTGTTACATGCATTCCGCTTGCCAAAGTGGAAGTGAAGCATACGCAAGGAATGTGTATCTACATGCACTATGCCATAAATGTCATATTATCATAACTGTATATATGTATGTATTTGTTTTATTTACAATGTCACACTTAACACTAACAAACGGCAACGCTCTGTAATATACACAAGCAAAAGAAGCACACATTACACCTTGTAAATATGCATTGCGTTGTATGAAATAAAGGTTTAAAAAAATACTCCTTTTGGTCTATCCAAAGGCCTCACTTGAACATCACCATTCCCATTTCAATGAGAATTTTGATGGCCCTCCTCTGCGGAGGGCAAAGGATTATATCCGGCGTAGGGGCCTATTCCATCACGCCCCTCACATCAGCCTACCCCCCCCCCCCCACACACACACACACACACACACACACAACACACACACACATACCGCATACCCACACACTGGGACTCGAACCCAGGTGCCTGGCGACTAGTTGGTCTACTTATCTATATAAGTATTCCGCATGCCCGGGCATGCCTTGCTGTCTTTAAATGGTCTCAGGAGCGGTTGGGGGAAGCGGAGGCGGCCGGCGGAGGTACCTGTTCGCGCCCACCCGCCCCCTCCCCCCCACCCTCGGGACCGGATGTTGTAAAACGGAAGTAGTCATCGGGACAACCAGACCGAAGAAAATACCCGCCAAAATTTCAAAAATGAGGTCCGCTTTTATGACGAAACAAAATGGCGGGATAACCCCGTAAAGAAGGATTTATCGGGGGTTGCAAACCCCATTTAGGGTGTAAATACCACATAGATAACTACTCACGACTTTCTGAGCGTCCGGCTCCATATTCTCATAAGTCACTGGCGCGACTCGAACCGCTTCCAATTCTCGTGCGCGCACGTCAAGCACAAGTGTATTCGGGGTTACGGAGAAAGCCGCTAACTCATCGGCCAGGGAAACCGGCATAACATGAAATAAAATGGTAAATTGATAAATAAATGATTAGGTGCAATTATCTCAAGAGTCATAAAATTTCATAGAAGACATATTGAAGCGGTTATATGAAGAATCGATATGGCAAAGGTAGCTTTATGGAAGATGGAAAACATACTCATCCATAAAAAGCTATCAAATGTAGTATGAACATGAACAGTCATGTAGAATATGTACTACCGTATGCACGAGAAATATGGGGAATAAGCAGACATGATGAGGAGCATATAATGTGCAATGATACTCTAGTTTATTAGGGCGGCGCGATAGGAGTATCCCTATCAAAGAAGAAGTACTCTTTGGCAAGGTAGAATACCCATTAATCCCTCCACCCCCAACCAGGTTAACGTGAAAAAATTTGAGCAAGTAGTGAATGAAGCAGGGGAACAGACGACAGATAGGAGTTGCTAGAGTCTTAAGTTTCACCAAGTTAGACTGAAGGTCTCTTTGTGGATACAATGGTGACGGCAACCAACCAGTATTGTAACTGTCCAGGAGAAAAGCAAGGGGGGACTACCTTCTTTACAAATGCCAAGAACGTCACGGTTCGTCATGTTACTGGGGAGGGGGGAATACACTAGAAACTGAGTAACATCTGGAAACGAAACTGATTAACATCTGGAAACAAAATGATGGGGGAAAAACTCCAGGAAGGCAGACAGAAACATACCTGGATTTCACGACCACATAATCGGGACTAGGACACATGTCTGGTTCAAGACTCCGGTATGAAATGCGTGCCAATAGGTAATTTCTCCCATTGACTGATAAACAACTCGTTACGCTTTGAACAATGTGACGAATGATTAAGCGACTCCAAATGAAAACGATACTCACTCTTTTATTTCGAGTCGAGCGGAACAAATAACAGCGAACAGTTATCGGGTGTTATTAAACTGCCCCCGAGATGTAGGAGCGGCGTTTAATTAGTAAATGTTTCACACGAAACTACCTGCCTTGCCCCAATGTCCTCTTTGAGGTGCAAACTTGCCATTTCACAGTTCAGAGTTGCAGCGCGTCTAGGGTTTTCGAGTCCTGTCTTAAGTATCCATTTGCCAATCGATCTTTCCTCCTGAATTCTCTTCGCCTAAGCTCGGAATCAGTCGCATACAGCGCTTCACACACGGCTCTCTGGAAGACACGTCCTTTCCTTTCGAATCACACACAGAGAAAGTCCTTTGTTGTTCTGTGACGCTGTATTCGTTTCCAATGGTATCTTCCTTTCCTATTTGTCCATTTTTGTGCAGAACTGGGAAAATCCCATTCATGACTTTGGTGGAGTGTACCGTCATATGGCAATGCGAACGATGACCGCCCACGTTTACCGGCATGGTACATGATGATGATGGTAACTGATGCTATATTACAGCAGTAACATAGTTTAATAATATCAAAAATATAGTATAGGTAGAATTTATGTCTAACTATTATTTCATGTTAAGTAAGATAGTTATGAAGCCGCGTGACATGACACGGTTCTACAAAATTTCCGGCTGATGCAACGGCAAGAACTCCTCCCCCGCAGCTGGGGTATCATGGGTAATTCTCCCCGGCCGGGATTGGCGCGGATTTTTGCCCCGGCAATTCAGTTCTGGAGTGGCCTCGGCGACCTACAGCCGACGGCCGCACTGACACCAAGTAGAGAGGGAGAATGTAATCGTCCCTCTCACACCATCTCCAGTCAAGAACGTATATGAGCGACAGGCATCGACCAGACTGTGTCACAGATGCCCATCTGTTGGGTGCTTAAACCTGCAAAAATGAAAGGCGGTCGGGCAGGCTGTCTGAAAAAATTTCCTGCAGAGACATTCCTGCTGGAACACGGGTTCACGATGGTTGAGGTATGTTAGCAAATGGGGTCGCTTGCTATTATTGGTACTTCAATTTTAATTCACCGCAACAAAGAAGAATCCCTTCGAGCCTCATTTGCATCGGTCCGGCAAAAATATTCCGGTTTAGTGTTCGGTGGACACACTGAACCGGAAAATGATTGCCGGACCGATGCAAATGAGGCTTGAAGGGATTCTTCTTTGTTTGCGGTTGTTTGCGGTGAATTAAAATTGAAATACCCTTTTATTAAACAACATGAGAGATTTGGGTCATAACTAGCCCCACATTTATTAATTGCCTAAGGTTTAGTAACATATGTTTAGAATAGTTACCGAAATTAAGACATAAATAATATAATGATATGAAGCGGCAGGTGGATTTGAGAATGCAGCCTCCCTGAATCAGCAGACAACTCAATTCTATTAATAAATCGCCCATTGTTTTTTTTTACTGCAAGCATTACAAGGCAACCAAAAGAAAAAATGTAAACAAAGCCCAAGATTAGTGTGTTAGCTAAAATAAGAAGTTCATGTTGGGTGTAAGTAACATCTATATGTACAGGAATATGTGTTGGTGTAGTTTAATAATTAATTGCCAGCTGGATTCACTTAAAATGGGGTAAATCCGGTGGTTATGCCACCAGAAGCAGCAGCATTGTTCTGGGCACATAGATGATGGATTGTTGTGGTGATTGCAGTTCAAATGCCATTTGTTACCCACATCATGTAATTAATCATGTATGTCACACTGATACCCTGAAATGATAGCAGCATTGGTGCTGAGTAGATAGCACAGCACATTATGAGCATCCAGATGAGTGTTATACATTCCTGTATGTGATCTGTGGGTTTGGTTTGGTGCTGCTATTTGAATCCTATGTTAATGGGAAATTGTGTTGTGTTTGTAATCCCATTGAGTCAGGCACAGCACATGTCTGGCAGCATAGTCGGTGCAGATGTAGCACTGGTGCTTTTGTTGTCCCGTTGAGGCTGTGCATACGGCATGTGACTGGCTGTTGTGTCCAGGCTGTCACATGCTTCATGATGTTGTCTTGTCACTTGATAGTTGTCATTACAGAGATGTGTTGTTTGTGATCTGTGGATCTAACTAATGCTGAAATGTGATGTTCAACTGACGTTGTTGACTCGGAGTTAAGGTATGTGTGTAATATATGCCGCTTGCATATTGTTATTACAAGATGTTGTAACTTTAAATTACAGTGTTCACACATTAAAAGATACACAAGAGATTCTGCGTTACGATAAGATGATGTAGCTGTAAATTACAGTGCTCACAAATTAGAACAGGAAATGCTGTACTTTTTCGCGCATTAGATTATACATTGCAGGTCGTTTTGGGACGCAGAGGTGTTTCCAAGGCACAAGGGCCGGGTTATATACTGACCAAGACCTATTGACGCGTCTTCGTCGAGCGTCCTGGGCAACAGGTCCCTTCGGGATCCTGGATAAAGTCAGTAGGATCGCCGATTCCTCCGAAGTCAGAGAGTGTCTGCCTGTTCGGCGAGGAACCACCAGTCTGCACACTAATAAGCCAGACATGGGACAACGGATACTCACGCAAACCTCAGGTCCTGTATGACATCACACTGATGGTGGACAACAGGATGCCTTCATCCGACATACAGGACTTCGCGTTGGAGCTCAAGCCAACGAGCACAAGCAAGCAAGCAAGCAGGTCGTTTTAATACATTCAATTAGAAGCTACTATATTTGCTCACAAATTAAATTTTAAATGACATCACTTGTTTCAAATGAAAACGAAGCAAATGATGTAGTAAGGGGAGACATGGTTTCCCTATACTTAGGTGCTAGAGTCAGAAGAAGCACAACGTCGACTGCGTCCGGGCCGCAGCTAAGAAAGAAGAATAAAAAGATAAAAGAGAGAAAGCACCTCAAACATTTTCCTCGCTTATCAAGAAAGAAATAGGATAGAAACAAGATTTTTCCCTGGATCGGGCCGACAGAGAATAAAAATATTTCACTTTTTGATTCCAGGCAATGAATTACACCACAGGTAGTTCCAGTCACGGCTATTATCCAATTAGCGTCTACCACGCAAATAACAAAACAAAGATCATACTGATATCAATTTTATTGCTATTTTTAACAACTAAATTAGATCATGGGTCTCCAATCAAAAAAGGCGTATATATTGTATGAGTTGCATATTTATGACACTAGCAAAAAACCCCTTTCAAAAAAGATTCTTTTGAATACATCAAAAACCCATATTTCTATCCATAACTAAGAATCCAGATTGACTCATGATACAAGCATACTAACTCATATAGCAATTGCAGAGATCAATGCGTTTCTCTTCTCATTTGGGATCTTTATCAAACATTTAGACGTTTGCGCTATGTTCAAATTTGCAAAGTTTCACTTTCGGGTATAAGCACCCGCTCACTTTCAGTTCTGATGTTGGAGAGGCTCGTTAACCTTTCATTCGTTCATCAGCAGATACGAATGGCCCCGTTCAACCGTCGACTATATCAGTTTGGTTGCCTGTGGATCCTTTATTGTGTGGCTTGTTTTGATTCTTTCGTAGATTTGACTGCTTGTTTTCGGCTTCCTGGTTTCTGGTTGGTTGATTCTGTTCGTTAATTTCTTAATAAAGTATTTCATGTCTGGACCGAGTCGCGCACGTGCTGAGGCCTTGAGTTATTGTGTATCTACCCCGTCTAATGGTGGTGTTTCGTTCAGGGAGCTTTACCAATCGTCGTCTCTCCTGGTGTTCCACCTCCTTCCCCGTCGTGGGTTGTCTTCGAGTATTCTGGGTCTTAGATTTCTTGTGTCGTCTCGACAGTTCGATCTTGGTGGAGTGCGGGTGCCTTACAAAATTGGTCTTGATCTGGGTAGCTGTTTTCATCCAATTCTATTTCTTCTTCTGATATTTCTTCTTCTGTTTGGGTTTGGTAGCCATTCGAGCGACATCCTGCGCAATCTTCTGCTGAACTTGCTTCAGTTCGCCCAGGATGCGCTGAACGAACGTTATCTGTGTTTCTTGTGTCTTGTCGTTTTCCTCTTCCATGTTGTTGAACTGGGATCTCAGGTCCTTCAGTTGGCCTTCCAATTGTGCTTTGTCACTTTTGGTAAGTTGATTTGTCGCCTCGTACTGCCTCCTAGCCTCTTTATATTGTAGGTTGGATTTGATTGTGATTTTCATAGCTTCCTTGCTGTCTTGGTGGCAGGGACAGCCGAGGTACCTGGCGCCATGGTTGCCGAGACAGTTGGCGCATTCCTGTTAGTGTTAGGCCTCCTGAAGACCGAGTCGGTCTTCGCATGCTGGCACTGACTGTATTTGATAGGGTCCAGAGCAGTACCTACGCACCTCCACATCACTTTTGCAGGTGGCACGGGTGTGCCAAACTTTCTGGCACTTGGAACACTGCAGCACTCTCAGTATGTAGTGCTCTGGTACTTGGTCTTTCTTGTCCCGTATAATGTATTGAGGGATCACTCGGTCCTCTGATGTTACGACGACGACTGTAGAGGGGATGTTATTCTTTCCGAAGATCCGCTCAACACTGGTGATCTTGATTTTGTTGTTCTCCCTCGTCAGCATCTCCCTGATCTGGTCGTTGGTGAGATGGATCTTGACTCGTTTGATGACCCATCGTTTGATTGTGCGGCGCCTGGCAGCTTCCAGTACTACACCGTGGTGAAGCTGAATGACGACTTTCTCTACTTGTGCAATCTTCTGCATAAGTGCTGTTGTCTTTGAGTTTTTGTTGATGGGAACCACTACTCCATCAGGTGTCTTGCGCAGCCTTGTCGATTCTGTGTCTTCCCAGCTAGTTTTCTAACAGACTGATTATCTTGTCTGTTGGTGGCGCCGACAATTTGGCTTCTCCCATGCTTGTCTGTTAGAGCAGTATTATGCCAGCAGTCCTCAGTTATTATTGTTGATTCCCCCTTTGTGGAGGTCTCTGGTAGTTCGGGCTGCATCGTCTTGGTGCTGGTTAGGATTTACCGGCTGCTACTGGCTTCAGTTATGTTTCTGCAATGGGAACGGTTTCAGCTGGTGTAGGAGCCGGACTGCTGTTTGTAGAACTGGGCTCAGCAGTCGTAGCGGCCTTCCTCGCCTCTGCCTTCTTTTTCCCGGCTGCATATAGCGCATGTCTCTGCGCAGCACTTTTAACGCGAGACATCCTCTGCGTTCTCCGATTGCGATCTGTTCTCGATAGAACGTCGAGTCGTGGATGGGCCCGTTAACTTCGCGCTCTTTCCTTAAGTACCCCCCACTAATTTACTTACCCAAGATTCATTGCGCCCAGACGGCCTGACACATGGGGGTCCCCAATCATCATTCTGTGCCTTGTAGAGGTATGTCCTCTGGTAGGTGTCATCGTCATTTATGGGGGGCTACACACAATTAGAGAAGAATCTATTGTTCGTGTTCATATATTACATTTCGTCTTCTTCTTGGTTCAACTTCAGACATCTGTATGAATTAATCCATAGAAAGCAGCAATCAACCTAACATTGGTGACATCGCCATACAGTTTTTCCTCAAATGGAATGAGTGTAGGCAAAATACATTTCTCTGTTTTGCATATGTCAGACACTCCTGCAACAAATGTTTAGTTCTCGTTTGAATAGTTCTACGAGATGCACCCATCAGTATCTATCTTTGTTTTTTAAACGTGTGGTACATAAGTTTGTTGTGTTATGTGCGGAGACTAAAAAATATTACTTATTATGTTCGGTTACGTTGGTAATATTCATCATCTACTCTACGCTGGCTGTTGAAGGAGGGGACTGAGCACGTATGGGAATGTCCTGGGTGCAGTGATGTCGGGTCTTGACTCAACTCAACTCAACATATTCATCACCTGTCTGGTGTCCTGGATGCTCTGATTTCTTGGTAGTCCCTTCTTAAAGTGTCCCCGCCTCATCATAGAATGGACACATCAGGATTAGGCAGTCCCCAACCTTCCTTTGTTAATCAGTCGACGTCTTCATTTGAGGCCCTGAGACCTTTGAGGTCTATTGTATTGACTCGTTTATTTTATCCCTTCGTAAATACTGCCTATAATAAATCCTCATAAATAGGTCTTTGTTATCTTGCTTTAATTGTTCGTTTGGCATTTCGTCGTGCTGTTCTATAAGTAACAAGTATAAGTAACTATAAGTATATGCCTTATTCAGATTTTGTTTTTAACGCTACTTTTTTTCTAGATACGGTATCTTTTAACTTCATTGTTCTTCCAAGCCAGAGGTTCCCAAACAACGGCACGCGGGCCACAAGTGGCCCGCCAGCTGTCAGAAAGTGGCACGCAAGGCCTCTTTATTTAATATACTATATTTGAATAATTTCAAAAATGCACTCGGAGCGCCCCGCCAGCGTGCGATAATTTACTCTGCTCGTGATTGTTATGCTCAGACATTATCGAATGCGCCTGTTCAGTTCGCAACAAAACTTTATGAAGTCCCCATATCCCAGCCTTATTGACCAATCAGAGTGCGCAGGGTGCCGTGTTGTCGTCTGTTACAACTGTCTAGCAGAGTCGGTAATATTGTGTTGAAATTAGATATTTTTCAAATACAAATTTATCGTTGAAGCCTATAAATTATGAGTGTGGAAAATCTAAAATCATACAAAGGCAAAAAGCGAAAATGTGAAGACGTTACTTGTCGTGAATTCAACGAAGATTGGGCGGATAAATTTATGTTTATGCCTTGCCATAGTGGTAAACCAGTTTGCTTAATCTGCGGATTTTGTGTTTCTGTTACAAACAAATTTAATCTGGAACGACACTTCACGACCACACATTCAGACATAAATGCTCAATATCCGATCAATTCGGGGTTAAGAAAAGATTTCATAGCAAAAAAGTAAGTTCTCTGACCAGGCAGCAGTCTTTTTTTCACAAGGCTAACGAACAGAGCAAGAGTGCTGGTGTTGCTTCGTACGAAGTTGCTCTTCTATTGGCTCGCAAAAGGAAACCGTTCACCGATGCAGAAGAAATAATAAAGCATTCCCTTATAATTGCTACTAGAATGCTTGACGATAAAAAGTGTGAAACAAAATATGATCAGATTCTTTTGTCTAATACGATAAACAATAAACGATAATTTTGAAGTCATTAAAGAACTTCTAGGACTTCAATCGATGCATGCAACTACCAAGGGGATTGATCTGTTTGAAACTCTGAAGTTGTGTTTAGAGAAAAACAACATAGAATGGACTAAATTGGACAGTGTGTATGCACCGACGGTGCTCCGGCTTTGACGGGTAAAACGTATGGTTGTCTAGCTTTATTGGAACAGTTTCTTGGCCGCACCATATTAAAATATCACAGTATCATTCACCAAAAAGCTCTGTGTGGAAAGACATTAAATCTGAAACATGTCATAGTTGTTGTTCTGAGATATGTGAACAAAATTCGAAGTAAGGCGTTAACAGGCGTGAGTTCAGACAATTTCTATCAGACCTGAACGAGGAATACGGTCAGCTATTGTTACACTGTGATGCCAGAAGGCTATCTAAAGGGAAAGTTCTGTCATGTTTCTGGGGCACTGAAAAGTAGTTTCCATCTGTTCGTGTCTGTAATAAATGAATTGCCTACAGAACGGGAATGTCTGCTGAACGATGACTGGCTTAATTACCTGGCATTTTCGGTGGACATCACGTCTCATTTAAACTCGTTATATGCGAGGATCCAGTGGGAAAAAATTATTCACAAATGTGTGTGATGACATTTCTTCATTTAAAATGAGACTACAACTGTTTATCGGACAGCTGACTGAAGGGACTTTAGAGGCGTGTCCAACTCTGAAGACGCTTGTGGTATATATGAAATGTGACTTGTTACAGTACAAAGTAAAAGTTGAAAGTCTTCTGGATATCTTTCAGTCGAGATTTCAAAAATTCACAATAGAGCAGAATAATGTTGCCCTCTTCATATATCTGTTCTTATTTAATGATGCCAAGCTCTGTCAATTACAGCAAAACCTTCAGCACGAAGTAATTGATTTGAAATGCAATTCTGCACTGAGATGTAAATTTCTAGAGCTGTCTGCTTCACCTTCAGCAGATTATATGATTTCATTCTGGAGACTATTGCCTGTCCTACAATTTGAACACTTGCGTTCATTCGCCCAGAGATACATTTGACGTTTTGGTTCGACTTACAGATGTGAGCAGTCATTTTCCGCAATGACCGTTATAAAAAGCAAGCAACGTCCCAGACTCACCGACAGCAACCTAGCTGAGCTTATGACTTTGGGCACGACAGATTTGTGCCCAGACATTGATAAACTTGCATTTAAACTGAAGTAACTGGTTATGAAGAACAGTTACAATTGTAAATTAATTACATTAATAGCGATTTTCAAAACATATTAAAAATGTATTGTTAAATGAACTTTTGATTTTAAACCACAAAATGTCTACGTGTAGTATTGACAATGACTGCCTTTCTTAGAATTTTGTTGACGAAAGTTAAGAAAGGTAAGAATGATATTGCACGAGTTTTATAACGTCGTGGCTCGCTTAACTGCCGAAAATAGTAGATATGGCCCTCTGCTTGAAAAGCTTGGGAACTACTGCTCCAAGCTGTTCTTAATCTTTTGTCCTGACCTACTTTTTTGGTTCCACATTTATTGTCAAGTGTGTCGAACGTGGCATCAGGGATGTTCTTACGTAACTTTTTGATCTTTTATTTGAATTCCTCTTTGTCTGTATTTTCGTGAAACCTCCGGTAATTGATAACATTTAATTCTTATTTTCCTGTCAGTTTAATTAACTTTTATTATAACTGGTTTATGATCAGTATTAGTGTCTGTGTTTGGGAGGGCTCTTGATTCCATTAGTAGTCTTATGTCTGATTTTCTAAGAAGAAGAAGATAGAAGAAGAAGATAGAAGAAGAAGAAGAAGAAGAAGAAGAAGAAGAAGAAGAAGAAGAAGAAGAAGAAGAAGGAGGAGGAGGACGGGGAGGGCGGGAGGAGGAGGAGGAGAAGGAGGAGACGAAGACGTAGACAAAATGAGTATGTTTCTGCTGATGTCTCAAATAAAGTTTGCTGTTTGTGCCATTAGTGTATTTTGCAGACATGGTTTTCTTATTTGTTCCTAGAGTACACGTCATTTGCGGACTACGTTAAAGGTGGTTAGTTGCCGCCCTTAGACTTGTAAGACTGTCTTCAATGTCTGACAACAAGAGACACATTGTGAACAGGGGGAACATGTTGTCAGCAGCAGTTGTAATATGTCCACAACACTACTGTTTTATAGCAAACAAAAAACTATGCAAAATGATATGATATTTGTATGTTTCTATACAACTTTAATCTTGCTTAAATGTACACTGAAAGACAATGGTATTAATTTGGACAAGTGCAGACACAGAACTATACAGATACTACATGAGACGGATGCTGTATCATGGAAGCCGGAACCAAATATGACGACAAGAAAAAAACTACAGTTTAAAACATAAAGAACATCTTGTCCAAAAGACTTGTGATTGAAAGTTAAACAAAACTTAATTCTTGCTAGTTAATAGAACCAGTTGTAATTGTAGCACGTGGATGTGATTTCTGGACAAATAGTAAACAAGCAACAACAACAAAATCGTCATTTGTATTTCTTCTTCACAGCCACATGTTGTTTTGTGTCCATACCTATGTAATATGCATTTATATTGGCTTGCCATTGATTTTACCCATAATAATCATACTTCAATAATCAGAGCATTTGCACAGCATCAGTTTCCCATGATTGCGTGCATAGCTATTTAATTCCACTACCTGGCCCAGGCAAGACTTTCTGGCTATATAGATTATCATCTTGCAGAATACAATTGGTAAGGTATTGGGAAAGATTGTTGCTATTAAGCTGCTGAAATTCTTTGATCTGGAAAAGCTACCCAACAAGAGGGTCGGAGAGTGACCGGTCAAAGAACGAATTTTGCATTTGTGACATTTGCGTTTAATGTTTATGAATAGTCATGCAACAATGACGGTAGCGCTGGATCTTCAGGCTGCAGATATGAATTCTTAATGCACACACTTATGGAGATGGGTGTTAGTCCCTGGGTGGTAAAATGGATGGCAGCTACCCTGAACTCCGGTCAAACAGCACATGCATGTCATGATTGTAAAGGACTCACATAGTGTGACGGGAAAGGTGATGACGGGTATGTTTCGGGCACAGGGGCATTCAAGAGTGAAATAAACAGTGAACATCTGTTGAAGTTTTTTCTCCAGGACATGCTGATGTGGTAGGAAAAGAGCAGACGAACAAATTGGCTGAGTCTACAGACCTTGGTGGGGTATTGGTACATGTCGGAACAGATGTGGTCAGACACCTTTGAAAGCGTGTGTGAAGTGCTGCACGGAATGACCAGAGGATCTGGCCGACACTTAAACCTCCGAGGAAACGTCAAACGGACACATAATCAGACTGCTTCTTGTACTATTAGAATTGGGACTCTTCACTAGCTGTTGTAGATGAGGACGGAACACGTATGAGAATGTCCTGAGTGTTGTGATGTCGGTTCTTGACTAAACTCAACTCAACTCAACTGAATGATCACTGACAGATTTATCTCTGTCCTCGTCACATGGGATTCCTACTCTCTTTTATCGTTCATTACCACCTGAATTACCACGCTTTTATCACCAACTGAAAAGATTAGTATTGTGTGTTTGTTTGTTGTTATTTTACCAAATCCATCCCACATCTTATTGCTCATTTTGAGGTTATTACTTGTCATCTGTCCTTCTGTGTTACTATATTATAAAACTGTCTTACTGCGTCATAACATCTAATAAGAGAATCTATCACTTTAAATTGCCGTGTTTTCCCTCCAACCGCACTACTTGTTACACTGTCTTCCAACCTTCACATGTGATGATCACATGGTGCAAGTTGTTATAACTGTGTACACATACTTCCCCCATGGATGCATGAACTACTGTGCTAGTCCTTTGTATAGTAGCCTTTACTTATCTTGCATGTACACAATTCAATAATAGCGAGGAAGTCTCCGTGGCGAAGTGGTCAAGCCGTCTGCCTCGCCATCCGAAGGTTTTGGATTCGATTCCGGGCTACGAGTTTCGGTTCACGAGTGCATTTTTCTCGGAGACTCCTGTGGGTCGTCGCTGGAGCTACAGAGCTCGTACTTTGGGCGACGCTTTCGACAGGCCACCTTGTGGAAAGAGGGCAAGCCATATGGGATACAATCCGGTGCAATGAAGTCGATTGCTGGTGCTGGGCTATCTTCTTTTGATCTCACAAAAATTCCAGATGCATACAACGTAGAAGTTAGGAATCGCTTTGGGGTCTTGATGTCTGTACAAGAGGAAATGACACCTGATGAACTGGCAGTACAGGCTAGAGATATCTTGATAACTGCAGGCAAAGATTTAATTCCGACCAAGAAAAGGCAACTTAAGCCATGGATTACATCAGACACGTTAGAATTAATAAAACAACGAAGGGAACTGAAACAGAAAGGAGGTGAATCCGGTAGCAGCAGGATGAAGTATAACTCGAGAAATAAGAAAGAACACAAGAAAGGACAAAAAAATCAATATATACAAGATTGCTGTACTAGAATAAAGCAATATCATAAGACTGGAAGATATTACGAAATGTTCAAATAAATGAAGCTTTTGACAAGAAATGTTCAACCCCAAATGAAAGTTATCTGTGACAAGATGGGAAATACCTTAACAGAATCTAGACAACTTCTAGAAAGATGGCAGGAGTACTGCAGTGGAATGTATGAAATGAGTGACAGTGAGGATATGCATGAGAGACATGAGCCAATGACAGCAGCGACAGAACCTGAACCCTCATTAGATGAAATTGCATGGGCAATAAAGAACCTGAAGAAGTGTAAATCACCTGGATGTGATGAGATACCAGCTGATCTATCTTCATTCCAATACCAAAAAAGGGCAACCTGAAACTATGCACCAACAATAGAACTGTTGCCGGATAAGTCATGCAAGTAAAATTCTACTAAAAATCATAATGGAAAGACTTCGTAAGAAAATGGAAGAAGAAATTAACGTGGTTCAAGCTGGATTTAGACAAGGAAGAGGAACAAGAGATCACATTCTCAACATTTAATGTAAACCTATTCTCATGTTTTGTGGAATATTCAAAGGCATTTTTCTGTGTACAACATCAGAAACTTTGGGAAATCATGAGGAATATGGGCTTTCCATCACATGTAATACAACACATAAGAATGCTCTATCTAGACCAAGAAGCAGCAGTTAGAATAGATGGCGAGACATCAAATTGGTTTGACATCAAGCAAGGAGTCCGTCAGGGGTTTGTGCTGTCCCGCTGTTTGTTTAACCTGTGCGCCGAAAATATAATGAGAAATGTAAGAGTTGATATAAACAGGGAGCTATATGATGCCCTAAATATCAGTGGTCATGACATACCACATATTCAGTATGCTGATGATAGAGTATTACTTTCCACAACACAGAATGGTATAAAAAAACCTAATAGCCTCAACCCAATTGAATAGTGAAAATCACAACTTATATCTTAACATAGCAAAAAGCAAAGATAATGCATACAGATAAAACTACTATGGATAAAGAAATATATGCTAATGAGGACAAATTGGAGGTGGTGGACAGTTTTGAATATCTTGGGTCATTGATTACCAACAACGGTGACACAATGAAAGAAATTAAACGACGTCTATCAATTGCTCTTCAAAGACCCCCCAAAATAACTCAATAAATTATGGAGTGGGACAGACATAACTACAAAATTTAGATTTTTAAGAGCATGCATCTTTCCCATGGCAACATACGCCTGAGAAATCTGGACACTTACTAAACAAGCTGAGCAGCGCAAACATGTCTTTGAATATAAATATTATAGACGAGTTCTAAGAATATCTTTGGTAAAGAAAAGAACAAATGCATCCATACTTCAAGAGGTGAATATTGAAGCAGGTTGGCTATTAAAGACGATAAAACAAAGAAAATTGAAATATTTTTGTCACTTGAAACGTCACGAAAGTTTGGAGAGAACAATAATGGAGGGGTATATACCTGGGAAGGGAGGAAGAGGGAGGCCAAAGAGACGATGGGTGCATGCTGTGGCGGATGATCTTCGGATAGTGTCACGGAAAATAAACTTGTTAGTTGCGATCGATGACAAACAAGACCCGACATTAATCTGCAAAAAGAACCGACCCTTTGATGTTGTACAGACTGAGAAAAATATGTCGTTAAAACTGTCTACACACGATCGGCATTTCTAACTGAGAAACAAGATACGTCGCGTCAAAATGTCTACCCCTGGTCGGCGAATCTTTATGATGTGGGTTGTTCGAGAAACGAATAACAACGCCAAACGTCTGCCAAGGCGGTAGTAGCCTTTGAGGTGCTAGACGGAAAGTCTGGACAGACGCGGGATGGATTCTGTGATGTGGGGAATTCTGTGGTTCACAGACAGACTGAACTATTGATGTACGGGACAAAGAATTTCCCCAAATGAAAGCAAATTTGACGGCGGATTGACTCCAGTTAGTCTAGAACAGGAGGAGGAAACCAGATTCTGGACGGATCAGCGTCTAGACCTTTTGGTGACGTCATTCCAGCCCAATATAAAAAGCGTTGCGGTAAACAAGTGGAGTTAGTCGATCAAGAACTCTGAAGTCGGAAAGATCGGTGCAGTTTTCCGAGTTGTGTTCAATGAAAGAAACTAGGGTGTCAAATTGTTGATATTTATCGGCGGACATAGATCCAGTCTGTGATTGCCTAGTTTCGATTAGCAACCGGAATAGGCATATGGTAGGCTATTAATCATATCTAACTTAGAGTATGATTAGGAATATAGTACAGTACTGTGCGGTGATATAATGTATTATAGGTGTGGTGATATAATGTATTATGATTAGTGATAGAATGTTCTATAAGTGCGGTGCTAGAAAGTATCATAGGAGCGTCGGCACTAGTATTCTATTGTGTTGCTTCAACTAGCTTGTGTGATATATCATTTTACTCAGGGAGTTGAGGACAATGTAGTGGAATAATAATTAGAGAGATTAAGGATGGTTGAGAGGGAGGAGAGGAATGTGAAATGGTAGGATCTTCCAGTAGGGCATCTGCTGGGTTTCTAACCGTTCCTTTATTCTTTCCTGGTGTTGCCATGTCTCAGATCATATGATGAGTTATTTGGCCGTATGACAGAGAGCGGATCTCTGTTATAGATCTGAGTGCTGCTATTGGTCTACACTCACCTAATTCCGGCCAGGACTGAGTTGCCCTCACCATAGTATTCTCTATTCTACAGGTTCCATTTACAGGTCCACGTATGTGTGCTATGATATTCGACAGTGAAGCAAGAACACAATTTAGAAGATGATGGCTCAGAATTTGAAGACAGAAGTTGCTGAGACGCCGCTACATTGGGCTTATACCCAAGTTGGTTTGCGGGAACCTAGCTTCTGCTGAGCAGGACATGCTGATGAGATTTATGTTTAGCAAGTGATAGGTGTATCACTGAACAGTCAGAACATTGTATAAATACACTACTGATACCAGGAACATTCATACAAATTTATACTGATACCTAGAACATTCAGAGTGTGGTGTTAATATGGGGAATTTTTAAAACCAGTGATTTCCCCAGTAACATTGACAATAGGGTTATAGTTTTCTGATTAACAATCAGTTAAATAACAGAGGGAATTCATAGTGTAAATCAGATTGAAGACTCTCATTAGACAGTGTTTGTCATGGGTGTCCAAGCATCCTAGTGGTTCAAGAGACAATGGAGGAAGTCTTCACGTGACCGGAGGAGCATCACCTTGGTGAGGTTGCTTTCTGGAATGCATGGTGCTAGTGTGTTCTCAGCACAGTGATGAGAATGACTATACTCATGAACACTGATCTGAGTCTATAGACACATTAGAGTACACGTCACACATTCTACACCTTACACACACACACACACACACACACACACACACACACACACACACACACACACACACACACACACACACACACACACACACACACACACTTCTCCTACGTATACTCTTTGCTTTAATAAATTTTGTGTTTTTATTTGTTGAAGCTAGAGTTGTCAAGTATGTTATGTTGGGGAAGAATGAGAGGGGGCATGAGCCAGGAGTGAGTAAGAGTGAGAAGAAGGTGTCTTCAGATTGAGGGAGTGTGTGGACGGAGTCTGCTGGATATCTCCAGGATACAGATATTGAATTAAAACAAATGTGGGTGTTGATTCCCCTCACTCCAGGGACGACACTAAAGTGGTAAAGAAGAACAAATAACTACTACGACATTCATTCTTTACACACACGACAGATAGGTGTATCGGACGCGAGCATTTTGCTTATGATCGAGAGGTTTTCCGGAAGATTATTATGGGAGCGATGTTCTGCAAAAGACATGCTACTGAATGAATGAATGCGCTTTATAGACTACTAGCAGACCCGGCCCGGCTTCGCCCAGTTCCTGGTGGGGAGCATCTCATTTAATTCATATAAGTAGTCATATAAGCTCCCATTCCCGTTCCTGTCTGTCTGTCTGTCTATCTGTCTGTCTATCTGTCTGTCTGTCTGTCTGTCTGACCCTGCCCGGCATCGCCTGGCTCCTGGTGTGGAGCATCTCATGTAATTCATATAAGTAGTCATATAAGCTCCCATTCCCGTTCCTGTCTCTGTCTGTCTGTCAGTCTGTCTGTCTGTCTGTCTATCTGTCTGTCTATCTGTCTGTCTGTCTTTCTGTCTGTCTGAACCTGCCCGGCATCGCCTGGCTCCTGGTGTGGAGCATCTCATTTAATTCATAAAAGTAGTCATATAAGCTCCCGTTTCCGTTCCCGACTATCTATCTGTCTGTCTATCTGTCTGTCTGTCTGACCCGGCCCGGCTTCGCCCGGCTTCGCCCAGCTCCGGATGGGGAGCATCTCATTTAATTCATATAAGTTCCCGTTCCTGACTATCTGTCTGTCTGTCTGTCTGTCTGTCTGTCTGTCTGTCTGTCTGTCTGTCTGTCTGTCTGTCTGTCTGTCTGATCATTTATTGGTTGCGGTTAGAACAACCTTAGATAAACGAAGACCAACTTTCAAAAAGCATTAGAAAGAGCACTTGAAAGATCTTTACATATTCCCCCAAAAATTAACTTGTGTAAATGGAACAGCGGCAGCAGCAGCAGAAGAAGAAGAAAAGGGAGGAGTAGGAGGAAGGAGGAGGAAGGGGGTGGAGGAGGGAGGAGGAGGGAAGAGGACGAGGGAGGAAAAGATAGGCGGAGAGAGGAGGAGGAGGGAGGAGTAGGGTGGAATAGAGGGGGGAGAAGGGAGGAGGAGGGGGAAAGAGGAGAAGGAGGAGTAGGGAGGGGGTGGAAGAGGGAGGAGGAGGAAGGAGGAGGAGGAGAGAGGAGGGGAGGAAGAGGGAGGAGGAGGGAGGAGGAGGAGGGAGGAGGAGGAGGAGGAGGGAGGAGGAGGAGGAAGGAGGAGGAAGAGGGAGGAGGGGAGGAAGAGGGAGGAGAAGGGAGGAGGAGGAGGGAGGAGGAGAACGCAGGAGGAGGAGGGAGAGGGAGGAGGAGGGAGAGGGAGGAGGAGGGAGGTGGAGGGAGAAGGAAGAGGGAGGAAGAGGTAGAAGGAGGAGGGAGGAGGAAGAAGAATGATGAGGAGGGAGGAGGAGGAGGAGGGATGTGGAAGAGGGAGGAGGTAGAGGGAGGAGGAGGGAGGAAAAGGGAGGAGGAGAGAGGATGAGGAGGGAGGAGGTAGGAGGAAGAGGGAGGAGGAGGGAGGAGGAAGAGAAACGCGGAGAGAGGAGGAGGAGGGAGGAGGAGTAGGGAGGAATATGAGTTAGGAGGAGGGAGGAGGAAGGGGGAAAGAGGAGAAGGAGGGAGGAGGAGGAAGAGGGAGGAGGAGGAGGAGGTATTAGGAGGAGGGAGAAAGAGGATGGAGGAGGGAGGAGGAGGGAGAGGGAAGAGGAGGGAGGAGGAAGAGGGAGGAGGGAGAGGGAGGGAGAAGGAGGAGGAGGTAGGAGGAGAACGTGGGAGGAGGAGGGGGAGGGGGGGAGGAGGAGGAAGAAGGAGGAGGGAGGAGGAGGGAGGAGGAGGAGAGAGGAGGAGGAGGGAGGAAGAGGTGGAAGGATAAGGGAGAAGGAGGAGGGAGGAGAAGGAGGAGGAGGAGGGAGGAGGAGGAAGAGGGAGGAGGAGGGTGTGGAGGAAGGAGGTGGAGGGAGGAGGACGGAGGAGGTAGAGGGAGGAGGAGGAGGAGGGAGAAAAAGGGAGGAGGAGGAGGGAGGAGGTAGGAGGAGGAAGAAAAGGAAGGAGGAGGGAGGAGGAGGAAGAGGGAGGAGGAGGATGGAAGAGAAAGAGGAGGGAGGAGGGGAAGAGGAAGAGGGTAGGAGGAGGAGGGGAGAGGAGGAGCAGGGATGTGGAGGAAGGAGGAGGAGGGATTAGGTAGAGGGAGAAGGAGGGAGGAAAAGGGAGGAGGAGAGAGGAGGAGGGAGGAGGTAGGAGGAAGAGGGAGGAGGAGGAAGGGGAGAAAGAGGAGGGAGAGGGAGGAGGGGGAGGGGAAACGGAAGAGTGTAGGAATTGGAGGAGGGGAGAGGAGGAGGAGGGAGGAGGAGAAGGGAGGAGGGAGGAGGAAGGGAGAGGAGGAGGAGGGAGGAGGCGGAGGGAGAATCAGGAGGGGAGGATGGAAAGGGAGGTGGAAGAGGAGAAGGAGGGAGAAAGAGGAGGGAGGAGGAGGAGGGTGGAGGAAGGAGGTAGAGGGAGGAGGAGGAGGAAGGAAAGGAAGGAGGAAGAGGAGGAGGAGGGTGGAGGGAGGAGGTAGAGGGAGGAGGAGGAGGTAGAGGGAGGAGGCGGAGGGAGAAGGAGGAAGGAGTAGGAGGGACTAGGATGGAGGAGGAAGGGAGAGGAAGAGGGAGAAGGAGGAGGGAGAGGGAGGGGGAGGAGGTAGAGGGAGGAGGAGGAGAGAGGAGGAGGAGGTAGAGGGAGGAGGAGAAGGGAGGAGGAGGGAGTAGGATGGAGGAGGAAGAGGGAGAAGGAGGAGGATTAGGGAGAAGGAGGCAGGAGGAGGAGGAGGGACGAGGAGGGAGAGGGAAGAGGAGGGAGGAGGAGGAGGGAGGAGGCGGAGGGAGAAGGAGGAAGGAGTAGGAGGGAGGAGGAAGGGAGAGGAAGAGGGAGAAAGAGGAGTTAGAGGGAGGAGGGGGAGGAGGTAGAGGGAGGAGGAAGAGGAGGAGGAGAGAGGAGGAGGAAGAGGAGGAGGAGAGAGGAGGAGGAGGATGGAGGGAGGAGGTAGAGGGAGGAGGAGAAGAGAGGAGGAGGGAGTTTGCCATTCCGAATTCATACTCGTCTAGGTTCTGTGATTTCGGTCCTTCCATTGATTGTTCTTCCCTTCTACATGACTGTAGATAACTTCCTTACACATAAAGAGATGAATTGTTATTTATATTGCCGTGGCATGGAGGAATATCAGCAGCAGAGTTGATCCAGAAAACCAAAGACCGAGATCTACGGAGAGCCATGAACGCCTACGCTAGCCGGCACGGCACTTGATGATGATGATGATTGCCGTGTGACGATTCTGTGTAGTCACGTCATTTTCTTCGCTTTCCCTAGCGTTTTGGTTCGGGGATTCTTTCATCATCATCATCATCATATTTACGTACGTATTTAGGGAGGAGGAGGAGGGAGGAGGAGGAAGAAGAAAAAAAAATATCACAGTTTTCAGCTCTGGAATGAAAGGAAGACGTGTAGAAAATTTCATCTCAATCGGATGGGCCGTTCGCGAACAAATAAAGGACATACATATATATTTACATACATACACTTTGTTTTATATATAGATACTAGCTGACCCTGCCCGGCTTCGCCCAGCTCCTGGTGGGGAGCATCTCATTTAATTCATATAAGTAGTCATATAAGTTCCCGTTCCCGACTATCTGTCTGTCTGTCTGTCTGTCTGTCTGTCTATCTGTCTGCCTGACCCTGTCCGGCTTCGCCCAGTCCCTGGTGGGGAGCATCTCATTTAATTCACATAAGTAGTCATATAAGTTCTCATTAAATTCATACAACAAAAAAAGTAACTTAAAAGAATGTCCTTCCACACACCATCCATTAGTTTTAATGAAAACGCTTGCTAATCACCTGCATGACTACAGTAACTTCTTAAGCAAATAAAGATGAGTTACAATGTATGCATGTGCATTATTTTTATGAAAACTTTGAAAATGCCTTACAGTTTGTATCATTATTTATTATAACTCATATGCGGTACATAACTATGGACACAGAGTTTATAAATCTTTGAAAACGATGCCACAATATGACTATAAGTTCTACAGAAAAGTTATGACCCTTGAAATAACTTTAAGGAGTTAGGTCCCCTGAAAATATATACAATATAATGAAAAATGAAAAAATGAAATAATACTGAGTAAGCAGGCGATTTCACACTAAAAAACTATGACAGTTGACAGCTCTGGACTGAAAGGAAGGCGGTGTGAGAAAATTCAGCTCAATCGGATGGGCCGTTCGCGAGCGCACAAAGGACATACATAGATACATAGATACAGACATACGCTCCTTATTTATATATAGATTAAAGTAAATGGTGTTAATGTAGGGTAAGTGTAGAAATTCAATTATCTATTCGTATAAATAACTTCCGATGAAAGATATACCACACATATAAAAAAAACAGAACAGACAGGCTGAACAACATTGTATAAAATGAAGAAGATCTTATCTAATTAGTTTAATACATGTCATTTAACGTGGGGAAAATAACATGCTTGCATGTTGCATAGAACCAATTTTAAACTTTGGCTGTGTATATTTGACGATCAGAAAACAAGCAAATATAAACGCCTAAAAGTTTCACCGATGTAATTTAACAATAGAAGCCTGAAACTTCCATTGACAGTCACAATTAATAAACAAGTTTTGAAAGAGGTTAGAACACAAAGAAAAGTTATCACAAACATCAGAAAGAGGCGGTTATCATTTTGGCCACATTATGAGATGACACACACTAGAACACATTGTGACAATTGGCCATATTTGTAGAAACAATGATTTAGAATGAACGAACAAGCAAACTTTATTTTCAAAAGGGCACAAATTAGGCTCGCGAACTCGTCTGACATTCGATCCATCCAATCATCACTCATCTTTTGGTTATCTATTGTGTATGTTATATTCACATATTGGGCAAGACGGGGATTTTGAATGAATGCTGTGTGCATATGCATGTGTACCACAATGCATATTACTATGTTATGAGAGAGACAGGCATGCAGGCAGACACACATATACACACAAATCCATAAATACAAACATACATATATGCATCCATACTTACATCGTTTACAAGTCATCCATTCAATAAAACACAAATACACTCTACCTCGTTACACATATACTCACTCACAATCATAAATTCACTAACACAAATTTACATATGCAAACACACATACTTGCAAACATACTCTCTCTCTCTCCTCTCTCTCTCTCTTCTCTCTCTCTCTCTCTCTCTCTCCTCTCTCTCTTCCTCTCTCTCTCTCTCCCTCCCCGCCAATATATATCCTCATCCATAATTACAGCAGAGCACACACATGCACTCCTTCCCATACACACATAATCCACAGATACACACTTTCACACTGACCATTACAAAGCGGCGGAGTACGCTAAGCTCGTTTTGTATTTTTCTTCTTTCTTTCTCTTTCTTTCTTCTACTCATTTTTGATTTCCAACTGCCAAGAGATTTTTTACGTGCACAACAATACACACGGGCGTCCGGTCTCACTACCCAGAGACCAGGGGAAATATTATTACTAGAAGTCCATGTGAAAAAATCCCGGTCCTCACCGGGGCATGCTTGCTTGCTTGCTTGTGTTCGTTGGCTTGAGCTCCAACGTGAAGTCCTGTATGTCGGATGAAGGCATCCTGTTGTCCAACATCAGTGTGATGTCATACAGGACCTGAGGTTTGCGTGGGTATCCGTTGTCCCATGTCTGGCTTATTGGTGCGCAGACTGGTGGTTCCTCGCCGTACAGGCAAACACTCTCCGACTTCGGAGTAATCGGCGATCCTACTGACTTTAGCCAGGACCCCGAAGGGACCTGTTGCCCAGGACGCTCGACGAGGACGCGTCAATAGGTCTTGGTCAGTATATAAGCCGGCCCTGGTGCCTTGAAAACACCTCTGCGTCCCTCACCGGGGCATAAACCCGGAACCTCCAGG
>JACEFZ010028026.1:0-250023 GCA_014155875.1 Cepaea nemoralis
GAAAGAACTTTTTAAAAAACCCGGCGGGGAAAATTTGGGTGTCAATTTTTTAACCAAAGGGGGGCTTTTTAAACCCAAGTAAAAAATTTGGTACGAACCCTTTGAGTAAAAAAGGCACTTTTTTTTTGCGCTTTAAATGACATCGGAAACACCAAAATTCCTGCCCTTGGGGGCCCAAGGCGTTGTGAAAAATATGTAAACCATTAAGTAAGTCCCAAAATAATCATCCAAAAACGGGGCAGTGGGTACGCTTACATTCTTAGAAATTTTTTATTTAAAGCCCTTAGTCCCCCAACAAAACCTGTTCAAAACCATCAGACTTGGCCACAATTACCCCCCAAAAGAGGCCCAAATTTCTGATTTTATCTTGTTATTATCCCAAGCTTTAAAAACAATCTTCTATTCCCATTTTCCAAACGATTTTTTCTCTTTTTTCTTAATGGGTTCTGTAGGGGTTTTTAAATAATTTGGGTGGGGGGTTTTCCGGGGGTCTTTTTCCATCGAAACTGTTAGTGTTTTTTAAACCCAAATTTCTAAAATAAAATTTATCGCAAAACATCTTGTTTTTTTGCTTTATAAGTTGTTCAAACCATTTCCCTTATTTTCTGGCGAATTTTTTAATTTGTGCAAACAATTCTTTTTCTCTGTTTATTTTGGGGGTCTAGGGGTTGTTTTTTGGGGGCTGTATTTCTTTTACTTTGGGATGGATCAATTCATCCATTCAACTTTTCCCTTTTCTTCTTATCCACGTCTATTATTACTTTTTTCTTTTAGAGGTTTCTAAATAACTTTTTCCTGCCATATTTAACCCAAATCTTTTGCCAATATGCCACTAACGTTATGTTCTAGCTTAGTATTACCCCTCCTCGTAAAATTTAAATTTTTCTCTACCTGGTTATTAATAACCATTATGGAAATGTTAAACTTTTATCTAATTCTATTTTTCCCAAAATCCGGAATTTCCCTAAACCTGGCTCATAATTATTTCATTTTGAAATTCTGTGATTCTGACTATTTTTTTCCCGCTAAATAATATGGGGTTCTTTTCAGTCTTGCTTGTTTTAAAATTAACTGACTGGGGTTTTAAATTCATGGTCGTTTTGACTCTAACTATTGTCGACCCATGCATATCTTCCTCTAAAATCACGTAAACATTTTGGGAAATTTTTTTTAATTTATGCAAATCAAATAAAAGTCTCACCCCATTTTTCAATAAAAAATCTCGTCCCAATATCATATTTCTATTTAAATCTTTAACCACATGGAACATATGCCTAACATTTATCCCTCCTATTTCAAATTTATCATCGTTTGTCCTACCACTTCTAATTTTTGTCCCGTTACCGAATGAAGATTCTCCTGAACTCTAAATATTTTACAATTTTTTAACATTCGATATAAAAATGCTTCTTTAATCACGCTAACTTGTGCTCCCGAATCAACTAATGTTCTAACTTTATATTTTCCTATCTGTACTATACATGAGCTAGGATCTACCACATTTAATGACAATTGCTTTACCTCGGCTTGTTTTTTATTTCTAAATGTTCTATTATACTCATCCTTTGGGTTTTTAATATATTGATACTCTTTTTGGATCTTACTATCTTCCCCCCTACTGCCGATCCTATTCAGTAAGCTGGATGCCAATTTCCCTGATTTCCTGACCTTCTAAAATTTCTCTGTATTTCTCCAGAATTCCAATTTGCTGGTCTGCCATTTGCCATTCTATTCTGTATACTCGTCTGAACACCTCTACTATTTTGCGTAATCGATGGGCCACTTCTGTTACCACAAAAGCGAAAAATGTGCCCACGTTGGTGACATCCCCAACAAAACCACATTCGAGTTATTTGTGTTACCTTCCATGTTTCTTACAGTATTTCTCACTTGTTCTCTTCTATCTTGATTATATACATTCCCGTTTCTTTGCACCATCTGTATTTCTCCTCGTCTTCCTCTCCATCCATGTCTATATTGTCCTATTTCCATAGGTTCTTCAATTCTATCTTCCGAACTACTACCTAACTCTCGTCCTACCCTTAGCCTAAACCTCCTCCTCAAGCTTTCCTCTTGTATAGCGATATCTACCGCTTGTGACAATCTTGCAGGATTCTCTATTAATAATTTAAATTTCAATCCATCTGACCTAATCCCATCAACAAAAATCCCCACTAACATCCGTTCCACTTCTTCTGCTCGTACATTCTGTCCTAAGAATGACTCTTCAGCTAAGTTGATTAACCTGTCACTATATAGCTGAACACTTTCTGTGCTGTTTTGCCTAGTCTGTCGCAACACTGAGAATGCGTGTTGTGGATCAGTAATTTCAGCATATTTTCTTGCGAGATCATCTTTGAATTCTTCCCAGGTTTCACCTCCTGCTGCTTCTAACTTTCTTCTAATATGGTCAGAAACTGGACTTGTACTTGTTCTGTATGCCAAGTTCTTTTTCTCTCCATCTGTAGCATTTACTAAATATGCATGTTTTTCAATGGAAATAATCCATTTCTTAAACTGATTTTGCTTGACCACTAAATCTTTCAACCTCAGTGCTTATATTCTGTTGTCTTAACACCGCATCCAACCTTGATATTGCCCCGCCAACTCCAGTGAGTACCTGTGAAAAATCTTGGGATTCCATCCTAAAATTTATAATTATCAATCAATATACAAATATTTCAACAATATTGATTTCAAACCCAGCAACAATACATAATCTGTTAATTACTCTAAAATTATCTAATTAACTTAACTAAATCCTCCAATCGAAGATCCTGACGAAGAAATATTCCTGTTTCAACCCTGAATTCTGACACAAGAATTTAAATGACCTCCTGATTCAAAATTTCCTACACCACATAAAAAAATATGCTCTAATCAAGCTCGTTAAAATGATCAGAACAACGAAGAGCCTCTGGATTTCTTTCCTCCTAATTTAATCGAAGTCGAATTCAAATCTTTCCAATTATTTCCTGACGTTGCTCACGCTCGATATCAGGCTCGCAACAAGACTTTGATTACCTGCTCGATTAACTGTATGCGTTGGACTTTCCTTTCCTCAAGCAAGGTCACCTTCACGCAACCGACAACTGCTCACGACTTCAGCAAAAAAAACTCACTTTCCAGCTGCAATCTGTGATTTTCATATATATCAAACGTAATCCAGTCAGCAACAATTGGACTTAAAGCTGACGCTATCCAGTCTCTTATTTTCATGTGGAACTCTCGCCATGGTCAGTTTAAAATTACTTGATTCAAACCCCGAGTTGAGACAAGTTTCATTTATGCCTTCTTTTACCTGAAGTGACTGTATAAAGTATTGCAGACCTTGATTTCATAATTATGGAATTTGTACCATAACCTTGAGTTCACCTTCAACAATCCCAAGGGTTAAAACTAATAATTTATACTGATTTTTGATGCAGAACGGCATTACTTGATCTCATTTTGCGTTGTTCAGTTCTCCAATTAACTTCATAATTACGCAATAACAACAGTCTTTCAAAAAAATAAGCATCAATCAAACCTTTTCTTTAGCGCTGACCTTGAAATTGGATCTCCTTCCTAATCAGGAATCTAGTGCAAACCCAGAACAGCTACCAACAGTCGGCTTTCATCTGTTGTTTTTCAGAATAATTACTTCTCCTGACATGCCAGACATAACTATGGCGGTATTCTCTCTCCGCGACCTCCCATGTTTCGTAAGGTCAAAGGCACCAAATCAACCTGGTGTTACAGAGCTACACACAGGTGATGGTCGTGATCATATAGCATCACACAAGTCAGTCTTCGCGTTGTTAGAAAGGTATTTTATTGATGAAACATTCTATCTCAGCGCATATGATGGAGACTCCCTTCGTGGTGTTTACATCTCTTCTCGCTGGCCCCAAGTCAAGTCTAAAACAAGTGACGTGTGTGTTCTCCTAGATACACTTCTTCATTCGTGCACACACGTTCACTATGGTTTTCCCCCTAGTCAAGGAATGCGCAGCATTCCTTAACTCTTTACTCCTAACCTAGAATCCCTCACTGTTACACAGCATTTCTCAGCTGCTGTTGATGCACTAGGCACGTTTTTAGGTTTAGTAGTTTGCCATTGCTAAAACCCATAAAGAGAAAAGGGGGAGGGGCAGGGTTATAATTAAACATTCATAGCACAAAGCCTTGGCTGAATTGTAAAGATCCTGTGTTCCCATGCAGCATGATCCCTCTCTCAGCCTGCCTAGTTAGTTTACTCCAGAGGAAAGGTAACACCAATACATCTGGAACAAGGCAAACTGCCAGATCAGCAGTGGATGCAGGTCAGCATGGCCGAATGGATAAGAACGCGTGTTCTTAAACATCCAGTGTGCTGATGCTGAGCTAAGGTGTTTAACCCCTGCACCGGACAGTTGGACTAAAATGTTGACCTATCGTCCTTGACTTGGGGACGTTAATTACAAGTACCCCTGAAATCGGAGTGGATTCGCCTGATGGCGACGGGACTGTTAATAGAGAAAGCTAATTCACACGCAAAATTCAGTCCAGCACTACAGGAAGTAGTGTGTATGGACTACGCTTGGGTTAATAGCGAGCACACACACACACACACACACACACACACACACACACACACAGTGAATGCCCCGGAATGTCGATCCTAGACCAGTTACCGAACAAGCCTAGAGCCTTGTCTGCCCTGCCGTGACATTTATATTTAGTCTTTAAGTTGCATTTCCTCGCACCAGGATAAGGTTTGTACCCTCCGAATTGCGCTCCTCCGCCCGAAGCCGATGCCACAATATGGGCTGTCCGGTTTGGTGAGCGCCGCTCAACATTCGGCACTGACAGAGAAATGGTAGTAGTATCGTCTACTTTTATACTATACGGTAGCTCAGTCATATCTAACTAAGACCTGATATTGACAGAGATTCAGACTTATGAAAGTAGGACATTATATACAACTATAAGAAAGAACCAAATTTCATACCTGCAGAAGTCAAAGCAGTTATACAGAAAAGTCCTAAAAACAAATCACCAGGTCCAGATGGAATAACCACAGAAGCTATTCAGGCCTGTGGGGAAACAGGAGTTAAATGGCTAACAAGACTTTTTAATATAGCATGGGAAGAAAGAAAAGTCCCAGATGATTGGCAACAGGCATTAATAGTACCAATATGGAAAAAGAAAGGCAATATGAGAGAGTGCGAAACATACAGAGGTATATCACTCCTGAGCCATATAGGGAAAATGTATGCAAAACTTTTGGAACAAAGAGCTAGACCAATAGTTGAACAACAGTTAAGCAAAGCACAATTCGGTTTTCGGAAAGGTAAAAGTTGCACTGATGCATTATTTACACTTAGACAAATTTGTGAAAAAACTATTGAATATAGTGACCAGCAGAATATTGTGTTTGTAGATCAGGAAAAGGCTTTTGATAGAGTAGACAGATACAAATTATGGACCATCCTTGAAGACTATGGGATAGAAGGCCAACTGCTAGAAAACATTACAGCCATGTACCACTCGAGCCAAAGTGCAGTTAGAACACAAGAAGGTATATCAGATATGTTCACAGTCAATACAGGAGTGAGGCAGGGATGTGTGCTCTCTCCCCTGCTATTCAATATCTACATGGACAGAATTTCCAAAGAAGCAAGTCTCGACAGACCAGATTCAGAAAATTTAGAACTCTTTACTCCAGATGAAACAACTGACCCACAGGGAATAAATGAACTTCTATTTGCAGATGATCAGTGCCTGTTTTACAGCGACGAGGGCAGACTACAAAATCATATTACTAACCTGAGTTCAACCTGCAGCAGATACAATATGAGTATAAACACAGCCAAAACCGAAGTAATGCAAGTTAGCAGATCGCCAGGCCCACTAAGTATACAGATAAATAACACACCTCTGAAACAAGTTAAAGAATTCAAATACCTTGGAAGTATGATCACAGAAGATGGCAGATTAGACAGAGAAATTGAAATCAGATGTCAAAAAGCTAGTGCACTTACATATCAACTGTCACCCTTACTGAAACATCCAAACATACCCATGTCCGCAAAACGACAGATAATAAACAGCATATTCACACCAACCCTATGCTACCAATCTCAAACCTGGACTTTATCCAAATTACACCTTCGCAAAATCAACACCTGCGAAATGAGATGCCTGAGGAGAGCTGCCAACTTAACAATCCGAGACCGAGTAAGAAATGTTACTATCAGACAGACTGTGGGATCAACACCTTGTGCCACATTTATTGAAAGACAGAAGATCAAGTGGTTTGGCCATGTTGTTAGAATGCAACATCAGCAACTACCATCACTGGCCTTACATCAAAGATCATCTGCGACGAGACCACGAGGACGTCCAAGAAGAAAATGGATTGACGACATCAGAGACATTGTACAACCACACGGAATGACACTATCCAGTGCCGCCCACCGGGCGCTGGAACGCAAATTATTCCTCCCCACGACGCTTGACGGCAGAAGTGGAAGATGATGATGATGATGATGATAAGAAAGAGACAAATACAGAGTGTGACGAGAGGCACTGCAAAGTATAGCGACGACTTGGAAGATCAACATTAGACGAAGTAGAGGCAGACCGAGAGAAATGATGGTGGATGACCCAACGCAGTAGCATGAAGAGTTATCATCAATAGTGTTGATCCAAAATACCAAGAATAGTGGAGGTACAACAACTCCTACGTCATTTGACAGGTGCATGATGATGATGAACCCATATAATGCTCACGCAGCTGTGAATGGATTAAACCTACAGAAATTCATTGGCGAATGAAGGACGAGTATGGTTATGCATGCCTGTCAATCCAGAAAGTGTATCATAGTGTACGAGTGGAGTGGGAAGTTTCACAACGGCGTGACTTATGTGGCAGGCTGTTCACGACCGGGTCAGGTACATCGAGTAGTGACCCCAGAGAATTGTTTTTCCCTCCAGGTATCCAAGCATTATATAATATATTAGTGTTGGAGGACTTGCTTTGAACGCAGTGGTAACGACATCGAAAAATAATACATTTGTTCTTTACTTTTTGATAATATATTAACAACAACAACAACAACAACAACAACACACACACAAACATTTAAGGTGTTCATTTGAAACCCTCTCGTATTTAAAGGCTCTGCGTGCGCTCGTAGCCTTGAACTTGCTCGATTTAGAAATCAGCAAGGAGCATGGCAAGTAGTCACTTCAATGATCTCCCAAAACAAACCTCTTCGTTTCCGATACCGCCGAATGGGCGACAAGTGCCAAGTCGATAGCAGTATCTGCATCCCTAGGTCTCATTGCCACTCTGATTGACCTCTCATCGTTAATACAGACTACCTTACCTCTGTTTCAACCATGGCATCCTCAAGTGAGAACAAGGCAGGAGAAGAAGCGATGTATGACGGAGATCTGAGTGAGAACGGGGAAGAAGACACGATGCATGTTGGAGATATGAGTGAGTATGGGGAAGAATAAGAAAAAGAAGAGATGTATGTTGCAGAGTTTAATAAGAACGAGGAAACAGAATGATTGATTTATTGATTTAGGAATCGACATCACAGCATTTGGGGCATTCCCATAAGTGCTCCGTCCACATCCTCAGCAGCCAGCGAAGAGTTCCAACACTAATAGTAATACATAGTAATAGTACCAGTAGCAATCTGATTATATGTCCGTTGAGCGTCGGCCAGATCCCCTCGTCACTCCTCGCTGTCTCATTCTTACCAGACCATGGTAATCCATTTGCTCCTCCGAGGTGTACACATGATCCCACAAGGCCGCAACCACGCCTGCCTTGTCATGTATCAATACTCCACCAAGTTCTGCAGAGCCAGCCAATTTGTCCGCCTGTTCATTTCCCAGCACACCGGCATGCCCCGGAGAAAAGATCCAGGCGATGCTTGTCACCCGTGACCTCCGAAGCGAACGAGGAAACAGAAGAAGAGATGTACTTTGGAGATATGGGTCAGTACAAAGAAGAAGAAGAGATGTATGTTGGAGGTCTGAGTCAGAACGGAGAACAAGAAGAATAAATGTATGGTGGAGATGTAAGATCGGGGGAGGACGAAGAGGAGGAGGAGATGAAGATGAAGAAGAAGAAGAAGAAGAAGAAGAAGACGAAGATGAAGAAGAAGAAGAAGATGAAGAAGAAGAAGAAGAAGAAGAAGAAGAAGAAGAAGAAGAAGAAGAAGAAGAAGAAGAAGAAGAAGAAGAAGAAGAAGAAGAAGAAGAAGAAGAAGAAATGAATAAGAATGGAAAAGACAAAGAAGAAATGTATTTTGGAGATCTGAGTAAGAACGGAGAAGAAGAAGAAGAAGAAGAAGAAGAAGAAGAAGAAGAAGAAGAAGAAGAAGAAGAAGAAGAAGAAGAAGAAGAAGAAGAAGATGAAGAAGAAGAAGAAGAAGAAGAAGAAGAAGAAGAAGAAGAAGAAGAAGAAGAAGAAGAAGAAATAGATTACGTTGGAGATCTGAGTAAGAACGGGGAAGAAGAAGAAGAAGAAGAAGAAGAAGAAGAAGAAGAAGAAGAAGAAGAAGAAGAAGAAGAAGAAGAAGAAGAAGAAGAAGAAGAAGAAGAGATTACGTTGGAGATCTGAAAGGAAGAAGAAAAAGAAGAAGAAGAAGAAGAAGAAGAAGAAGAAGAAGAAGAAGAAGAAGAAGAAGAAGAAGAAGAAGAAGAAGAAGAAGAAGAAGAAGAAGAAGAAATTACGTTGGAGATCTGAGTAAGAACCGGGAAGAAGAAGCGATGTATGTGGGAGATATGAGTGAGAATGGGGAAGAATAAGAAGAAGAAGAGATGTATGTTGGAGGGTTTAATAAAAACGGGAAAGAAGAAGAAGAGATGTATGTTGGAGATCTGAGTCAGAACAGAGAAGAAGAAGAAGAGATTACGTTGGAGATCTGAGTCAGAACAGAGAAGAAGAAGTAGAGATTACGTTGGAGATCTGAGTAAGAACGGAGAAGAAGTAGAGATTACGTTGGAGATCTGAGTAAGAACGGAGAAGAAGAAGTAGAGATTACGTTGGAGATCTGAGTAAGAACGGGGAAGAAGAAGAAGAAGAAGAAGAAGAAGAAGAAGAAGAAGAAGAAGAAGAAGAAGAAGAAGAAGAAGAAGAAGAAGAAGAAGAAGAAGAAGAAGAAGAGATTACGTTGGAGATCTGAAAGGAAGAAGAAGAAGAAGAAGAAGAAGAAGAAGAAGAAGAAGAAGAAGAAGAAGAAGAAGAAGAAGAAGAAGAAGAAGAAGAAGAAGAAGAAGTAGAAGAAGAAGAAGAAGAAGAAGAAGAAATTACGTTGGAGATCTGAGTAAGAACCGGGAAGAAGAAGCGATGTATGTGGGAGATATGAGTGAGAATGGGGAAGAATAAGAAGAAGAAGAGATGTATGTTGGAGGGTTTAATAAAAACGGGAAAGAAGAAGAAGAGATGTATGTTGGAGATCTGAGTCAGAACAGAGAAGAAGAAGAGATTACGTTGGAGATCTCAGTCAGAACAGAGAAGAAGAAGTAGAGATTACGTTGGAGATCTGAGTAAGAACGGAGAAGAAGTAGAGATTACGTTGGAGATCTGAGTAAGAACGGAGAAGAAGAAGTAGAGATTACGTTGGAGATCTGAGTCAGAACGGAGAAGAAGAAGAGATGTATGTTGGAGGGTTTAATAAACACGGGAAAGAAGAAGAAGAGATGTATGTTGGAGATCTGAGTCAGAACAGAGAAGAAGAAGAGATTACGTTGGAGATCTGAGTAAGAACGGAGAAGAAGAATAAATTACGTTGGAGATCTGAGTAAGAACGGAGAAGAAGAAGAGATTTATTGTTGAGATCTGTGTGAGAACGGGGATGAAGAGAAGATATATAGTCGAGAGTTTATTAAGAAATGGGTAGAAACAGAAGAGATGTATGTGAAGATCTGAGTTTTAGTTCAGTTTAGTCGACGGATCAACATCACGGCACACTGGTGTAACCCATAAGTGCTCCGTTCTACTCCTAAACTGAAATACTTTGCGTAGATTTTTAACTCGAAAGTTTCGAGATCTGAGTAAGAAGGGGAATAAAAAGAAGAGATGTATGGTGAAAGTCTCAGTAATAATAGGGAAGAAACAGGAAAGATGCATGATGGAGAGTTGATTAGAGTTTAGCTGAGCTAAGAAAAGACATCAATGCACTCTGGAAATTCCCACACGTGCTTCGTCCCCTCGTTCAACAGCCAGCGAAGAGTCATACTACTAACCATTCCAACTGAAAGAAGAATAAGAAGAAGAAGAAGAGGAAGAAGAAGGGGAAAACAGAGATATATGGTGGTGGAGCCGAGTGGGAAAGAGAAGAAGAGATGGGGAAAAACTTACAATTAGAAGAATTCTATAAAATTGATCGTATCCTCAACAAAACAAAACATGACCAATTGCTTTAAGAAACAAATAAACACATAGAGTGATTAATAAAGGCTATATAGCTAACAATATCGCTAAATTATACTACAAGTACTGAAAATGTTTATTTCTTAGTATTCTAAAAAATACATGGCATCTTTTCAATATGTAAGACAAATTGTGATAAAATTTGGTTCAGAGTTTTTGCCCGCGGAAACTTTGAACGACACAATCTGCCGACCTTGAACCCAGCAATGGACGATGCCAGACGACATGTCGCTGTCCCTGCCTCTCCAACCGTACACACTGTGATTCAAACACACGCATTCATATTTTGTGAGTAATTGCTTATCTTGTTTCAGTGTTTTCTTTAGGAAATAATGTTTCGGTTATTAATCCCACGAACTAATTATCTACAGAGTTTTCCTCGGCGTATTGTCATCTTGGGAGTGAAAGAAAGTTTATTCCTTCTTAACTTCTTGAGGCTTTTTCTTCGGTGCCGAGTTCAGTTGTGTATCTGGGTTTGTTCCTTGTATTAGTAATTACTTGTGATAATAGCTCACACGGCATTCATTTGTATGTCCGAACAGACACGTTAGTGGATGTATTTTGCCATCATTGTTTTCTTGTTTTGATGGCGTCTCAGAGACCAGATAGCCAAAATAGAATCACAGAGCAGATGGTCGCGCACTAGTGATTGTGTGTTAATAATTATTATATTAATAATTGTGTGTAAATAATATATTAATGATTGTGTGTAAATAATATAAATAAATGGGGATCATCGTCACCGTACAGTGGCTTGTCCTGTGTAGAACATTTCCCTCAGAGGTCTTTAAAGTTGAGTTGACTGAGTTGAGCTGAGTTGAGCTAAGGACATTCTGCACTCAGGACATTCCCATATGTGCTCCGTCCCCTCATTCAACAGCCAGCGAAGTTGAGTTGAGCTAAGAATCAACATCACTGCAGTGGTCTCCTCTAATCAACGGAATGCTGCTGGGACTGCTTCCACCTCCATTCTCATGCTGGAGGTCGTAGCTTCTTATGCCATACTCTCCTTTTTCAAGAATCGTCCATTAGCCATCGCAATGAAACCCCAACCACTCTGTCTGTTTCTCACCACTGACCCATCAGTATAGATCACTATGTCACCTTGATGTGTGTTACTCTGGATCAGTTGTTGCGCCTCAAACTCTGTGTGGCCCGCTGCCCATTCTCTGTACTCATGACCCAATGTTACTATTACATTGTGCCAGGCCGTCCTGTCTGCCGATACTTCAACCCACTCTTTTCACAATTGATGGTCTCTAGATCTCACACCTGACGTATAGATACTTCTGCTGGTGCCATCCAGGACCTGCTTCGTCTTAGTCTATGACCCTTGACAATATCCATGGCTTCAAGTGGGGGATGATCCCTATCTGCAGCAAGTCTCAGGGACCATTTGGCTTGAAGACCTATGCCTATCCATCATTGTTGGTGGCACCAGGATATGCCTCATGCATATAATTTATAATTGGTGTGTCCTTTGTGCACCCCAGAATCACCCGCATGGCCGCATTCTGTATGCGCCCCAACCTTTCAAGCTGGCTCTTTGATACTGTCAGCAGCCCCAAACCATACTCAATGACAGAAATTATTAACTGCTGAAAGAGCCTGTAAAGCATCCCCTGATCTACCCCGGTTACTGCCATCGCCCTCAAAGCACTCAGTCCCCTACCAGCCTTCACCACCAAAGCCTCCACATGATCTTTAAAAGACATAGGCCTGTCGAAGGTGATGCCCAAATACTTCAATTTACTCTCTCTACTAAAAGGACATCCATTCAATATAATACATGGGACATCTGCCTTCACAATCTGGCTATCCAGGGAGTACCACACAACCGATGCCTTGTCTGGATTTGTAACGGCCCCTGTGTCCCTGCACCACTCTGCCACCCTATTTACTACCACCTGTAAATTTGCAGCCAAACTGGCCCTATCTCTGCCCTGTCTGTACACCAGCAAATCATCTGCAAATGTCAAAATTCTACCAACACCTGATGTCTCAATAGCTGCGACTTTGCTGGTGTAGACATTAAAGAGCACTGGGGACATGGCAGATCCCTGTGGCAACCAAGGTGTAATAGTTCAGGGATCAGAAGCCCCGGAACCCATGCACAGTGCAACCTTACACTCATAAAGGACTGCCGCAACCCATCTGACAAGGCAAGGGCATACCTCCATGTCCAACAGGGAGTATATCAACCGATCATACATAATGCTGTTATACTCATCCTCCAGGTCAAGAGCTATCGCCAATGTCTCTTGTTTATCCTGGAAGCCCTCATTTGACCAGTTTAATTTGCTTGTGAATCTGATGTTTCTTTAGACCACTTTCTCTTATACATCTGTGGCTGCATGTTGAGGTTTAGCTGAATACAACATACAGTAGGTCCTATGACCTCTTTCTCTTATACATCAATCACTGCATGTTGAGGTTTAGCTGAATACAGCATACAGTAGGTACTTTGACCTCTTTCTCTTATACATCAATCACTGCATGCTGAGGTTTAGCTAAGTACAACAAAAAGTAGGTCATTTGCAGAACATTGCCCTCATCACTGCACGCTGAAGAGTCTCAATCTCTGACCATGTCTTCGACCTCATGTACCCTCATGCCCCAGGTGTCTGCCCCGTTTTGTGTCCATCTTTGTGCTTGTCAACCCTGCCTCTTCTTCAGGGAATCGTGCCTTCGTCACTGTTCTCTCTGAGCCACTGTGACATTTCATTAATTCATCAAGTTCTTTGCCGGCTGGTGTGGGCGATCATTACGCCACTTGCCAGATATTGATCAGTAGTCCATTATCTAGCCACTACACCACCATAGACCCCTTGCCAGATATTGACCAGCAGACCAGAATCTAGCCACTACACCATCATAGACCCCCCTTGCCAGATATTGACCAGCAGACCAGAATCTAGCCACTACACCACCATAGCCCCCTTGCTAGATATTGACCAGCAGACAGCCACTACCCCACCATAGTCCCCTTGCCAGATATTGACCAGCAGACCAGAATCTAGCCACTACACCACCTAGCCCCCTTGCCAGATATTGACCAGCCACTACGCCACTTGCCAGATATTGACCAGCAGATCAGCATCTAGCCACTACACCACCATAACCCCCTTGTCAGATATTGACCAGTAGGCCAGCATGTAACCACTACACCACCATAGCCCCCTCACCAGATATTGACCAGCAGACCAGCATCTAGCCACTACACCACCATGGCCCCCTCGCCAGATATTGACCAGCAGACCAGCATCTAGCCACTACACCACCATGGCCCCCTCGCCAGATATTGACCAGCAGACCAGCATCTAGCCACTACACCACCATAACCTCCTTGCCAGATATTGACCAGCATTTAGCCACTACACCACCATAGCCCCCTTCATCAGATATTGACCAGCAGACCAGCATCTAGCCACTACACCACCATAACCTCCTTGCCAGATATTGGCCAGCATTTAGCCACTACACCACCATAGCTCCCTTCATCAGATATTGGCCAGCATTTAGCCACTACACCACCATAGCTCCCTTCATCAGATATTGGCCAGCATTTAGCCACTACACCACCATAGCTCCCTTCATCAGATATTGGCCAGCATTTAGCCACTACACCACCATAGCTCCCTTCATCAGATATTGGCCAGCATTTAGCCACTACACCACCATAGCTCCCTTCATCAGATATTGGCCAGCATTTAGCCACTACACCACCATAGCTCCCTTCATCAGATATTGACCAGCAGTCCCTGCCCATCAGGTTGTCCCTGTAATCAGCAGGTAGGAGTGTGAGCTCGGGTGAAGATACATGAACTAGTCTGGATTATATTTCAGGTGCTGTACAGCAGTGCTACGTGAAGACATACCGACTCATGTGTTTGTGTGACTTGAAGCTTCTCTGATTGAAGGCAGCAATGTCTTTGCGAAGAAAAAACCGACCACGTGACATGTTGACCCATGTTCTCATTGACATGCCAGATGATGAGAATCAAAGTGGGTACAACGGCTTGGATGTTGGTTCGATGCTGAATGATAACATGAATGCTAATGCTAAGGACACTGTTGTCAAGAAAGAAGCAACTGCGGATAATAAAAAGAATACAGATAAAAGAAAAAGTGTTGCTGTTATCGGTCCTGAAAGTGAGGCGAAGAAAAGTATTGTGAAGAAAGTTGAAGATCTGGAGGATGCGACACGTGGAGATATCGAGAGAGATATCTATCAGGTAATGTTGTGTTATTCATCTATCAGGTAATATTGTGTTGTACATCTGTCAGGTAGTATTGTGTTGTACATCTATCAGGTAATGTTGTGTTGTACATCTATCAGGTAATGTTATGTTGTACATCTGTCGGGTAATGTTGTGTTGTACATCTATCAGGTAATATTGTGTTGTACATCTGTCAGGTAATATTGTGTTGTACATCTGTCAGGTAATGTTGTGTTGTACATCTATCAGGTAATGTTATGTTGTACATCTGTCGGGTAATGTTGTGTTGTACATCTGTCAGGTAATATTGTGTTGTACATCTATCAGGTAATGTTATGTTGTACATCTATCAGGTAATATTGTGTTGTACATCTATCAGGTAATATTGTGTTGTACATCTGTCAGGAGGGTATATTGTGTTGTACATCTATCAGGTAATATTGTGTTGTACATCTATCAGGTAATATTGTGTTGTACTTCTATCAGGAGGGTATATTGTGTTGTACATCTATCAGGTAATGTTATGTTGTACATCTATCAGGTAATATTGTGTTGTACATCTATCAGGTAATGTTATGTTGTACATCTATCAGGTAATATTGTGTTGTACATCTATCAGGTAATATTGTGTTGTACATCTATCAGGTAATGTTGTGTTGTACATCTATCAGGTAATATTGTGTTGTACATCTATCAGGTAATGTTATGTTGTACATCTGTCAGGTAATATTGTGTTGTACATCTATCAGGTAATGTTATGTTGTACATCTATCAGGTAATGTTATGTTGTACATCTATCAGGTAATGTTGTGTTGTACATCTATCAGGTAATATTGTGTTGTACATCTATCAGGTAATATTGTGTTGTACATCTATCAGGTAATATTGTGTTGTACATCTATCAGGTAATATTGTGTTGTACATCTATCAGGTAATATTGTGTTGTACATCTATCAGGTAATATTGTGTTGTACATCTATCAGGTAATGTTATGTTGTACATCTATCAGGTAATATTGTGTTGTACATCTATCGGGTAATATTGTGTTGTACATCTATCAGGTAATATTGTGTTGTACATCTATCAGGTAATATTGTGTTGTACATCTATCAGGTAATATTGTGTTGTACATCTGTCGGGTAATGTTGTGTTGTACATCTATCAGGTAATATTGTGTTGTACATCTGTCAGGTAATATTGTGTTGTACATCTGTCAGGTAATGTTGTGTTGTACATCTATCAGGTAATGTTATGTTGTACATCTGTCGGGTAATGTTGTGTTGTACATCTATCAGGTAATGTTATGTTGTACATCTATCGGGTAATATTGTGTTGTACATCTATCAGGTAATATTGTGTTGTACATCTGTCAGGAGGGTATATTGTGTTGTACATCTATCAGGTAATATTGTGTTGTACATCTATCAGGTAATATTGTGTTGTACTTCTATCAGGAGGGTATATTGTGTTGTACATCTATCAGGTAATATTGTGTTGTACTTCTATCAGGAGGGTATATTGTGTTGTACATATGTCAGGTAATATTGTGTTGTACATCTATCAGGTAATGTTATGTTGTACATCTATCAGGTAATATTGTGTTGCACATCTATCAGGTAATATTGTGTTGTACATCTATCAGGTAATGTTGTGTTGTACATCTATCAGGTAATATTGTGTTGTACATCTATCAGGTAAATATTGTGTTGTACATCTATCAGGTAATGTTATGTTGTACATCTATCAGGTAATGTTATGTTGTACATCTGTCAGGTAATGTTATGTTGTACATCTATCAGGTAATGTTGTGTTGTACATCTATCAGGTAATGTTGTGTTGTACATCTATCAGGTAATGTTATGTTGTACATCTATCAGGTAATGTTGTGTTGTACATCTATCAGGTAATGTTGTGTTGTACATCTATCAGGTAATGTTATGTTGTACATCTATCAGGTAATGTTATGTTGTACATCTATCAGGTAAAGTTATGTTGTACATCTATCAGGTAATGTAATGTTGTACATCTATCAGGTAATGTTGTGTTGTACATCTATCAGGTAATGTTATGTTGTACATCTATCAGGTAATGTTATGTTGTACATCTATCAGGTAATGTTATGTTGTACATCTATCAGGTAATGTTGTGTTGTACATCTATCAGGTAATGTTGTGTTGTACATCTATCAGGTAATGTTATGTTGTACATCTATCAGGTAATGTTATGTTGTACATCTATCAGGTAATGTTGTGTTGTACATCTATCAGGTAATGTTATGTTGTACATCTATCAGGTAATGTTGTGTTGTACATCTGTCAGGTAATGTTGTGTTGTACATCTGTCAGGTAATGTTATGTTGTACATCTGTCAGGTAATGTTATGTTGTACATCTATCAGGTAATGTTGTGTTGTACATCTATCAGGTAATATTGTGTTGTACATCTATCAGGTAATATTGTGTTGTACATCTATCAGGTAATGTTGTGTTGTACATCTATCAGGTAATGTTATGTTGTACATCTATCAGGTAATGTTATGTTGTACATCTATCAGGTAATGTTATGTTGTACATCTGTCAGGTAATGTTATGTTGTACATCTGTCAGGTAATGTTATGTTGTACATCTGTCAGGTAATGTTATGTTGTACATCTATCAGGTAATGTTATGTTGTACATCTATCAGGTAATGTTATGTTGTACATCTGTCAGGTAATGTTATGTTGTACATCTATCAGGTAATGTTATGTTGTACATCTATCAGGTAATGTTATGTTGTACATCTGTCAGGTAATGTTATGTTGTACATCTATCAGGTAATGTTATGTTGTACATCTATCAGGTAATATTGTGTTGTACATCTATCAGGTAATATTGTGTTGTACATCTATCAGGTAATGTTGTGTTGTACATCTATCAGGTAATGTTGTGTTGTACATCTATCAGGTAATATTGTGTTGTACATCTGTCAGGTAATGTTGTGTTGTACATCTATCAGGTAAATATTGTGTTGTACATCTATCAGGTAATGTTGTGTTGTACATCTATCAGGTAATGTTGTGTTGTACATCTATCAGGTAATGTTATGTTGTACATCTATCAGGTAATGTTGTGTTGTACATCTATCAGGTAATGTTATGTTGTACATCTATCAGGTAATGTTATGTTGTACATCTATCAGGTAATGTTATGTTGTACATCTATCAGGTAATGTTATGTTGTACATCTATCAGGTAATGTTGTGTTGTACATCTATCAGGTAATGTTGTGTTGTACATCTATCAGGTAATGTTATGTTGTACATCTATCAGGTAATGTTATGTTGTACATCTATCAGGTAATGTTGTGTTGTACATCTGTCAGGTAATGTTGTGTTGTACATCTATCAGGTAATATTGTGTTTGTACATCTAGTCAGGTAATATTGTGTTGTACATCTATTCAGGTAATGTTGTGTTGTACATCTATCAGGTAATATTGTGTTGTACATCTATCAGGTAATATTGTGTTGTACATCTATCAGGTAATGTGTGTTTGTACATCTATCAGGTAATGTTGTGTTGTACATCTATCAGGTAATGTTGTGTTGTACATCTATCAGGTAATGTTGTGTTGTACATCTATCAGGTAATGTTGTGTTGTACATCTATCAGGTAATATTGTGTTGTACATCTATCAGGTAATGTTGTGTTGTACATCTAGTCAGGTAATGTTTTGTTGTACATCTGTCAGGTAATGTTGTGTTGTACATCTGTCAGGTAATGTTGTGTTGTACATCTGTCAGGTAATATTGTGTTGTACATCTAGTCAGGTAATGTTGTGTTGTACATCTATCAGGTAATATTGTGTTGTACATCTATCAGGTAATAGTTGTGTTGTACATCTATCAGGTAATAGTTGTGTTGTACATCTATCAGGTAATGTTTGTTTGTACATCTATCAGGTATATTGTGTTGTACATCTGTCAGGTAATATTGTGTTGTACATCTATCAGGTAATATTGTGTTGTACATCTATCAGGTAATGTTGTGTTGTACATCTATCAGGTAATGTTGTGTTGTACATCTGTCAGGTAATGTTGTGTTGTACATCTATCAGGTAATATTGTGTTGTACATCTATCAGGTAATATTGTGTTGTACATCTGTCAGGTAATGTTGTGTTGTACATCTGTCAGGTAATATTGTGTTGTACATCTGTTCAGGTAATGTTGTGGTTTGTACATCTGTCAAGGTAATCTTTGTGTTGTACATCTAGGTCAGGTAATATGTGGTTGTACATCATATCAAGACTCTTAATGTGTATGTACATGCTATCAGGTAATATTTTGTTGTACTTTATCTGTCAGGTAAATGTTTGTGTTGTACATCTGTCAGGTCATGTTGTGTTGTACATCTAGGTCAGGTAATAGTTGTGTTGTAGTACATCTGTCAGGTAAAAAGTCCGTTTGCATCCTCAGGTAATATTGTGTGCATCTAAGGTAATATGTTAGTACATCCCCAGGAATCCATTTTACATCTGTAGGAAATGTAGTTGCCCATCGTCAGGACTGTGTTGTAATCTGTAGGTAATATTGTGTACATCATCAGTATATTGGTGTAACTCTATCCGCTAATATTGTGTTGTACACGTCAAATGTTTGTTGTACATCTGTCAGGAAATTTGAAATGAAACATCTGTCAAATGTTGTTGTACACCCTTCCGGTAATGTCGGCCATCCACGTCATGTGTTAGTACATCTGTCGGTAATTGGTTGTATCTATCGTAAATTGTTATACATCCTGTCAGGTATATGGTACATCGATCAGGTAATGGTGTTGTACATCTATCAGGTAATATTGGTTGACATCAAATCAGTCAATGTGTTACATCTGTCAGGTAATGTTGTGTTGTACATTATCAGGAATGCTTGTTTTGACACCCTGTCAGGTAATTTTGTGGTACTCTGTCAGGAATTTGTGTTGTACACTATCAGGTAAATTGTGTTGAACTGTCAGGAATGTTGATTAAATCTTAGGTATAGTATTGTGTTTAAACATTTAAATATTGTGTTGTACACCCTATCAGGAAAAGGTGTTACGCTGTCAGGTCATCGTTGTACTTCTATAGAGGTATTGCCCGTTGTACTCGTCAGGTAATATTGTTTTGACACTGTCAGGTAATATGTCGGTACACTTCGGTAATGTTGTGTGGTGCCCCCCTACGCAGGTAATATTGGGACACGTAAAGGTAATATTGTGTATACACTATCGTATACTCTTGTACATCTATCAGGTATAGTGTTGTAGATCTCAGGTAATATTGTTTTGTCCATCTGTGGTAATATTGTGTTGTACATCACCCGGTAATATTGTGTGAATCCAGGTAATTGTTTGTACTCGGTCGGGGTAATATTGTGGGTTTAAACATGGGTTATAGGGCTAGTACAATTATTAAATTAAATAGTTAACGTTTGAAAAATTAACAATTGATTAATAGTTAATTTTGATTAAAGCAAAAAATGTATAGTCACATAACTTACATTATAGTCGTATTTGTCAAAAATCAAAATAACACTGGATTGTCTTGTTCATATGTCACCTAATAACCAACTATACAAACAGACGAGCATGTTGACAGTATTTGGTTCAAGTGATGAGCTCATCTTATTAACAATATAACCAGCAGAGCTGAACAATCGTTCACATGGAACTGAGGTAGCCGGTATGCACAGAATGGTCTTGGCAAGGAATGTCAATTTTGGATATCGATGCTCATTAGAGTTTCCACCATTGAAGAGTGTCAATCGATTCAGCAACTTCTCAATTTTATAACGCAGCAGTTCATCAGAAGAGCTCTCGACATGATATTCCGCGCCTGAGTCGGACTCCATTAGCTAAATACGCTTTTCATTTGGTTCACATATAGTTTCATTTTAATGTCAGTATCATTCATTGCAGCAGTCTCCATCTGCTCATCATGAACATCAACTGCTATTTGTTGTTAATACGTGACCAAGTTCGTTCTTTTGCATCTTATGACAAACACGTCAGGTATTTGTAGCGTGGATCAAGTGCTGTTGCAATCTGTAGTATTTCAGTACTTGTCATATTAGCTACACGTTCACTGAAGTCATTAATAGATGTTGCTTTAAATTTAGCTATGTAGCCCGGATCACAGTCATAAGCTTTGTCAACGATGATAGCAGTGGCAATACACAGCTACATGCAACATAATCTTGACCGCCAAGCAGGACCGTGGTCTGACAGAATAAGTCCAAAACTTTGACATATTTCAAAATCTTCTCCCAATCTGAATCTGACAGTTTTGGACCTTTGTATTGCTTCTTTTCATCTGACATGTAGACAGTTAATGCTTTTCTGGGCTGTAGAAGACTCTGTAGTATAAAAAACATAATGTTTCATCTTGTTGGTACATCTTGCTGCAGCTTACACAATGGTGACTCAGTACAATTTTGCAACTCGGTTGTGTTTGCAGCACTATGTTTAAAATGTCCAACAATTTTTTGACATTTGCCAAACAATGTTTTGGTATCAGTGACTTTAAATCCATTTAATATGCTCAGTTGTAAGCTATGAGCCAAACAAGGAATATGTGCAAAACAGATTTTATCAACAACTGACACCATATTTCTTGCATTGTCAGTAACTAGAGTTTGAGATATGTTTGTTGTATCTCAGTCTACTGCAAATTGTTTATATAACTCAGTAACACTGTCACAACAATGACGTTCAACAACATTCACGCATTCAAGAGCAACATTTTTCAATTTCCAGTCATCGGCAATCCAAACGCCAGTAATTCCACAATAGCTTTTGTTACTTAGAGATGTCCAAAAATCAGATGTTAGCACAATTTCCTTTGCGTTTTTCACAGATTCTTTAACACTTTCAATCTTTCTGTTATATTTAGCAGTCAACAGTTTGTCAATAGTGCGACGGGAAGGTAGCTTATATTTAGCATATTGCAATGCTGTCCGTAATACTTATTGAAGGTTGTCGTCATCTACTATTGATATTGGTCTGCAACTACTAGCAGTCCAGTTTGCAAGTGATACTTGTATATCATGTTGTAATGCAGCACTCACTGGACGATCAGACGAACAACAAAAGTGACTCAAAGTAGCCTGCTTCAAAGTAGGTGACGATGCTGCAATAGACCGTCTCAGCTGAAGTTTCTGATACTATAGTGGATGTTTGTTTTGGAGGTGGTAAGTAAGCGAGGTGTTAGAACCATGGTAGGCAAACGATTTATCACAATGAACGCTATAAACCTTTTCAGCATTTTCAATATTTCCATCAGTCAATACTTTAAAACCAAAATGTTTATGTAATCATCCGGACTGAAATTTGTTTTTATTTCTCCGCTGTCATGTTGTTACTTTTAGACTTCCGGTTCATTTGTGTAGGAGATGGGAGAAAAGTTTTTGATTAATCGTTAAAACAATTTAATCGTTAATAAAAATTAACGATTAATGGATTAATTAATCAATACTTTCCACAGTTCTAGTTTTATCTCTTATTGTGTCTTCAAATAGCAGTTGTCTTAAAGTATCTCCATTATCAATTATGACTGTTGCAGTCAGACACGACACCCTTGATAAAGTCTATCATATACCCTTAATAGTCTATCCTATACCCCTGATAGAATCTATCCTTTACCCTTGATAGAGTATATCCTATACTTTTTACAGTCTATCCTATACCCCTGATAGCCTATCCTATACCTTTGATATAATCTATCCTATACTTTTGATATAATCTATCATATACACTTGATATAATCTGTCCTGTACATTTGATATAATCTATTGTATACCTTTGATATAATGTATCCTAAACCCTTGATATAATCTATCATATACCTTTGATAGAGTCTATACTATAGCCCTGATAGAATCTATCCTTTACCCTTGATAGAGTATCATATACCATTGATGGAATCTATATACCGTAATCGAATCTATCCAACCGATTCTTGATATTACGGTAGCTCCGTAAGTAGAGCTAGACACCAAGGGCAGCATGCTTGCATTCATGTTCACAACAAATCACTAGATCAACACGTGGAGAAGAGCACAAAAACACTGTAATTATAATCTACTGGATTCAAACAGATTCCATTCAGTCAACGCTTGGGTTGTGTTGGGCCACATTGGGCAGTCAGAAGAAAGGTTTGAGAGAACAGCATAGAGCCCAGGTGTTTGAGCCTGAATATAGTGAATGATCTTCCCTGCAGATTGTAGCTGAAGGTGATGTCAGTGAGTTCACAAAGTTCATGAGGAGAAACCCACACTACCTCAACAGCCCCAACCCAGATGGCTACTATCTGTTGCACATAGCTATCTTGAACAACCAGACAGCCATTTTCCGAGAAATTCTCAAATTGAATGCAGGTATGTTTGCTTTCCACACATTCAATGTAAAGTGAAATCTGTATTGAAGACAGCTGTCATGATTGATTGTAGCAAAATTCTCAGTGAGTTCCCTCTTCATTTCCTGTCTGGGGGATCCTGAGCTTTTTATAGACGGGGAAACTCCTCAAGTGATTCTTTATTATGGGGTCTTTAGAAATATAAACTCTACTTTAAAAATAGAACAGTAGAATAATACTTCACAGTATTTAGAACCACATGCTTAGTCACAGGAATCATAATACAATTCAGTGACTAGGCAGGAAAACCATGAGTCCTGGACAACTTCAGGTCCGAGGCTGTAATATACTTAGGCATTAGTAGATCCGGTAGCCAGAGTAACATCAAAACCTCTAGAAGACATCTTCAAACATTTTTGGTTTGTATTCAAGTGCAACAATTTGTGATATACAGATCCAATTTGCAAGATAACAAGGTGTGGTTTTCATATGATAAGGTGGTTGACATTTATCTTAACATTGTAGTTTAGATGAATCGATTATCAAGGGAAGCTACAGTGTCATGCACAGAAGCAGGGGTGAAAAGGTCATGTCTGCACTGATTGCCAAAAGTGTATGAGTGACCAGTTTATTTTACATTTTTGTCTTGATTAAAGGACTTAGTGTTTTGAAAGCTTGATCGGCCTACCGGATAATTCTGCAGCATTTATGTATTTCTACTTTATTGATATCCTTATTAAAGGAGGTTTAATTTGAGCATACACAAGATAGGGGGAAATCAAATTATTATTTCACTATCAGTTAGTGCCATGCGTTAGTAATATACTGAGTTAGCTCCCCTAGGAACATAGAATCCTTTCATTACTACCTCCGATTATTAAGGGATGAATAATGAAATTAATCCTTCAACTTAAGCCTTAAGCCTTCTACATGGGGGTAATTATACATGTAGGAAATTAATTCTCTTCTCTATTTATCAGTAAGAATAGAAAGGGTAAATCTTTTTGTGTGAAATGAAAATAGTTTTCTACAATAACAATACTGCACTTCTTCAGTAAAACACAATATATTAATATTAGTCAACAGAAATACTGTATGGTTAATGTAACGTCAAGGGATACGTCTTTTCCCCAAACCTCAAAGAGACCTAAACCGTTAGTTCTTATGGACGAAACACAAGTGTGGGTGAATGGATTGGGATGGAGAGTGTTCTTGTATAAATGGGTTCCAGTCCTCCCGAGTTGTCTTGACGAGTTGGGCCTCTACAAAATGAGATGACGTTCTACCAGACGAGGCTGTTCCAGTTGACCGCTGTTAGACGAAGCTCTATCCTTGATCAAGTCTGCCAGTCATGCTATAGGATCAGGTAGTGGTGAATGTGAATGATTACACGATATGATTGTGATGGTTTGCCTGAAAGGGAAGTCAACTGTTGAGTGCGACTGTGACAGATGACTTTTACCAAGTTGTTTGTTTTAGGTTCTCCCTTTTTGGTTGGCGGAATAACAAAAAACGTTTGATTACCATAGCCTATGTTATGGCCAAGTGATTTCATTATTCCTATTTTTCAAGTCAACGAATGTTACTGTCATAAATGTTTTCGGCCTACAATTATAATGGCCTTCCTGCAATGAGAGCAGTGTGCAAGAACATGTATTGATCACTATTATTATCATCTGTGGACTAATTAAGTGAACACTATGGCTACACTTATCTAGTTCAGCCAGGGTTGAGATACCTACATTATAATCCAAACATCTGAACTGACTAGTTTTCTTCACGAAGAGAAGACAGGTCTGTGAGAGAGTGAAGGACAATATAGACAATAAATTATCCTCATATTCAAGTTTGAAGACGTGTTCATCGACACCACCTATGGTGTATAGTGTTAAACTGGACATTGTTTAAAACCTATTCAACCAGGACTTGACTCCAGTTAGTTGGTGAACGTTCAACCAGAGACAATGAACAATATGTCAAAGATGATCATGCCTCAGGGGGTTTAACCAGACGTTAGACAACTGAAACGAGTTCTCAAGTGACATCATCTTGGCTGAATCCCAAGAGTCATCAATCCCTACTCCTCCACTAAGACGAGGAGTGTCCAGAGACATCACCAGAAACTGGAAGGAGGAACTCAAACACAGCTGGGTGAGAGTATTGCTGTCTCCAGACATACAGACAGTGACTATAGGAAACCCATGAAGAACACTCACTAATCATCATACCTGACAGCTTGGATGAACTATGTCTCCTTGTAAGACATTCAGTGTAGGATTTCACATATCTATTTGTATTATTTCCGTATGGCTGTTGACTTACCTAGATTAAATCATTGTATAGTAATATGAATTCACATGTGTGTAACGTCCTTGTCTAGATTGGGAGTCAAGTAATTACTTTGTATGGACCAGCAATCCAAGGAACAGCGGGGTCGGCAGAACAGGGACAGCTTGATTGGCCAGAAAGACTCTTCTGATTAATGTGTGTTAGCATCTAGGAAGCCATCCCCATCCTTCTTCCTACGGTGCTATTGACTACATCCCTTACTGCGTGCTGCTAATTGATAAAAAATATGGTTGCGGGTTGGACTAAAATATGGGTGCTGACAGGACTAACAATTTGGGTGTTGATTAGACTAAACATATGGGTGCTGGTAGGACTAAAAATATGTATGCTGATTGGACTAAATATATGGGTGCTTATTAGACAAACTATGAGTGCTGGTTGGACTAAACATGTGCATGCTGATTATATTAAAATATTGGTGCTGATTGGACTAAAATATGGGTGCTGGTTGGACTAAAAATATGGGTGCTGATGGGACTAAATATATGGGTGCAGGTTGGATTAGAAATATGGGTGCTGGTTGGACTAAAAATATGGGTGCTGGTTGAACCAAACATATGGGTGCTGATTGGACTAAAATATGGGTGCTGATTGGACTAAATATGGGCGCTGGTTGGACTAAAATATGGGTGCTGATTGGACTAAACATGGGCGCTGGTTGGACTAAAATATAGGTGCTGGTTGGACTAAAAATATGGGTGCTGGTTGGACTAAAAATATGGGCGCTGGTTGGACTAAAATATGTGTGCTGATTGGACTAAATATGGGTGCTGGTTGGACTAACATATAGGTGCTGGTTGGACTAAAAATATGGGTGCTGGTTGGACTAAAATATGGGTGCTGATTGGACTAAATATGAGTGCTGGTTGGACTAACATATAGGTGCTGGTTGGACTAAAACATGGGTGCTGGTTGGACTAAAAAATGGGGCTAGCACTATATAGCCAGTTTGCCTTATGGTGTGAAAAGGTGTTCTTGAGCAGACGTGGTTAGGTTTAGTGTTCAGTGTAGAAAGTATGATTTAATTCCTGTGTTACGGACCATAAGGGAAGCACAGAGTAGTCGTTGATGGCATATATCTGAGAATGCCAGCAATAAAGCACACATTAAGAGCAAACAGCAGCTAAATGAAATAGCGACTGTTGAGAAACACTTCAGCACATGAAGAAGTATGGCAAGCAAGGATGTGTATTGTCCAGTCACTGGTTGTCATTATACATTAAGCATATAATGAGGTCTATAGACTGCACTTGGTGGTCGTAATATAAATAACTTAAGTAATGCTGATAACACCATCTTGATAGTAACAAGTCAGAAGGAAATAAAGAATGTCACTGATGCAATAGCTGTAGACAGTGGAAAATAAAAGGCCTCAGCTTGAATAATAAATGAAAGACATAATTATTATATCAAAGAAGGGGATCCCGCCCAAATGTGTAATGAAAGTTAATATGATTAGTTTGGGGCAAGTAAAGAAGTCAAGTATTTAGCTACATGTATAACATCAGATGGAAGATGTATCACAGAAATAATGAACAGAATAGGTCAAGAAAACATCAGATGGAGGATGTATCACAGAGGTTGTGGCAAAATGCCTCGGCACCATCAGAATGTTTCTCGCATTCCACAAGAAAAGAATAAAGTCCACAAGGAAAGAATGAAAAATACAGTTTCCCCACACTGCAATGCGATATAAACTCTATGACGCAATTTTATGCCAGTAGACACGTCATCGCACAAATCGAAATCAGCTTTCTAACAAACGGTGGGAAAATATAAATTTGTTACCACCACTACAGCAGGATGGAGAGGTGTGACATTTCTACAACAATTTTATGCCAACATCAAGGGTTAATGCCTAGCTCGGACAAGGGCGATAAGATTTTTAGCCTGACTGGAGTATGAGTTCACCAAACAGCGGTCGGAATAGGAACACATGCCTGACATCTCACCGCAACTGGGTGGTAAGGCATTCAGCCAGATAGACATGTATCTTCAGACAGCTGTAGGAGCCCTGACACATTTTTGCCAAATGGAGATAAAGAAATGCTGACAGGGAAGCGAGGGTTTAGAGAGAAGATTCAAAGGTATGACATAATGTCATACATTCTATGAACAGCGGTGAAAGCGTGTTTCAGGTGCAAGCATAGAGTCAGTAAAATTGAGTAACAGGTGAAAGTTACAGTTCATAGTGAAATTAGGGGAGAAGTTAAAAGAAGACTGGACAAAGGTAATTACACCAAGTGAAAAGGGGAAGAGAGAAGACTGAAATCACGTCAAAGTAAAAAACAGTATTTAAAACTGTGGGAACGCCAACAAAGATGGAGATGCATATGCATGTATAGGATACCCAGGAAGCCAGTTTGGTGAGATATTATCATCTCGTTCTTCAGTACAAAATTTTATGGCAGATTTCAGAGGCTATAAACTTAGGAAAAGCTAATATATTAATTTGTATCATTTGTCTTCTAATTTGAGGGCCTGCGGTAATTTTCTGTTTCTGTTTACTCTTCTGAACTTCATGCTTGTGGATTTGCTTTGTTATTCATTGTCTAGCAAAGCAACACCATTAGCTCAAATCATCTTTGATTCATCTCATTTTATTGAATGATAATGAAAAGTAATAAACACAGTGGTATATCTTAACTCATAGTTCTTCCATATTTCTAACTATGTAAATGTTTGCTTTTTAGCTTAAGTGCTTTACAATCCTTTACTTATCTGTTAGTGGGGGTTCAAGTATATCTTTCCAGGAGGGGAATAAGTCAGGAAGGTACCTTGCCTATGCAGCTTTTTTGCCACAACTTATCCTGCATATCTTAATTCCTCTTTCTCACTCCTGGGGGTACCAAGAGCAGCTACATTTATCTATTCAACGAGCCATTTCTTGGCTGTTTTCTTGAGTATCCAGGGACAGCCTCTTCTATCAGCAAACAAGAGACATTTATCCCAAGTTTTTTTCTATGGGATCTGGAGTGTAAGGGATTTGAAACTGGCACCCAGAACTAAATACCAGTAGGAGAACAAATGATTATTGACAGAGGTAATGAACAGCATAAGAAAAGAAACACCAAGTCAAACAAGAATAATATTTTATGCAGTAAGTCTGTCATTAGAAATTAGAGCATGAATTTGTGTATGTTAAATAGATCAAATTTTAACATCTGGCTGTGTTTCCTGGACAGTTAGTAAACAAGCAAAAATTCTTGTTATTGTACACACTGACCTGTGGTATCTAACAGAAGCCAAGGTGTTGTTACTGATAACTACTTGTGAATGTACACACTAACCTGTGATATCTAACAAAAGCCAAGATGTTGTTACTGATAACTACTTGTTAATGTACACACTAACCTGTGGGATCTAACGTCTGTCTGGCTGATAGATGTGAGTGTTGTGGACCTGGAGGGAAAGACCGCCCTCCATCACGCCATCATCGCCGAATCATCAGAAATCGTGTCGACACTTATAGGCAAAGGGGCCCCTGTGACAGTGATGGACAACAGTGGTATGATGCCTATACACACAGCAGCCGAGACTGGGTCTCTGAAGATTATGACGGTTGGTGGCTTTTGTTCTGTCCTGGCATCATTGTTCTTGTTGTTTGTTCTGTCCTGGCATCATTGTTCTTGTTGTTTGTTCTGTCCTGGCATCATTGTTCTTGTTGTTTGTTCTGTCCTGGCATCATTGTTCTTGTTGTTTGTTCTGTCCTGGCATCATTGTTCTTGTTGTTTGTTCTGTCCTGGCATCATTGTTCTTGTTGTTTGTTCTGTCCTGGCATCATTGTTCTTGTTGTTTGTTCTGTCCTGGCATCATTGTTCTTGTTGTTTGTTCTGTCCTGGCATCATTGTTCTTGTTGTTTGTTCTGTCCTGGCATCATTGTTCTTGTTGTTTGTTCTGTCCTGGCATCATTGTTCTTGTTGTTTGTTCTGTCCTGGCATCATTGTTCTTGTTGTTTGTTCTGTCCTGGCATCATTGTTCTTGTTGTTTGTTCTGTCCTGGCATCATTGTTCTTGTTGTTGCATTTACTGGCTGTGAACACGAGTATAGTCCACACACATACTGCTGTGGCTAATAGTTGCTACTGCTGGTGAGTGTACAAGACTGATGTTGCATGATGGTTAGCTTTCTTTGTTACCAGTGTTCCTTGCTGTCAGGCGAACCTTTTCCGGCATCTGAGGTATGTTTTATTTGTCCCCAAGTCGAGGATGAGGAGTCAATATTTCAGCCCACCTGACTGGCAGATGGAAAGAACCCACTTGATGTTACGTTTGTGTAAATTCCTGGCAGTAACCCCATGGACAATGCTGGCATAAAATTGTGAAGGGACAGCTATTCACATAGATCAGGTCACAGTGATTATTATGTTGCTTGACCAGTTCCTGTCCCAGCTACTTGTCCTCAACAAAAACGGCTCTTTACATAAGTACAGCTCCCTTGTAAATGCCGTAAGTGGCATTACACATGTTGCTAGACACAGAGTCTTATAGACCAACCAGCACTGGTGGCTGATGTGGTCGGTGTCACACTGGCTGCCTTCACATCCCAAGCCACGTCCTGGCACCCATGTTATGTGGCTGGTCGCCCAGAGAGCCACACAGGGTCAGCTCAAACTGTTCTTCTGATGTAGTCGGTGGCACACTGGCTGCCTTCACATCCCAAGCCACGTCCTGGCACCCATGTTATGTGGCTGGTCGCCTAGAGAGCCACACAGGGTCAACTCAAACTGTCCTTCTGATGTGGTCGGTGGCACACTGGCTGCCTTCACATCCCAAGCCACGTCCTGGCACCCATGTTATGTGGCTGGTCGCCTAGAGAGCCACACAGGGTCAGCTCAAACTGTTCTTCTGATGTGGTCGGTGGCACACTGGCTGACTTCACATCCCAAGCCATGTCCTGGCACCCATGTTATGTGGCTGGTCGCCCAGAGAACCACACAGGGTCAGCTCAAACTGTTCTTCTGATGTGGTCGGTGGCACACTGGCTGACTTCACATCCCAAGCCACGTCCTGGCACCCATGTTATGTGGCTGGTCGCCCAGAGAGCCACACAGGGTCAGCTCAAACTGTTCTTCTGATGTGGTCGGTGGCACACTGGCTGACTTCACATCCCAAGCCACGTCCTGGCACCCATGTTATGTGGCTGGTCGCCCAGAGAGCCACACAGGGTCAGCTCAAACTGTTCTTCTGATGTGGACGGTGGCACACTGGCTGACTTCACATCCCAAGCCACGTCCTGGCACCCATGTTATGTGGCTGGTCGCCCAGAGAGCCACACAGGGTCAGCTCAAACTGTTCTTCTGATGTGGTTCGGTGGCACACTGGCTGCCTTCACATCCCAAGCCACGTCCTGGCACCCATGTTATGTGGCTGGTCGCCTAGAGAGCCACACAGGGTCAGCTCAAACTGTTCTTCTGATGTGGTCGGTGGCACACTGGCTGCCTTCACATCCCAAGCCACGTCCTGGCACCCATGTTATGTGGCTGGTCGCCCAGAGAGCCACACAGGGTCAGCTCAAACTGTTCTTCGTTGAACCTGGACTTCTGTGCTGGCCAGGCAGGGCATATATTCTCCACCACCAGGACTTACACATGCATGGAGGGACTAATGACCACTGTGAGGAGTGCATACTGCCAAGAGAAACTCACGCATGAGATGAGGTTCTGGATGGATACAGTTGTACACAGGCAGCATCCAGTCTGCTTCTACAGTCCCAACCAAGAACAACACACATGGGCATGAAACGAGGTTCTGGATTGCTAAAGGACTGCTGGTTGTTGTGCACAGGCAGCATCCAGTCTGCTTCTACAGTCCCAACCAAGAGCAACACACATGGGCATGAAACAAGGTTCTGGATGGCTAAAGGACTGCTGGTTGTTGTACACAGACTGCATCCAGTCTGCTTCTAGGGACCCAACCAAGAGTAACACACATAAGCATGAAACGAGGTTCTGGATGGCTAAAGGACTGCTGGTTGTTGTACACAGACTGCATCCAGTCTGCTTCTACAGTCCCAACCAAGAACAACACACATGGGCATGAAACAAGGTTCTGGATGGCTAAAGGACTGCTGGTTGTTGTACACAGACTGCATCCAGTCTGCTTCTACAGTCCCAACCAAGAACAACACACACGGGCATGAAACAAGGTTCTGGATGGCTAAAGGACTGCTGGTTGTTGTACACAGACTGCATCCAGTCTGCTTCTAGGGACCCAACCAAGAGTAACACACATAAGCATGAAACGAGGTTCTGGATGGCTAAAGGACTGCTGGTTGTTGTACACAGACTGCATCCAGTCTGCTTCTAGGGACCCAACCAAGAGTAACACACATAAGCATGAAACGAGGTTCTGGATGGCTAAAGGACTGCTGGTTGTTGTACACAGGCAGCATCCAGTCTGCTTCTACAGTCCCAACCAAGAGCAACACACATGGGCATGAAACAAGGTTCTGGATTGCTAAAGGACTGCTGGTTGTTGTGCACAGGCAGCATCCAGTCTGCTTCTACAGTCCCAACCAAGAGCAACACACATGGGCATGAAACAAGGTTCTGGATGGCTAAAGTTGTACACAGGCAGCATCCAGTCTGCTTCTAGAGACCCAACCAAGAGCAACCCATGCAGCAGTGTGTCCTCTCAGTGGCAGCAGTGGTCAGGCTATTGTGTGTGTGTGTGTGTGCAGGAATGCTGACATACCATAGACACTGTTGCCGTTCATCAGCGTGCAGAGGTTCCTTGCAGAGTGGTGCTCTCATCACAGTCCATTGGAATGACTAAATCCTCCTCTATTTCTCCAGCCCCATGCATGCTCATGTCTAGTGTGTCTGTAATATCCTGTACCCCGTGGCTCTCACCACAGTCCATTGGAACGACTAAATCCTCCTCTATTTCTCCAGCCTCATGCATGCTCATGTCTAGTGTGTCTGTAATATCCTGTATCCCGTGGCTCTCATCACAGCCCATTGGAACGACTAAATCCTCTATTTCTCCAGCCTCATGCATGCTCATGTCTAGTGTGTCTGTAATATCCTGTATCCCGTGGCTCTCATCACAGTCCATTGGAACGACTAAATCCTCTATTTCTCCAGCCTCATGCATGCTCATGTCTAGTGTGTCTGTAATATCCTGTATCCCGTGGCTCTCATCACAGCCCATTGGAACGACTAAATCCTCCTCTATTTCTCCAGCCTCATGCATGCTCATGTCTAGTGTGTCTGTAATATCCTGTATCCCGTGGCTCTCATCACAGTCCATTGGAACGACTAAATCCTCTATTTCTCCAGCCTCATGCATGCTCATGTCTAGTGTGTCTGTAATATCCTGTATCCCGTGGCTCTCATCACAGTCCATTGGAACGACTAAATCCTCTATTTCTCCAGCCTCATGCATGCTCATGTCTAGTGTGTCTGTAATATCCTGTACCCCGTGGCTCTCATCACAGCCCATTGGAACGACTAAATCCTCCTCTATTTCTCCAGCCTCATGCATGGTCATGTCTAGTGTGTCTGTAATATCCTGTATCCCGTGGCTCTCATCACAGTCCATTGGAACGACTAAATCCTCCTCTATTTCTCCAGCCTCATGCATGCTCATGTCTAGTGTGTCTGTAATATCCTGTATCCCGTGGCTCTCATCACAGTCCATTGGAACGACTAAATCCTCCTCTATTTCTCCAGCCTCATGCATGCTCATGTCTAGTGTGTCTGTAATATCCTGTATCCCGTGGCTCTCATCACAGCCCATTGGAACGACTAAATCCTCCTCTATTTCTCCAGCCTCATGCATGGTCATGTCTAGTGTGTCTGTAATATCCTGTATCCCGTGGCTCTCATCACAGTCCATTGGAACGACTAAATCCTCCTCTATTTCTCCAGCCTCATGCATGCTCATGTCTAGTGTGTCTGTAATATCCTGTATCCCGTGGCTCTCATCACAGCCCATTGGAACGACTAAATCCTCCTCTATTTCTCCAGCCCCATGCATGCTCATGTCTAGTGTGTCTGTAATATCCTGTACCCCGTGGCTCTCATCACAGCCCATTGGAACGACGAAATCCTCCTCTATTTCTCCAGCCTCATGCATGGTCATGTCTAGTGTGTCTGTAATATCCTGTATCCCGTGGCTCTCATCACAGCCCATTTGAACGACTAAATCCTCCTCTATTTCTCCAGCCCCATGCATGCTCATGTCTAGTGTGTCTGTAATATCCTGTATCCCGTGGCTCTCATCACAGCCCATTGGAACGACTAAATCCTCCTCTATTTCTCCAGCCTCATGCATGGTCATGTCTAGTGTGTCTGTAATATCCTGTATCCCGTGGCTCTCATCACAGCCCATTGGAACGACTAAATCCTCCTCTATTTCTCCAGCCTCATGCATGGTCATGTCTAGTGTGTCTGTAATATCCTGTATCCCGTGGCTCTCATCACAGCCCATTGGAACGACTAAATCCTCCTCTATTTCTCCAGCCCCATGCATGCTCATGTCTAGTGTGTCTGTAATATCCTGTATCCCGTGGCTCTCATCACAGCCCATTGGAACGACTAAATCCTCCTCTATTTCTCCAGCCCCATGCATGGTCATGTCTAGTGTGTCTGTAATATCCTGTATCCCGTGGCTCTCATCACAGCCCATTGGAACGACTAAATCCTCCTCTATTTCTCCAGCCCCATGCATGCTCATGTCTAGTGTGTCTGTAATATCCTGTATCCCGTGGCTCTCATCACAGCCCATTGGAACGACTAAATCCTCCTCTATTTCTCCAGCCTCATGCATGCTCATGTCTAGTGTGTCTTTAATATCCTGTACCCCGTGTTGTGTTGGCCCCAGCCTCATGCATGTTTTTCTTTAGTGTGTTGTGTGAGCCCCAGCCTCTTCTCCAGTAATCATGATTGTTATTACTATTGTTGCTAACCCACTGTGATGCTTGATGTGACATACAAGGAAATTGTGGAAGCTAATAAAACAACTTAACGATGATGGCACAGGGAGAAACTCAAAAAGTGCACTACATAAAGATGGAAACATCTTAACAAGAAAGCAAGCAGCTGACCATTTTGCGGACTCATTCGCACAAGATAACAATATCAAAATCAGTCCAGAGAAGCAACAAGAGAATCGAGAGAAACGGCAACATACAGGACAGAAGGAAATAGTACATGAGGTTCTGGAGGCACCCATCACAATCAGCGAACTGGAGCTAGCCATATCAAAACTAAAAATGAGAAAGTCACCAGGAGCTGATGGTATCTCCAATTAAATGATCAGGAACCTAGGAACAGAGGCCAAAGCAAAGCTGTTGCAGATCTTCAATAACAGTTGGACCTTAGGCAGTGTTCCACAAGCCTGGAGAGAAGCAATTATGATACCCCTCCTAAAATCAGGGAAAGATAGTTCCATTGCCTCTAGCTACAGACCAATTAGCCTCACCAGCTGTCTCTGCAAAACACTGGAGCGCATCATCAATCACAGACTGCAGTGGTACATTGAAAGTAAAAACATCCTTGTGCCACAGCAGGCTGGCTTTAGGCAGTACTACTCTACAGAAGATCAGACAACCTACCTCTCTCAAGAAATTGAGGATGCATTCCAAGAGAAGAAGTTGATGCTTGCGGCATGGATAGATTTGAAGAAAGCCTTTGACAAAGTCTGGATAGAAGGTCTGATGAAGAAACTGAGAAACTGCAAAGTCAATGGAAGAATGTACAAATGGGTGAAAGCATACTTGCACAACAGAAGAGCCCGAGTACAGATAGACGGACTCAAGAGCAAAAAAGTACTACTGCGTCACGGTGTTCCCCAGGGCGGAGTCTTGTCCTCCACACTTTTTTGAATCTTCATCAATGATCTCGTTGCTAATCTACCGCATGGAATTAAAGCGGCAATGTATGCCGATGACCTGGTTCTATGGAGCACAAATGAACATGCATCAGTGGCCACCAGATTGCTACAAAGAGCTGTAGATACATTTGCTGCATGGGCAAATAGATGGTGTGTCAGCATAAACACTGACAAGTGCAGCACCACTATATTTACCCTCTCTGCAAAACAAAAGGCAGGGACCATCCAGATAAATGGAACACACCTAAGAGAAGATAAAGAACCAACATACCTTGGAGTAACATTTGATGGCAGGCTGACATGGAGAAAGCACATCAACAAAGCAGTAGCAAAAGCCAGAAGGAAAATAGCCATCCTGAGAAAGCTAAGTGGAACGAACCACATGGGGAGCCAGTGGGAAAATACTTAGCAAAGTTTATCAACAGAGCATACGACCACACCTGGAATACGGGTCAACTGCGTGGTGTTCGGCATCAAAAACCACAATGCAAGAGCTGGACAATGTGCAAAATCAAGCACTTAGAGTCACCACAGGAGGGATGAGATCAACCCTTATAGTGGAAATGGAGAAGATGGGGAGGACACAAGCACTGAGTGAGCGCAGAGATACGAAAACGCTAATACAAGCAGAAAAGTTCCTCAGCTTGCCAGGCCACCCTATGAAGAACAGATTTGACAACCTAGCTATGGGGCGGTTGAAAAGAAGTAGTTTTATCCACCAGGCCAAACGACTCTGCAGAGAAACCACTGATCTGCCCCAGTTGGTATCCCCCTAACAACTATTCCAGAGGGAACTCCATGGAAAGATGAGCATAGACTATCATTACAAATCCAGACAAAAGTGAGAGGAATATTTGACAAGGAAGAACAGAACAGTGTGCAGCGCAGAACAGCCACTCTCAGCTTCCTTGATGAAGAATACCCACAGGACCTCTGGATCAGAGTCTACACAGATGGGTCAGCACAAAATGCTGTTCGAAATGGAGGAGCGGAAGTGTACATAGAATACCCAAATAATACTAGGGACACAGCTAGAGTACCGACAGGACAGTACTGCCATATCTACGATGCTGAAATTGAGGCAATCAAGATAGCAACAGAGAAATTACACAACCCGTGGTGCTATTGACAGATGCAAAATCAGTACTGAAGGCGCTCCTGTCTGGGAAATTTCCAGTACTAAGGACACTACTTTCTGAACTTAGCAGTCAGCATAAGGTCACAATACAGTGGATACCATCCCACTGTGGAGTACCCAGAAACGACAGAGCTGATCAACTGGCTAAAGAAGGAGCCAAAGAAGAACAGCCTGATGTGCCCATTACATACCACCAAAAGAAAAGAATGATCAAATCAGTCAGAAAGCCACCAAAACCTGCTCAAGATGACTACCACATTATGGACAGACCAGAACAAGTCATTATTCTGCGCCTCAGAACAGGGCACAATAGATTATGCAACCACATGTATACAAAATTCAAGATTGATGAAACAGCCATGTGCACATGTGGATTGGCGTCGCAGACAGCAGATCACATACTCCAAGACTGCCCAAAATATAACATATCTAGGCAAACCTTCTGGCCTAGAGAGATGACAGTGGAAGATAAACTCTATGGACCGCAGTGTGAACTGAAAAAGACAGTTCAATTCATACAAGAGGCAGCACTGCAGTTATAGACATATTTCAAGCAAACGAAAGAAGAAGAAGAAGAAGCTTGATGTGACTAAAGCTTTTAGTATCCAAGTCATACCGCTGCTGATGTGCCAGTTGTGCTCACTGTTTTCATCTTGTACAATGGCAGTGTTTGGGTTCTCCTTGAGGCAGAGTATTCCAAGAATTGTTTCTGTAACACTCCAGTTGACAAGCCTCCGTGTTCTCCTGTAGTGTTCTGTTGTGGTTAGGGTTTCTATCTTTGGAACTTGTGCCATGGCAGTGACCTGCTGCTTACAGTTTCCAACAGCTGAGGGGTTTTTAATGTGAACGTGATACTTCTTCATTTTACAGTGTGTCCTCCAAGAAGCCGGATTTGACCTGGCACTTGTCCTTCAAGAAGCCAGATTGAGCCTGGCACTGTTTGAGAGAAGAACATACTATGTGTAAGCCACTTGGTCATTAAATGTGACATCCAGCACACATAAAGCTGCTGATAGTACTGGCTGGTGAGCCCTGCAGATGATCTTTACAGCCTGGGGTAGGAGAAGGGCAACCAGCCAAACAACATATCCTCCACAATGGAGAGAGCAGACACTGCTGAAATGTGAGCAGGTTAACACAGTAATCATCTCTGTCTCTTCTGCAGCTTCTGATCCCAACACAGCCAAACATTAATGTCAAAGCTGACGGAGGTCTAACCCCGTTACATTTGGCAGCCATCAATAACCACGGACCGATTGTCAAACTGTTGGTGAGTGTTGTGTGATTTCCTCTTCTACCCAGTAATGCAGACATACATTATGATCTGGGGGTGGAGATGTTTGAAAGAGAGATGATAGACAGTAGATGAGGTACAGAAAGAGATAGAAGAAGAATAATAGGGGTTGAAAGAGGATAGATGATTGAATAAATGTTGTGGTGGAATTTATACCCTACACACACACACACACACACATACATACATACAGAGAGAGAGAGAAAGCGAGAGGATAGATGAGAAGAGAGAGGTAATTGTGGCTGGCATGACATGATCCACATCACCTCTGGAGTGCTTATTGTTCTATACAAATAAGACTAGCCGCAAATTGACCAATATGCCTTATATTCTAGGGGGCTTCACATGAAAACTTTACATGTTTGTTTTTGGTTTGGTGAATATATTCTGAAAAGGTAAAGAAAAAAAAATGTATAGTTTTTTTATGTAGTCACCACTGCGTTCAGTGCAAGTCCTCCAGCGCTGATAAAATGTTTGGATTCCTGTAGAAAAAAAAAATTCTCATGTACACGTGAAACCACTCTGTGGTCACTACTGGGTGTGCCTGACCTGGTCGTGAACAGTCTATCACAGACGGCACACGTTTTGAAACTTGTTACTCCACTGATACACTTGCTGGACTGACAGGCGTGCATCACCATACTGGACCTTCATTCACTGATGAATTTCTATAGGTTTCACCCTTTCACTGATCAAAACATGGATAACAGAACGCTGCTCCTCTTTGGTGCATGTCAAAAGTAGGGCGGCCATCTTTAATGTGTTCATCTGCACTGTGATGTCATATGATTAACACTCTTGGCATCCTTAACAATATTGACAGGTTACATACAAGACAATGGCATGGTTTTTGTAATTTCTATGACACTTTTAAGGTTTTCATTTGAAGCTCCCTCGTATGTATAATAAGTGACATATAAGACCATTATACACACTTGCAGTTTTAAGGTTGTGGGTATATGTTGTTGGCTCTGTATTTTATTGATGAGTCGGCACTCGGGGGTGGGGGGTGAGGTGGTCCAGGCACACACAGACAGCCAGACAGACATTTGGTAGTAGCTTTTCTGACATATTTATGAACATATTCTATATACACATACAACATTGTTGGTATCTTACATGTTTATGAACATATCAAACTACAGTATATACACACATACAACATTGTTGGTATCTTACATGTTTATGAACACATCAAACTACAGTATATACACACATACAACATTGTTGGTATCTTACATGTTTATGAACATATCAAACTATATACACACATACAACATTGTTGGTATCTTACATGTTTATGAACATATCAAACTATATACACACATACAACATTGTTGGTATCTTACATGTTTATGAACATATTCTATATACACATACAGCATTGTTGGTATCTTACATATTTATGAACATATCAAACTACAGTATATACACACATACAACATTGTTGGCAACTTAAGGTTTATGAACATATCAAACTACAGTATATACACACATACAGCCTTGTTGGCAACTTAAGGTTTATGAACATATCAAACTACAGTATATACACACATACAACATTGTTGGCAACTTAAGGTTTATGAACATATCAAACTACAGTATATACACACATACAACATTGTTGGCAACTTAAGGTTTATGAACATATCAAACTATATACACAAATACAGCCTTGTTGGCAACTTAAGGTTTATGAACATATCAAACTATATACACACATACAGCCTGGTTGGCAACTTACATGTTCATGAATATATGCTATATAAACATACAGCCTGGTTGATAAATGTATGACATGTTTATGAACATAGTCTATACACACACAAACAACCTGGTTAGTAACCGTCTCAAACATATTTTTCAGATTTCATTTTGAAGCCTCGCCCCTAATAAGAGATGACCATGGCAACTACCCAATCCACTTGGCAGCCAAGAACGCCTCCAACTCTGCAATAGAGGCACTGCTGGAGGGAGGTATCAGCCTCTTCTGTCCTAGCTAGTGCTGTCACGAAACATCAGTGGGTGGCTAGGGCAGAAACAACAACTTTAGCTGCAGTTTCTAGAATTGTCATGTTCCAAGCACTTCTGTCATTCATGATCTTCTTCTGCCCTGTATTCCAGATTTGGACATAAGCCCTCAACCATGCCAAGCCATGCCCTGCTGTCCTTAGCCATGCCATTCTGCTCTGTGCATACACTTCTCTTCTTCATGTACTCTCAGCTCTTCCTCTATTTCTTTTGCCTCGTGGGTTCCAGACAAGAGAGTGTCTAGTTATATTGTCCTCAGGTTTTCTCAGTGTGTGTCCTATCTTGTGGGTTCCAGACAAGAGAGTGTCTAGTTATATTGTCCTCAGGTTTTCTCAGTGTGTGTCCTATCTCGTGGGTTCCAGACAAGAGAGTGTCTAGTTATATTATCCTCAGGTTTTCTCAGTGTGTGTCCTATCTTGTAGGTTTCAGACAAGTGATTGTCTAGTTATATTGTCCTCAGGTTTTCTCAGTGTGTGTCCTATCTTGTGGGTTCCAGACAAGAGAGTGTCTCGTTATATTGTCCTCAGGTTTTCTCAGTGTGTGTCCTATCTTGTGGGTTCCAGACAAGAGAGTGTCTAGTTATATTGTCCTCAGGTTTTCTCAGTGTGTGTCCTATCTTGTAGGTTCCAGACAAGAGAGTGTCTAGTTATATTGTCCTCAGGTTTTCTCAGTGTGTGTCCTATCTTGTGGGTTCCAGACAAGAGAGTGTCTAGTTATATTGTCCTCAGGTTTTCTCAGTGTGTGTCCTATCTTGTGGGTTCCAGACAAGAGAGTGTCTAGTTATATTGTCCTCAGGTTTTCTCAGTGTGTGTCCTATCTTGTGGGTTCCAGACAAGAGATTGTCTAGTTATATTGTCCTCAGGTTTTCTCAGTGTGTGTCCTATCTTGTGGGTTCCAGACAAGAGAGTGTCTCATTATATTGTCCTCAGGTTTTCTCAGTGTGTGTCCTATCTTGTGGGTTCCAGACAAGAGAGTGTCTAGTTATATTGTCCTCAGGTTTTCTCAGTGTGTGTCCTATCCAGTGCTATTGTCCTGTTCTCATCTTTTGGTTCACTGAGATTTGATTTGTGATACCCAAGAGCTCTACACTGGTGACTGTTGTACCCCTTAGTCCCACAATTCTGCGCTGGCACCAGGTACTAAATGTTTTTACAGGGTGTTTGTAGTCTCACTACAATTGTATGTAGAACAATTTTGAAAAATGAAGTACAAGACGTCATAGAAAAATGAGCTCCAGTCCATCATGAAGCAATATGCGGCAAATGGCTGTTGTCTGCTGGAGTAATTCTTTGCACTCCAAACAGAACGATGTTATCAATGGAAGAAAGTATTGTTTTGGTTGAATAAGTGTTTAAAAATGGCAGTCGGTACACACAGAAGGTTGTTATGGAAGCAAGGTTCTGCAAAGGACATGCTACTGAATGAATGAATTTATATATATATAAATTTTTTTTTTTTTTAACGTGACTGCATGTTCGGAGCGATGGCAGCTGGCTATGTCCCAGAGTTGACCGGTTTTTGCCTTATGCAGAAATGCGTGGCTGCTGGGCTTCTGGTTGACTGCCACTGCCACCGATGATGAACTGTATTTTCGTGGACTGTGTGGGTGAACATCTAGGAAACATCCAGATGGGAAAATGACTGCCGATTCCATCAGAGATAAACTGGATGTTTTGTGGGGGACTATTGTGTTGACATTCTGGCGGCGGCATTATGCACAGTGTATCTGTGTGGCTGTTGTTTATCGAGACTCCTGTCTTTTCCACTTTTCACATTGGGCAGTGGGGAGCGTTTTATGTGATATTCACTGGCACAGGAATGGAGCATAATGGGGACGACCCGTTGCTGTGAAGTTGGAACCGTGACTAACTAAAATATATATATATATATATATATATATATATATATATATATATATATATATATATATATATAGTATAGTATAGTATATATGTGTGTGTGTGTGTGTTCTCTCTCTTCTCTCTCTCTCTCTCGATGTGGGGATGTGTCTGGGGGGGGGGGGTGTGGCTGGATGTAGGATGTATGTGTGGGTGGTGAGGGTGATTGTAGATGGGGGATGTGTAGGTGGGTGGGAGATGTGTGTGTGGATGAGGGATGTGTCTTGGGGATGGGTGTGGTGTTGTGTGGGAGGGAAGTTGGGTGTGGATAAAAGATGTGTGTATGGGTAGGTGGGGTGTAGTTTTGTGTGGGTGGGTGTTGATGTGTGTGAGGGTGGAGGATGTGTGTTTGGATGGTTGGTTGGGGTGTGTGAGTGTGGGTGGGTAGATGGGAGATGTATGTGTTGATGTGTGGTGGATGTGTGTTAGTGGTTTGGGGATAAGTACATGTGTGGAGGGGTGTGTGTGGGTTGGGTGAGCAGTGGATGGGAGGTGTGTGTTTGTGAATGGGGGATGTGTTGGTGGGTGGGGATGTGTGTGTGGGTGGGGATGTGTGTGTATATGGGTAGGGGTGTGTGGTTAAGGGATGTGAGGCTGGGGGATGGGTGGGTGGGTAGAGGATGTGTTGGTGGGTGATTGTATATGGGTAAGGGTTTGTGGTTAAGGGATGTTTGGTTGCGGGATGGATGGGTGGAGGATGTGTGGGTGGGTGAGTGTGTGTAGGTTAGGAGATGGTGGGGGATGTTTGTATGGGTGGGCTTGGGATCTGTGAGTGGGCTGGGGGAGATGGGAGATTATGTGGGTGGGTGCGAAATTTGTGTTTGGGTAGGTGTGGGATATGTGATATGGTGGGGAGATGTGTGTGTGAGTGGGGGTTGTGTGCTTGAGGGATGTGTGCTTGGCTGGGTGGTTGGAGGATATGTGGGTGGGTGATTGTTAGTGGGTAATGGGACAGGTGGAGGATATGTGAGTGGGTTGGGGAATATATGTGTGCTTGGGGTGTGGGTGGATGGGATGTGTAGGTGTATGGATGTGGATGGTGTGGGCATGTATGTGTGCCTGCGGTGTGTGTGTGTGGTTGGGTGGGGGATGTGTGGGTGGGTGGTGGATGTGTCTCATAACATGGTAATATGCATTGTTTATGTTTACAAAATTAATTTGACAATGTTTTTCCTATGCACTATTGATGAACGAAAGATGAGTGATTGGAAGGGCCAAATGTAAGACGGGCCTGCGTGCCCAATTTGTGACCCTTTGAAAATAAAGTTCGTTCATTCGTTCATTCGTTCTCTCTCTCTCTCTCTCTCTCTCTCTCTCTCTCTCTCTCTCTCTCTCTCTCTCTCTCTCTCTCTCTCTCTCTCTCTCTCTCTCTCTCTCTCTCTCTCTCTCTCTCTCTCTCTCTCTCTCTCTCTCTCGCTCTCTCTCTCTCTCTCTCTCGCTCTCTCTCTCTCACAGATATACGTAAATCCACAGGTAGTAGTAACGTATAGTTGGCACTCTGTATTCATAATTAATATATCCACAAATCGACGTTGCAAGGCAACATTCAAGTGATATTGTAAATATTATTAAATTGATACATCCATAATCCACTTTGTACACAACAGCACCAAAGCTGAGAATTGACAAGTTTGATTTGTTGCGAGTCCAGGACCGAGAAAAAAACATGCCAATTCATTGTGCTGTCATTTCTGGAAATATTCAGGTAATTGATTTGTGACCATCTGTCATCATCATCATCATCATGTACTATGTCACTAAGTCTCGGCAGTCAGGTTTGACCTTCTGTTAGTCTGAGGTCAGGCGTGTGTTCTCTTCCCCATTGTGCCTTGTGGTCATGTCATTGGGGGTACTGATCTCTGTGTCTCCCTGTTGCCATGTTATTGAGGTACTGATCTCTGTGTCTCCCTGTTGACATGTCATTGAGGTACTGATCTCTGTGTCTCCCTGTTGCCATGTCATTGAGGTACTGATCTCTGTGTCTCCCTGTTGCCATGTCATTGAGCTACTGATCTCTGTGTCTCCCTGTTGCCATGTCATTGAGGTACTAATCTCTGTGTCTCTCTGTTGCCATGTCATTGAGGTACTGATCTCTGTGTCTCCCTGTTGCCATGTGGTCATGTAATTGAGGTACTGATCTCTGTGTCTTCCTGTCACCATCTCGTCATGTCATTGAGTTACTGATCTCTGTGGCTTCCTGTTGCCATGTGGTCATGTCATTGAGTTACTGATCTCTGTGTCTCCCTGTTGCCATGTCATTGAGGTACTGATCTCTGTGTCTCTCTGTTGCCATGTCATTGAGGTACTGATCTCTGTGTCTCTCCTGTTGCCATGTCATTGAGTTACTGATCTCTGTGTCTTCCTGTTGCCATGTCGTCATGTCCATTGAGTACTGATCTCTGTGGCTTCCTGTTGCCATGTGGTCATGTCATTGAGTTACTGATCTCTGTGTCTCCCTGTTGCCATGTGGTCATGTCATTGAGGTAATGATCTCATTGAGGTACTGATCTCTGTGTCTCCCTGTTGCCATGTGGTCATGTAATTGAGGTACTGATCTCTGTGTCTTCCTGTTGCCATCTCGTCATGTCATTGAGTTACTGATCTCTGTGGCTTCCTGTTGCCATGTGGTCATGTCATTGAGTTACTGATCTCTGTGTCTCCCTGTTGCCATGTGGTCATGTCATTGAGGTACTGATCTCTGTGTCTCCCTGTTGCCATGTCATAGAGGTACTGATCTCTGTGTCTCTCTGTTTCCATGTCATTGAGGTACTGATCTCTGTGTCTCCCTGTTGCCATGTGGTCATGTCATTGAGTTACTGATCTCTGTGTCTCCCTGTTGCCATGTGGTCATGTCAATGAGGTACTGATCTCTGTGTCTCCCTGTTGCCATGTCATTGAGGTACAGATCTCTGTGTCTTTCTGTTGCCATGTCATTGAGGTACTGATCTCTGTGTCTCCCTGTTGCCATGTGGTCATGTCATTGAGTTACTGATCTCTGTGGCTTCCTGTTGCCATGTCATTGAGGTACTGATCTCTGTGTCTCTCTGTTGCCATGTCATTGAGGTACTGATCTCTGTGTCTCCCTGTTGCCATGTGGTCATGTCATTGAGGTACTGATCTCTGTGTCTCTCTGTTGCCATGTCATTGAAGTACTGATCTCTGTGTCTCTCTGTTGCCATGTCATTGAGGTACTGATCTCTGTGTCTCTCTGTTGCCATGTCATTGAGGTACTGATCTATGTGTCTTCCTGTCGCCATCTGGTCATGTCATTGAGGTACTGATATCTGTGTCTTCCTGTTCCCATCTTCCGTATCAAGTTTCCCATTCTCACAAAGTTTCCAAATTTGTCTCTTCTCACAACATGTAATCATGTCAGATAGGGGAACATAACTGTGAGAGTAAGAAGGAAAGAGAAGCAACAAATCATGGAAATGAGGCCAGCAGGTTTTGGTGTCCCTAAAATGCCTCTCCTGTGCCCCTATTTTGAGGGGATTGCATCATAGTTACGCTAGCTTCTAACTTAGAGGTCAATGAGTCTGACTTGGGCATGCATCTTGGTCAGCATGGCTTCCTCTAGATAGATTCCTTCCAAGGTAACAGGCTCTATCTCTCCATAGCTAGACTTTCTTCCTCTAACAATTTTACCAGGGCAGTGACCTTTTGACATGCTCTGAGATTCCCAACTGCCATAGGATGCTTCACATACACAACCTGTACACAAGGCCCCATGTTACAGGCATCAGATCTCTGGAGCCGAGAGATCAGGCAAGACATGCACAGCCCTATGTTACAGGCATCAGATCTCTGGAGCCGAGAAATCAGGCAAGACATGAGACAGCCCCATGTTACAGGCATCATATCTCTGGAGACCAGAGTTCAGACAGGACATACCCAGCCCTATATTACAGGCATCAGATCTCTGGAGCCCATCAGGCAAGACATGACCAGCCCCATGTTACAGGCATCAGATCTCTGGAGCCCAGAGTTCATCCACGACATGCCCAGCCCCCTGTTACAGGCATCACATCTCTGGAGCCCAGAGATCTGGCAAGACATGACCAGCCCCATGTTACAGGCATCACATCTCTGGAGCCCAGAGATCTGGCAAGACATGACCAGCCCCATGTTACAGGCATCACATCTCTGGAGCCCAGAGCTCATCCATGACTTGCCCAGCCCCCTGTTACAGGCATCACGTCTCTGGAGCCCAAAGATCAGGCAGGACATGCCCAGTGTAGCGTAGCGTCACCTATGATGATAGACAATATATCAAAGTTGCTGCAGATAAACTTTCTATGGACAGAAAGTCAAGTCACTGGAGAAGACGAGACTGAATAGCTCATAAGTCTAGAAGGATTCGAGGTCCCAGAACGGGTTTAGTCGTCTGACAGTGTTCAGGCAGACAGGAATGGCGTACAACTATACTTTTAAAAAAGACAGTCTGCCTAAGTTGTCTCACTATGTTGCCTGAAATAAACGCTATAGTCCGCTAACTCTAATCACTCTCTCCGACATGGAGAAAGACAGAGTAAAATATATAAAGAGACAAACTTTTGTATCTTGTCTCGCTACTATGACTAAGGTTACTTGGTAAGGTAACAAACTAGACTTTGTACATTTTGAAACTAACAATGTTACAGTTTAATCTGATATCACACTTTGGGTGCTCCACGGGAGGCAGCCCTATACACAAAAAGGGGGTTACAATACCCTCTTCTTACTCTAAACAAAATCCTCTTTCTACCCCTGATACTTCAGCTGTAATCTTCAAATCATAGATAACTTACAGGGCAAGGAATAGTATAGCTGTTGAGTGTGTGGTTTTGACCACTTAGCTTGAATCTCGTGTCCTCAGGGTTGGCAGTCGGGTTGGCAGCTCTCCCGTCAGTGTCTCCTTTTTGGGTGAATTGACCTACTCCAGCCTGATGGCGGAATTATTAATAATAATTGTCAATCCCAAGGTCAAGTGTTTATATTATGTGCAACACGGCACGATCACTAGCACAACACAAAGCTTAACCACACATTTTTTGATAGTTTTATGAGTGGTATGGTGGTGGATGATGCTTCACAAGGAGTCAGTCACACAGTCTGGTTCACCCAAAGCTTGGCGCCGAATGTGTCAAATCTGCAAAATAAATACTAGTTACCCTTCCTAAAATCAGACCACACTTGTCAGGTTACTATCACCTTAGGAATCCTGTCATTATTATATTTATAACAGCTTGGCTTTAACACGAGCCTTAGGATAATATCTATCACTCTACTAGAGAACAAGTAGCAATCTTCAGACTCCGCACAGGACATAACAGGCTGAAATACCACTTGTTCAATAAACTAAAGATAGGAGATACCGATGAATGTAATTGTGGAACTGGTAAAATGACAGCTAGACATTTGCTGCAGGAGTGCCCAATATATGCAGAATAGAGAAAATATTTTGGCCCACACCTGCTTCATTTGAGGACAAGCTCTATGGAGATATCAACAAGCTTAAGTTGACTGCAGCTTACTTTAACTACATTCAAGTTGACATCTAAAGGTGCACGAAGAAGTATTTAGACTGCCACACTTCATACCACAGATATGTCGGTAGCAAAAGTGTCCCAGAGGCATGAAATGGAATATTGCTTGACTAGCAAATCCATTACGTGGAAAGCCTGAATCAAAAGCTCATTGTGTGGGCATCATCACAGGTGGAAAAAGCGTCCCAGGGACACAAAATGGAATATTGCTCGGAGAGCAAATCCATTACGTGGAAAGTCCGAATCATAATCTCACTTTGTGGATGTCATCTGCAGACTACATTCTTCTGGTTTCCGGAAGGACAGCCTATGGTGAACGGAAGGCCCAATATACCGAAGTGAGGCTAAGCAGCCATGTGCAGGACGTGACGCTTCTTTGGGTGAGCCCAGTACCAGAGCGCTATGTGTCGGCTCTGCAATTATGGAAGCCTCCTTGAATGGCGGGGAATGCCCATAGTCTGCCCATGCCTTACCTTGAGGGTGTTCTAAATGGGCCAGCAGGGATGGGGGATAACACCACAACAGTGAGAATAAAACGTCCTTCGACACCCCCGGGAAGGTTAACCCGGTCAATAAATGCCCGCAGAAGTCGGATGTGTCGGCCTAACGGTGCAAGACCGCAGCTCTGCTGTAAACAGACACAACACAACCATGTTCGAAAAAACCCTCTGGATGAATGCAGAAGAAGAAGATAGGTAATACTTATTGACTTCTTTGTTGTGTTAACTAGAGAAATAGGTTCACTGCTACAGATGTGCCTCCACAGTATACAGAGAAATAGGTTCACTGCTACAGATGTGTCTTTGTAATATAAAGAGAAATAGGTTCACTGCTACAGATGTGTCTTTGTAATATACAGAGAAATAGGTTCACTGCTACAGATGTGTCTCTGTAATATACGGAGAAATAGGTTCACTGCTACAGATGTGTCTCTGTAATATACGGAGAAATAGGTTCACTGCTACAGATGTGTCTTTGTAATATACAGAGAAATAGGCTCACTGCTACAGATGTGTCTCTGTAATATACAGAGAAATAGGTTCACTGCTACAGATGTGCCTCCACAGTATACAGAGAAATAGGCTCACTGCTACAGATGTGTCTCTGTAATATACGGAGAAATAGGTTCACTGCTACAGATGTGTCTCTGTAATATACAGAGAAATAGGCTCACTGCTACAGATGTGTCTCTGTAATATACAGAGAAATAGGTTCACTGCTACAGATGTATCTCTGTAATATACAGAGAAATAGGTTCACTGCTACACATGTGCCTCCACAGTATACAGAGAAATAGGTTCACTGCTACACATGTGCTTCTGTGGTATACAGAGAAATAGGTTCACTGCTACACATGTGCTACTGTAGTATACAGAGAATTAGGTTCACTGCTACACATGTGCTTCTGTGGTATACAGAGAATTAGGTTCACTGCTACACATGTGCTACTTTAGTATACAGAGAAATAGGTTCTTCTTCTTCGTTCATCCGGAGTTTTTTTTCCGGATGTGATTGCGTTGTGCCTGTTTACAGCAGAGCTGCGTTCTTGCGCCGTTAGGCCGACACATCCGACTTCTGCGGGCATTTGTTGACCGGGTTAACCTTCCCGGGGAGAAATAGGTTCACTGCTACACATGTGCCTCCACAGTATACAGAGAAATAGGTTCACTGCTACAGATGTGTCTCTGTAATATACGGAGAAATAGGTTCACTGCTACAGATGTGTCTCTGTAATATACAGAGAAATAGGTTCACTGCTACACATGTGCCTCCACAGTATACAGAGAAATAGGTTCACTGCTACACATGTGCCTCCACAGTATACAGAGAAATAGGTTCACTGCTACACATGTGCTTCTGTGGTATACAGAGAATTAGGTTCACTGCTACACATGTGCTACTTTAGTATACAGAGAAATAGGTTCACTGCTACACATGTACCTCCACAGTATACAGAGAAATAAGTTCACTGCTACACATGTGTCTCCACAGTATACAGAGAAATAGGTTCACTGCTACACATGTGCTACTGTAGTTTACAGAGAAATAGGTTCACTGATACACATGTAGCATGTGTTGGTTAAGTAAGTACCTATACTCCAATGAGGGATAATGAATGAATCACCAAAAATGAGAAGTAGATTGTGAGCTTTACTGAAACACGACTACAAGAGACAAATTGGACGTTGCGGCCAAAGCCTTCGTCAGCACAGGACAAACAAACACAAACCTACATGAAACACATGACAATATTAAACTAATTAAAGGGACTTATCTGAATCTGTATCCTTTCTTGGAGAGACTGAGAGTCTGACTCTGAGAGACAATGAGGGGTAAAGAGCAGGAGCAGAAGAAGAATGCCTGAAGGGATGTTGTTGGATGAATGAGTGATCTGTAACAATAAGGGATCAAGGGAGGAGCAGAAGAAGAATGCCTGAAGGGTCCTAGTGGATGAATGAGTGATCTGTAACAAGATGGTTGTGGCTGTGTGAGAGAACAGTGTGCAGACTGCTAGAAGTTAACCATGATCTTGATGTGGTTTCATTCTCTAGACAGTGAAGTTATTTCTCAAGAATGGAGGACTGATCTCATCATATCAGGTGAGCATTGATCTCATCATATCAGGTGAGCATTGATCTCATCATATCAGGTGAGCTATGATCTCATCATATTAGGTGAGCACTGATCTCATCATATCAGGTGAGCATTGATCTCATCATATCAGGTGAGCACTGATCTCATCATATCAGGTGAGCATTGATCTCATATCAGGCGAGCATTGATCTCATCATATCAGGTGAGCATTGATCTTATATCAGGTGAGCATTGATCTCATCATATCAGGTGAGCATTGATCTCATCATATCAGGTGAGAATTGATATCATATCAGGTGAGCATTGATCTCATCATATCAGGTGAGCATTGATCTCATCATATCAGGTGAGCATTGATCTCATCATATCAGAGGAGCATTGATCTCATCATATCAGGTGAGCATTGATCTCATCATATCAGGTAAGCATTGATCTCATCATATCAGGTGAGCATTGATCTCATCATATTAGGTGAGCATTGATCTCATCATATCAGGTGAGCATTGATCTCATCATATCAGGTGAGCATTGATCTTATCATAGGTGAGCATTGATCTCATCATATCAGGTGAGCATTGATCTCATCATATCAGGTGAGCACTGATCTCATCATATCAGGTGAGCATTGATCTCATCATATCAGGTGAGCATTGATCTCATCATATTAGGTGAGCACTGATCTCATCATATCAGGTGAGCATTGATCTCATATCAGGTGAGCATTGATCTCATATCAGGTGAGCGCTGATCTCATCATATTAGGTGAGCATTGATCTCATCATATCAGGTGAGCACTGATCTCATCATATCAGGTGAGCATTGATCTCATCATGTCATGTGAGCATTGATCTTATATCAGGTGAGCATTGATCTCATCATATCAGGTGAGCATTGATCTCATCATATCAGGTGAGCATTGATCTCATCATATCAGGTGAGCATTGATCTCATCATATCAGGTGAGCATTGATCTCATCATATCAGGTGAGCATTGATCTCATCATATCAGGTGAGCATTGATCTCATCATATCAGGTGAGCATTGATCTCATCATATCAGGTGAGCATTGATCTCATCATATCAGGTGAGCATTGATCTCATCATATCAGGTGAGCATTGATCTCATCGTATCAGGTGAGCATTGATCTCATCATATCAGGTGAGCATTGATCTCATCATATCAGGTGAGCATTGATCTCATCATATCAGGTGAGCATTGATCTCATCATATCAGGTGAGCATTGATCTCATCATATCAGGTGAGCATTGATCTCATCATATCAGGTGAGCATTGATCTCATCATATCAGGTGAGCATTGATCTCATCATATCAGGTGAGCATTGATCTCATCATATCAGATGAGCATTGATCTCATCATATCAGGTGAGCATTGATCTCATCATAGGTGAGCATTGATCTCATCATATAAGGTGAGCATTGATCTCATCATATCAGATGAGCATTGATCTCATCATAGGTGAGCATTGATCTCATCATATCAGGTGAGCATTGATCTCATCATATCAGGTGAGCATTGATCTCATCATATCAGGTGAGCACTGATCTCATCATATCAGATGAGCATTGATCTCATCATATCAGGTGAGCATTGATCTCATCATAGGTGAGCATTGATCTCATCATATCAGGTGAGCTTTGATCTCATCATATCAGGTGAGCATTGATCTCATCATAGGTGAGCATTGATCTCATCATATCAGGTGAGCATTGATCTCATCATATCAGGTGAGCACTGATCTCATATCAGGTGAGCATTGATCTCATCATATCAGGTGAGCACTGATCTCATCATATCAGGTGAGCATTGATCTCATCATAGGTGAGCATTGATCTCATCATATCAGGTGAGCATTGATCTCATCATATCAGGTGAGCATTGATCTCATCATATCAGGTGAGCATTGATCTCATCATATCAGGTGAGCATTGATCTCATCATATCAGGTGAGCATTGATCTCATCATAGGTGAGCATTGATCTCATCATATCAGGTAAGCATTGATCTCATCATATCAGGTGAGCATTGATCTCATCATAGGTGAGCATTGATCTCATCATATCAGGTGAGCACTGATCTCATCATATCAGGTGAGCATTGATCTCATCATATCAGGCGAGCATTGATCTCATCATATCAGGTGAGCATTGATCTCATCATATCAGGTGAGCATTGATCTCATCATATCAGGTGAGCATTGATCTCATCATATCAGGTGAGCATTGATCTCATCATATCAGGTGAGCATTGATCTCATCATATCAGATGAGCATTGATCTCATCATATCAGGTGAGCATTGATCTCATCATATCAGGTGAGCATTGATCTCATCATATCAGGTGAACATTGATCTCATCATAGGTGAGCATTGATCTCATCATATCAGGTGAGCATTGATCTCATCATATCAGGTGAGCATTGATCTCATCATATCAGGTGAGCATTGATCTCATCATATCAGGTGAGCATTGATCTCATCATATCAGGTGAGCACTGATCTCATCATATCAGGTGAGCATCCCTTGTGTTGTTCATCATCATGTCTCTCCACAGATCTTGGTCCTTGGTGCTTTGAATCAACTCTGCTGATGGTATCCCTCCATGCCAGGAGGCATGTTTTGTTGTTAGCCAGAACAAAAAACAAATTTACTGAGGACAAACACATAGGTGCTCAGTCTAGTCCAGCAGATTCATGCTGAGAGTGTTCATGGTGCTGGTTGCTGTTATTATGTCATACTTTCCTTAACCCTGGTTGTATGACAGACATGTTACTCCACTGGCAATCTACACAATTGTTTTTTTGGAAATTGTGGTGGTTAAGCCTTTCCTTCCACATCCCTTTAAGATATTGTTAGCTTCAACAATGATCTAAGAGGATCTCTTGTTGTTTGCTCTTGTCTGAAGACTAGACATTTAGTCTACAATACCAGGATCAAGGGATTTATACAGCCAACTTCAGTGTAGAGAAGACATGAGATGGTGATGATTAAAGATGGGAATCATACTAATTCACAGAGAGTGTAACTAGAATTGTTACAGTCAAACTTCAGTGTGGAGAAGCTGATGGCTAGAGAGTGTAACAAGAGGGGTTGTCATACAAATTCACAGAGAGTGTAACTGGAGGGGTTGTCATACAAATTCACAGTTGTGATAACAGGTCAACATGGAAGAAGTCTGCTGTAGACACATTGAAAGTTAAACTGTCAGATCTCCTGTTGCTGCAGACACCTGCATGGCCGAGACAGCAGATCTACCAAATATTACATTTAGTATTGTATAACTATTGTCTGTTGCTGAAGGCCAGTTGTTCTACAACTATTGTCTATTGCTGAAAGCCAGTTGGTTTACAACTATTGTCTGTTGCTGAAAACCAGCTGTTTTACAACAATTGTCTGTTGCTGAAAGCCAGTTTTACAACAATTGTCTGTTGCTGAAAGCCAGTTGTTTTACAACTATCCGTTGCTGAAAGCCAGTTGGTTTTCAACTATTGTCTGTTGTTGAAAGCCAACTATTTTACAACAATTGTCTGTTGTTGAAAGCCAGTTGGTTTACAACTATTATCTGTTGCTGAAAGCCAGTTGGTTTACAACTATTGTCTGCTGTTGAAAGCCAGCTGTTTTACAACAATTGTCTGTTGCTGAAAGCCAGTTGTTTTACAACAATTGTCTGTTGTTGAAAGCCAGTTGGTTTACAACTATTATCTGTTGCTGAAAGCCAGTTGGTTTACAACTATTGTCTGTTGTTGAAAGCCAGCTGTTTTACAACAATTGTCTGTTGCTGAAAGCTAGTTGGTTTACAACTATTGTCTGTTGTTGAAAGCCAGCTGTTTTACAACAATTGCCTGTTGCTGAAAGCCAGTTGTTTTACAACAATTGTCTGTTGTTGAAAGCTAGTTGGTTTACAACTATTGTCTGTTGTTGAAAGCCAGGTGTTTTACAACAATTGTCTGTTGCTGAAAGCTAGTTGGTTTACAACTATTGTCTGTTGTTGAAAGCCAGCTGTTTTACAACAATTGTCTGTTGCTGAAAGCCAGTTGTTTTACAACAATTGTCTGTTGCTGAAAGCCAGTTGGTTTACAACTATTATCTGTTGTTGAAAGCCAGGTGTTTTACAACTAGTGTGTGCTGCAGAAAGCCAGGTGGAAGATACCTCTTGCTCTAGTCCACACCTAATAACAAAATGGAAGCATAAAATCAGTGAGGGTATATTTGACATCACCATTATGGAGCGAGTCTATTGCAGGATGTCACTATCCTCACAGCTGGCAAGAATGACTCTTGATCCTTTGCCATGTCTCCTGCCTTATTCATGTGAATGAAGCAGGATGTTTTAGTGTCCTGTATCCTCTGTGGTTGGGCTGTTGATCCAGGAATCATGCCCTTCACAAATCGAATATAACATCAACAGATGGACAAACAGCAGTCTGTCAGTGTATACAACTAGGGCCAGAGACAGAGAGTGTTAGGGAGATCCTGTATCATCTGTGGTTGGGCTGTTGATCCAGGAATCATGCCCTTCACAATTGGAATATAACATCAACAGATGGACGAACAGTAGTCTGTCAGTGTGTACAACTCGGGCCAGAGACATAGAGTGTTAGTGAGATCCATTGCAGCCAACCTTCATTGTGGAGACAGCACCTGATTGACTAATTGATTGTTTGCAGAAATTATGTGTTCTCTGAAGCCTTCAGAGATAAGTGCTAGTAAAGGACAGAACATTACTATCCAGACCTACAGTGAAGTTCTGGTGAATGTGGTCTCTTTGGCTAATATTGCCAAATGGGTGGCCTGGTCAGGTGCTGGTTAACTACATAAGTTCATTATACAATAGTTCATCTCTCAGACTATAGTTCATCTCTCAGATTATAGCTCATCTATCAGACAATAGCTCACCTCTCAGACTATAGTTCATCTCTCAGACTATAGCTCATCTATCAGACAATAGTTCATCTCTCAAACAATTGCTCATCTCTCAGACACATGCTCATCACGCAGAATATAGCTCATCTCTCAGACTATAGCTCATCTCTCAGACTATAGCTCATCTCTCAGATTATAGCTCATCTATCAGACAATAGCTCATCTATCAGACTATAGCTCAGCTCTCAGACTATAACTCATAATAATCTCTCAGACAATAGCTGATCTCTCAGACTATAGTTCATCTCTCAGACAATAGCTCATCTCTCAGACAGTAGCTCTTCTCTGACTATAGCTCATCTGTCAGATAATAGCTAATAAGCTGTTAGCTACATGAGTTCATTAGACAATAGTTCATCTCTCAGAAAATAGCTCATCTCTCAGACTATAGCTCATTTTTCAGACAATAGCTGATCTCTCAGATTATAGCTCATCTATCAGACAATAGCTCATCACACAGACTATAGCTCATCTATCAGACTATAGCTCATCTCTGACTATAGCTCATCTGTCAGACAAAATCTAATCTCTCAGACAATAGCTCATCTCTCAGACTATAGCTCATCTATCAGACAATAGCTCATCCAGCAGACAGTAGCTCATCTCTCAGACAATAGCTCATCCAGCAGACAGTAGTTCATCTCTCAGACAGTAACGCATCTCTCAGACAGTAGCTCATACATCAGACAATAGCTTATCCATTAGACAATAGCTCATCTCTCATTCAGTAGCTCATCTCTCAGACAGTTATTCTCTCAGTGATAGTTTATCTCTCAGACACTCAAATGAACAAGATGATATGGCTATCTGTAAACAGATTATGATCAACTGTCAACTATACTTCTTCTAGGGAGTGGGTTCAACGGCCGTGCATCTAGTTGCAGCCCAGGGACTGATAGAGATGGCTAAAGTCATGTACGAGCTACAGAAGGACCTTTTTACTAAAGCCATGAACAAGACAGACTACCTCAGGAGAACCCCGCTCCACTGGGCAATCATCTTTAACCACGTCGACATGGTATCCTTCCTGCTGGAAAAGGTCAGCCTCACGCTGTTGCTTGTGTCAGACATTAGTATGTGTTGATTGTTGTGTCAGACATTAGTATGTGTTGATTGTTGTGTCAGACATTAGTATGTGTTGATTGTTGTGTCAGACATTAGTATGTGTTGATTGTTGTGTCAGACATTAGTATGTGTTGATTGTTGTGTCAGACATTAGTATGTGTTGATTGTTGTGTCAGACATTAGTATGTGTTGATTGTTGTGTCAGACATTAGTATGTGTTGATTGTTGTGTCAGACATTAGTATGTGTTGATTGTTGTGTCAGACATTAGTATGTGTTGATTGATTGTGTCAGACATTAGTATGTGTTGATTGTTGTGTCAGACATTAGTATGTGTTGATTGTTGTGTTCAGACATTAGTATGTGTTGATTGTTGTGTCAGACATTAGTATGTGTTGATTGTTGTGTCAGACATTAGTATGTGTTGATTGATTGTGTCAGACATTAGTATGTGTTGATTGTTTGTGTTAGACATTAGTATGTGTTGATTGTTTGTGTCAGACATTAGTATGTGTTGATTGTTGTGTCAGACATTAGTATGTGTTGATTGTTGTGTTAGACATTAGTATGTAGTTGATTGTTGTGTCAGACATTAGTATGTGTTGATTGTTGTGTCAGACATTAGTATGTGTTGATTGTTGTGTCAGACATTAGTATGTGTGACTGTTGTGTACAGACATTAGTATGAGTTGATTGTTGTGTCAGACATTAGTATGTTGATTGTTGTGTCAGACTTAGTATGTGTTGATTGTTGTGTCAGACATTAGTATGTGTTGATTGTTGTTTCACACATTAGTATGTGTTGATTGTTGTTTCACACATTAGTATGTGTTGATTGTTGTTTCACACATTAGTATGTGTTGATTGTTGTGTCAGACATTAGTATGTGTTGATTGTTGTGTCAGACATTAGTATGTGTTGATTGTTGTGTCAGACATTAGTATGTGTTGATTGTTGTGTCAGACATTAGTATGTGTTGATTGTTGTGTCAGACATTAGTATGTGTTGATTGTTGTGTCAGACATTAGTATGTGTTGATTGTTGTGTCAGACATTAGTATGTGTTGATGTTGTGTCAGACATTAGTATGTGTTGATTGTTGTGTCAGACATTAGTATGTGTTGATTGTTGTGTCAGACATTAGTATGTGTTGATTGTATGTGTCAGACATTAGTATGTGTTGATTGTTGTGTCAGACATTAGTATGTGTTGATTGTTGTGTCAGACATTAGTATGTGTGATTGTTGGTCAGACATTAGTATGTGTTGATTGTTGTGTCAGACATTAGTATGTGTGATTGTTGTGTCAGGACATTTAGTATGTGTGATTGTTGTGTCAGACATTAGTATGTGTTGATTGTTGTGTCAGACATTAGTATGTGTTGATTGTTGTTTCACACATTAGTATGTGTCACTGTTGTGCCATACATCAGTATGTGTTGACTGTTATGTCAGGCAATCGTGATTGTTGCTTGTATCACACATTAGTACTTGTTGATTGTTGTGTCAGACAATCATGATTGTTGCTGGCATTGCATATTAGTATGTGTTGATTGTTGTGTCAGACAATCATGATTGTTACTGGCATTGCATATTAGTATGTGTTGATTGTTGTGTCAGATAATCATGATAGCTGCTTGTATCACACATGAGTATGTGTTGATTGTTGTGTCAGACAATCATGATTGTTACTTGTGTCACACATGCTTCTGTAACATATATGTGTCAGATGGAGCTGGAATGTCAACATTTTTCTCTCAACAGCCAGGAATTAAAGCCAACCCAGTGGATGTTGACGGCAACACACCCCTGCTGATAGCCGCCAGCAAGGGCAACGTCGCGGCCATGTCAGAATTACTGGCCGCAAGTGCTGACCCTCACTGTAAGGACAGAAAACGACGCAACTTCCTCCATCTCTTAGTGCTGGCCATGGAGAGCGTTACAGACTTGTCTGAGATTCTGAAGGTATACATCACCATTTGTTTCCCTATGTTTTCTTGTGCCAAGTGTTTAAGCAACAATACAGTCTGCCGAGTGCAGACGTGAAGGCCAGCACCTAACTCCGTCCACATTGTTCAGTTCTGTGGCCAACTGCTAGCTCACATCACAACTTTATGCTGTTTTAGCTTTCACAAGTTGGTGCTATGCTAAGCCATGCTATGACAGTTCTAGTGAAGGTGTCATCAGCTAAAGCCATGCTATGACAGTTCTAGTGAAGGTGGCATCAGCTGAAGTTCATGCTAAGACAGTTCTAATGACAGTGTCATCAGCTAAAGCCATGCTATGACAGTTCTAGTGAAGGTGTCATCAGCTAAAGCCATGCTATGACAGTTCTAGTGAAGGTGGCATCAGCTGAAGTTCATGCTATGACAGTTCTAATGACAGTGTCATCAGCTAAAACCATGCTATGACAGTTCTAGTGAAGGTGTCATCATCTAAAGCCATGCTATGACAGTTCTAGTGAAGGTGGCATCAGCTGAAGTTCATGCTATGACAGTTCTAATGACAGTGTCATCAGCTAAAGTCCATGCTATGACAGTTCTAGTGAAGGTGTCAGTGTCTGTTCTGGAGTTCATGTCATTGTGTCTGTGATGTGTATGAGTGGTTCCACTCAGGCATTGAGACGTGTACTGCTGCAATTGACCATAAGGATGCATACAATAGAGTGGATTTGGAAGGTAGTGTTTAAACATGGCAGCTGGACCTCTGAACCAACAACTGTGCATCACAGTCAATCCTAGCATTGTTTGGCTGTTTGAGATTTCTTGGCAAGTTTATGTTCAGTAGTTTGCCATTGCTTTTTGAACGACCGGCACTCATACCATTATATAAAAACCAATGCAAGGCGGTCTGCTGCCAAATAGCCCGCAGCTGTGTTTTGAATTCGGTATGTGGGATTATAAACTGCGCTTGTAACTCCTTTGCCACAGAGCCAGTTAGTATAGAGACATAATGGGAAACATTGATGGTAGTGGGAGATCAATGTATGGTATAGAGACATAATGGGAAATATTGATGGTAGAGAGAGATCAATGTATGGTATAGAGACATAATGGGAAATATTGATGGTAGAGAGAAACAGTGGGAGATCAATGTATGGTATAGAGACATCATGGGAAACATTGATGGTAGAGAGAGACAGTGGGAGATCAATGTATGGTATAGAGACATAATGGGAAACATTGATGGTAGTGAGAGACAGTGGGAGATCAATATATGGTATAGAGACATCATGGGAAACATTGATGGTAGAGAGAGACAGTGGGAGATCAATGTATGGTATAGAGACATCATGGGAAACATTGATGGTAGAGAGAGACAGTGAGAGATCAATGTATGGTATAGAGACATAATGGGAAATATTGATGGTAGAGAGAGACAGTGGGAGATCAATGTATGGTATAGAGACATAATGGGAAACATTGATGGTAGAGAGAGACAGTGGGAGATCAATGTATGGTATAGAGACATAATGGGAAACATTGATGGTAGTGGGAGATCAATGTATGGTATAGAGACATCATGGGAAACATTGATGGTAGTGGGAGATCAATGTATGGTATAGAGACATAATGGGAAACATTGATGGTAGTGGGAGATCAATGTATGGTATAGAGACATAATGGGAGACATTGATGGTAGTGGGAGATCAATGTATGGTATAGAGACATCATGGGAAACATTGATGGTAGTGGGAGATTAATGTATGGTATAGAGACATAATGGGAGACATTGATGGTAGTGGGAGATCAATGTATGGTATAGAGACATAATGGGAAATATTGATGGTAGAGAGAGACAGTGGGAGATCAATGTATGGTATAGAGACATCATGGGAAACATTGATGGTAGAGAGAGACAGTGGGAGATCAATGTATGGTATAGAGACATCATGGGAAACATTGATGGTAGTGGGAGATCAATGTATGGTATAGAGACATAATGGGAAACATTGATGGTAGAGAGAGACAGTGGGAGATCAATGTATGGTATAGAGACATAATGGGAAACATTGATGGTAGTGGGAGATCAATGTATGGTATAGAGACATCATGGGAAACATTGATGGTAGTGGGAGATCAATGTATGGTATAGAGACATAATGGGAAACATTGATGGTAGTGGGAGATCAATGTATGGTATAGAGACATAATGGGAGACATTGATGGTAGTGGGAGATCAATGTATGGTATAGAGACATCATGGGAAACATTGATGGTAGTGGGAGATTAATGTATGGTATAGAGACATAATGGGAGACATTGATGGTAGTGGGAGATCAATGTATGGTATAGAGACATAATGGGAAATATTGATGGTAGAGAGAGACAGTGGGAGATCAATGTATGGTATAGAGACATCATGGGAAACATTGATGGTAGAGAGAGACAGTGGGAGATCAATGTATGGTATAGAGACATCATGGGAAACATTGATGGTAGTGGGAGATCAATGTATGGTATAGAGACATCATGGGAAACATTGATGGTAGTGGGAGATCAATGTATGGTATAGAGACATCATGGGAAACATTGATGGTAGTGGGAGATCATTGTATGGTATAGAGACATAATGGGAAACATTGATGGTAGTGGGAGATCAATGTATGGTATAGAGACAAAATGGGAGACATTGATGGTAGTGGGAGATCAATGTATGGTATAGAGACATCATGGGAACATTGATGGTAGTGGGAGATCAATATATGGTATAGAGACATAATGGGAAACATTGATGGTAGTGGGAGATCAATGTATGGTATAGAGACATCTTGGGAAACATTGATGGTAGTGGGAGATCAATGTATGGTATAGAGACATCATGGGAAACATTGATGGTAGTGGGAGATCAATGTATGGTATAGAAGTGGGGAGATCAATGTATGGTATAGAGACATCATGGGAAACATTGATGGTAGTGGGAGATCAATGTATGGTATAGAGACATCATGGGAAACATTGATGGTAGAGAGATACAGTGGGAGATCAATGTATGGTATAGAGAACATCATGGGAAACATTGATGGTAGTGGGAGATCAATGTATGGTATAGAGACATCATGGGAAACATTGATGTGTAGTGGGAGATCAATGTAATGGTATAGAGACATCATGGGAAACATTGATGGTAGTGGGAGATCAATGTATGGTATAGAGACATCATGGGAAACATTGATGGTAGTGGGAGATCAATGTATGGTATAGAGACATCATTGGAAACATTGATGGTAGTGGAGATCAATGTATGGTATAGAGACATCATGGGAAAGCATTGATGGTAGTGGAGATCAATGTATGGTATAGAGACATAATGGGAAACATTGATGGTAGTGGGAGATCAATGTATGGTATAGAGACATAATGGGAACATTGATGGTAGTGGGAGATCAATGTATGGTATAGAGACATCATGGGAAACATTGATGGTAGTGGGAGATCAATGTATGGTATAGAGACATCATGGGAAACATTCATGGTAGTGGGAGATCAATGTATGGTATAGAGACATCATGGGAAACATTGATGGTAGTGGGAGATCAATGTATGGTATTAGAGACATCATAGGAAACATTGATGGTAGTGGGAGATCAATGTATGGTATAGAGACATAATGGGAAACATTGATGGTAGTGGGAGATTAATGTATGGTATAGAGACATAATGGGAAACATTGATGGTAGTGGGAGATCAATGTATGGTATAGAGACATAATGGGAAACATTGATGGTAGTGGGGAGATCAATGTATGGTATAGAGACATAATGGGAAACATTGATGGTAGTGGAGATCAATGTATGGTATAGAGACATAATGGGAAACATTGATGGTAGTGGGAGATCAATGTATGGTATAGAGACATAATGGGAAACATTGATGGTAGTGGGAGATCAATGTATGGTATAGAGACATAATGGGAGACATTGATGGTAGTGGGAGATCAATGTATGGTATAGAGACATCATGGGAAACATTGATGGTAGAGAGAGGACAGTGGGAGATCAATGTATGGTATAGAGACATAATGGGAAACATTGATGGTAGAGAGAGACAGTGGGAGATCTATGTATGGTATAGAGACATAATGGGAAACATTGATGGTAGTGGGAGATCAATGTATGGTATAGAGACATAATGGGAAACATTGATGGTAGTGGGAGATCAATGTATGGTATAGAGACATCATGGGAAACATTGATGGTAGTGGGAGATCAATGTATGGTATAGAGACATCATGGAAACATTGATGGTAGTGGGAGATCAATGTATGGTATAGGGACATAATGGGAAACATTGATGGTAGTGGGAGATCAATGTATGGTATAGAAAGAGACATTGGAGGAATAATTATGGTATGGAGAGAGAAATCGGTGTGTCGTGAAATGACACATTTGGAGATGCGTTATAATGATTATCAGAAGTCAAGTTATCTCCCACGGGCAGGTTCAGATCCCTTACACGGATCCCTTACACTCCAGACCCCAGAGAGAATACTCGGGACAATTGTCTCTTGTTAGCTGATTGAAGAAACATTCCCTGGATACTCAAGAAAACAGCCTAGAAATGGTTTGTTGAAAAGACAGATGTAGCTGTTCTTGGTACCCCCTAGGAGTGAGAAAGAGGAATTTAGATATGCAGAGTAAGCTTTTTGCAAAAACGCTGCATAGGGCAAGTTACCTCCCTGACTTATCCCCTCCTGGAAAGATATAATTGCACCCTACTAACTGTGATTTAAAGGAGTTTACAAGCATTTAAGCTACACATAAACGGTTTACATACAGTTCATAATATTATGAAAGAAATATGAGTTTAAACAAACTACCACAGTATTTATTAACGTTTCGTAATCATTCCACAGAATGTATGATATGAATAAATCAAACATGTATGATCATCATGATTAAACTAGTTGGTTGTTTGATATGCTGGTGGTATGTGATGAAAGAATGATGTATAATCAAATGGCATGTGTACCATGTAGAAAAATAACATGCATGTAACTTATTGGTGCAACTGATGAAGACCTCCTGACGAAGTGTAAGATCCCATTTGTGATGTGTTGCACATTCAGCTTGCAGGTTTCCTGTCACAGAACCAGTGTTATTACTTCACACTCACGTTGGTCGGTGACAGGTAATTTAAACTCTCGCACACAATGAATGCACACCGAGACGGGCTCTGGGTCCGCCCCACTCAGGAACTTTTATTTCTGAACTGGAGCGTCGAAAATATAACAGCGACTGCTCGTTATACAAACATGGTACCGATGCAACACAATCGTGTCGATACTAAACATATGCTATTCAAGAAGTATGTACACTATGTACAAACACTCAAGCTACCATACAATCTAGCCTAGCATTCAGGCTGCATACAATTCGTCTCTGACTCACTCAATCAGAACACGCATGTCATCTCACAGGAATACAGCTCGTCTTCTAGCCATTACACAACTCAGCACTCGTAATAACTTTCACTCATCTTAAGTCAGATGCAAACAGTCCTCTCTCAAACACGTCCGTCTCCATCGCAGGTCTTGCACAGTCTGTCAAGTCTTTGTCCAGACCTTTCTACCACGTGTCCTGTGATCACGTGATTCTTGCTGGGTCTACCTTGGTCCGTTCATCTCGAGTCTGTCCTGCATTGCAGGCTGACTGTCCCTGACCTCTCTGTGTTTGTCAACAGTCGTGACCTGTCTCGGTACTACCATACCTGTCTCACACGCCAGTCCCTGTCAACTTACTATCTGCCTGCTATACCTGCTCTGTCAGCTTAGTCTGTTGCATCTACATATATAATTAGGTCTATGACAATTCCCACTGGGTCCTTGCACAAGGATCAGCCACTCTGTTATGTGAGTGGATTGCTGACTGCCCATGGCTCCTGTGAGAGCTGTAATGAAATAAGTGAGGATGGGTAGTATCTATCTGTTTAAACATCTCATTTTACATGTGAATCTAAAACCATGGTCAGACTGCAAGAACAGCAAATTAAAAGAGGTGTGGCTAAGCAAGAACACTACGTGGGAAGCCAAAGAAGATTAATAAATCAACACAGAACTGGTGTCGTCAGTTGCTACAAGCTGCGGGATTTACTGAGGAGAGGATCCGAGAACATATGGATTGAATGGTTTGATGTACAGTGAGGATGATCTGTCGACTAACTAACTAACTGTTTGTGTGTGTGTGCGTGCGTGCATGTGTGTGATAAGTCTCCAGATCTTTTTTCCCTGTACAGTGAAAATATTTTCAGAAAAATAGAAGATATGGAAGGAATCAACATTGGGGGAACGATGCATTAAAAACATTAGATATGCATATGATACAGTCTTGATTGCAAACAATGAACAGGACCTGCAACATTTAGTAGATGCGGTGAACAACTAGGGTTAGAATTGAATTGTAAGAAGACACAGATTAAGGTCGTCAATGGGAAAACGGAAATACCACAATGTGATATACAAGTAAATGGGCATATTCTTAAAGAAGTGTATCGGTACAATTATCTCGGAACAGAGATGCCTTGAAGAAATTAGAACAAGAATTGCCACTGTGAAGGTAGCCTTTTGCAAGATGAAAAACATACTGACCAATAAAAAGATATCAGTTGAAACGAGAAAAGGAGTGTGGAAGTGCTACATAGAACCTGTACTTTTGTATGGATGTGAAGCATGGACAATGAGCAAACAAGCTGAAATACATCTGATGGTTGTGGAAATGTGGTTTCTGAGGAAATTGCAAAGAATATAATGGACAGACCAAAAAACCAATGAACAAGTCCTTCAAGAAACAAATGAAGATTGTAAATTGTTTAGTGCCATGTAGCAATATAGGGCTTACAGCATTAAGCATACCGGTTAACAGAAGGTCTCCGGTAAAAGACCAACAAAGGGAAAAGTGAGAACAATTCATGCAATAACAATTACCTGACACGCTCTGATAAAGCGTGTAAAGGCAGCTCGGAGCACATGATGATGATGAATAGCACTAAGGGAAACTACTTAGAAAGTTGCGTATCACATGACCGGAACAGCCTAGTTCACAAGAAAAGAAACAACCTAGAGTTAGTCAGGTCTGCGGGTTGACAGAGAGAGGAAGTGTTGAAAGATATTCTTCTGTGAGGAAGTGTTTCTTATTAAAAGTCGTGAAAGACATGTGTAAGTGTTACAATGGCGAATTGAGATAATGGTTTGTAAGAGTTCTATACAACGTTGGCATCGACATAACAGCAAGAACCTGCGAGGGACAGTTGTGTCAAACCAGTTACCCGAACTGCATGAAAAGTGTTCGCAGTTCGACATCGAATGTCAACTCAAAGTCACTGCTCGCCAGCCACTGAGAAGATACGTAAGTAAGTGTTCTTCAGCTAGGCAGTATTCCTGAGTGCCGTGGAATGACAGTCCACGGAATCGATTTTTAATCCATACATTATCGAATTGTAGTCAGCGACAAGATTGAAATTATTATTGACATTATTTATTATGAATATCACCCCCCCCCCCCCCCCCCAGCAATATGGGAACTGGTGATATTGTCGGCTGTCACAATCATATGTATTAAATGTACGATTGTCAAGGACGCCTGTGGTTGCTCGAGTTCCTTTGTTGCTTCTGTGAGTCTGCTATGCTTTTTGGACAACTGATCGAGAGAAAAGGTGTGGCAATTAGAGACATTAGATGTAGACAGTCAAAATTTTTTGGGCATGTTATGAGAAGAAATGAATTGGAGAACTTGGTGACAACTGGCAAGATTGAAGGGAAGAGACCAAGGGGAAGACTGAGAAGTAAATACCTGGATGGCTTGTCCATGTGGCATGGTCGAGACAAAAACACGGAGCTGATGGTCGAGTGAGATGACAAAACATGACCGCCCATGCATACCAGCATAGCACATGATGGATATATATATATATATATATATATATATATATATATATATATATATATATATATATATATATATATATATATATATGTAATTAAGTGTTTCTCATCTAAGTTCACCTCATTTACTCTCTCCCTCTCTCACACTGTGTATCTGAATGTCTTCTATGTGTGTCGGCCTCATGGAGGACGAATATCAGTGTCTAGCCTGTACATGAATGGGCTAAGCACTCCCAAAGCTTGAATAATGTTGGAGTTCTCCAAATTATCAAGTATAACAACGAGAAAAGTTGTTCCAGTGACACCATAAAGGCTAGAGCTGGAACGATAAGTAACAAAGAAAATTCACAATCATGAAGTTTGGAAGAGTACACAGACACAGAAAACTAAAGCAGGCCCTCAGAACAGAAGACAATTGATTCAAATGTCTATTGGTATTACCTGAGTTTATAGCTGGCAATCCCACCACTAGACTCTTTACTGAAATCGGATGAAATGAGATTGTAGTGTCTTGACAGAAAGCTTCCTGGGTATGCTGTACCGTGCTTGTGTCTATGTTTTTGTTGGCAGTGCCCGTAGGTTAAATACTGTTTTCGTCCCTAACATGATTTCCCTCTTCTCGCCTCCCCTTTTCACTTTGGATGGTTACCTGGACTCGTTATGTCCAGTATTCCTTAACTCCTCCCCTAGTTTCACTATGGACTGTAGTTTTACCTATCATAATATTTTGACCGGCCTACAGCATGCGTCTGGAACATGCTTCAGCCGCAGCGCGGAGATGCAAGCGACGGTTACAAAATATGTACATTCCAATCTGCTGTTACATTCTCGCTTGCCTGTTTGCCGGTATTGAACTTTCAATCTGCATTTGACAAAAATGTGTCAGGGCTCGCACGTTTGTCTGGCTGAAAGTTTTTCTTCAGTCGGGACTTATGTGGTGACGTGTTAACTGGTGGGTTTCAGTATTTTATAAAGCAGGAATGTTTCACCTCTACGGTCCCTTCTATTGCTGTAGTGGTGGTCACAAATTGAGATTTTACAACACTTGGTAGAAATGAGACTGTTCGATTTGTGCGATTTCGGATCTACTTGCGTAAAATTGTGTCATAGAATTGTAAATGCTGAGCAGTGTGGTGAAGTTTAATTTTTCTGTCTTTTCATTCCTTTAGAGTTTTATTTCTATTTATAAGAAATGAGATATAAATTCTGATATTTCTGAGGCGTTTCGTCACAATGAGACACAGAGATATGTATGAAGTAAAGTGGACCACATGAAACATGAGCATATGGTGAAGCAAGACATAGAGATCTGTATAACATGTGAATCTGTGATACCTTTGTGTGTGTGTATGTTTTTCTTGTGTCCAGGAAATCAAGCATTACCAAAAGCTGGTCAAAGGCAAAGATGTGTACGGCTTCACGCCGCTGCACTGCGCTGCCAAGTGTGGAAATCTAACCATGTTTCTTGATCTGATCAAGCTTGGTTCATCTCTCAACATGAAGAGCAATAAACGACAGACAATCCTGCATCTAGCAGCACAGTATGTGTCAGGTTTATAGTGAATTATTGTGTGTCAGGTTTATAGTGAATTCGTGTTGTGTGTGTGTTGGGTTTATAGTGAATTCGTGTGTGTATGTGTGAGAGAGAGAGAGGTTTATAGTGAATTCTTGTTGTGTGTGTCAGGTTTATAGTAAGTCTTGTGTGTGAGGTATTTAGTGAATTCTTGTGTGTGTGTGAAATTTATAGTGAATTCTTGTGTGGTTGTGTGTGTGTGTGTCAGGTTTATAGTGGATTTTTGTGGTGTGTGTGTGTGTGTGTCAGGTTTATAGTAAGTCTTGTGTGTGAGGTGTATAGTGATTCTTGTGTGTGTGTGTGGGTGGTTGGTTGGTTTATAGTGAATTCTTATTGTGTGTGTGTGCCAGGTTTATAGGGAAATCTTGTGTGTGTGTGTGTGAGAGAGAGAGAGAGGTTCATAGTGAATTCTTGTGTGTGTTTGTGTGTCAGGTTTATAGTGAATTCTTGTGTGTGTGTGTAAGAGAGAGATAGGTTTATAGTGACTTCTTGTATGTGTGTCAGGTTTATAGTAATCTTGTTTGTGTGAGGTGTATAGTGATTCTTGTGTGTGTTTGTGTATGAGGTTTATAGTGAATTCTTGTGTGTGTGTGTGTGGTTTATAGTGAATTCATGTGTGTGTGTGAGGTTTATAATGAAATCTTGTGTGTATGTCAGGTTTATAGTGAATTTGTGTGTGTGTGTGAGAGGTTTACAGTCAATTCTTGTGTGTGTGTCAGGTTTATGGTAAGTTGTGTGTGTATAGTGTATAGTGATTCTTGTGTGTGTGAGAGAGAGAGGTTTAAATTGTATTCTTCTTGTTGTGTGTGTGTGAGGTTTATAATGAAATCTTGTGTGTGTGTGTGTGTGTGAGGTTTATAGTGAATTCTTGTAGTGTGTGTGTCAGGTGCATAGCGAATTTTGTGTGGGTGCTAAGTTTATAGTGATTTCTTAGGATCCTGAATCTGGCAGCATAATATGTGTTAGGTTTATAGTGAATTCTTGTTTCTCAGGTTTATAGTGAATTCTTAGTGTGTGTCAAGTCTATGGTGAATTCTTAGAGATGATCCTGCATCTAGCAGCACAGCTTTTGTCAGGTTTATAGTGAATTCTTAGTGTGTGTCAAGTCTATGGTGAATTCTTAGAGATGATCCTGCATCTAGCAGCACAGCTTTTGTCAGGTTTATAGTGAATTCTTAGTGTGTCAATTTTATAGTGAATTCTAGTTGTGTGCACCAGGCGTATAGTGAATTCTAGTTGTGTGCACCACGCTTACAGTGAACTCTGGCTGACTGCGCTACGTTTATAGTGAAATCATATTGTGTGTGAAAGTTGTATAATTTATTCTTCCGTTATATAGTACTTGATATTGAGTTACCTAGATTCATTCTAGCCAACAGAATAAAAACGTGTGTTTGTGCAGCTGTACACTTTATGTAGGGTAGATAGCAGGTTGGGTCTCAGCTGTACATTTTGTTTACATTTGAATATGAAACTTTGTGTAGGCTAGAATGTCACAAGACTTGCATATAGAGAGTTGAATGTTTGTGTTGGTTCAGACATTACGGGTCATACATATGTATGGAGAGTTAATGTTTGTGCTGGTTCAGACTTTACAGGTCATACATATGTATGGAGTGTTGAATGTTTGTGCTGGTTCAGACATTACGGGTCATACATATGTATGGAGAGTTGAATGTTTGTGCTGGTTCAGACATTATAGGGTCATACATATGAATGGAGAGTTGAATGTTTGTGCTGGTTCAGACATTACAGGTCATACATATGAATGGAGAGTTAATGTTTTTGTAGATTCGGACGTTACAAGACATGTGTGACAGTACTCAGCAAGCCTAGTGGGGCTTCCCTACAGAATGAGACAGATGAGCAAGGCATGACACCCCTTCACCTGGCAGCCTTGTGTGGACAGCTGAAGATTGTATCTTTGCTCCTCAACAAAGGTGTCTCTATCAGCAAGTAAGTGCCTGGTTCTTGTCCCTGTGTCTCTCTCCTTGTAGCATAGCGTCTGCTACACTGATAGATGTTAGTTAGTCGACAGATCATCATTGCACATCGAACCATTCAGTCCATAAGTGTTCGGATCCCCTCCTCACAAATCCCGCAGCTTGTAGCGGCTAACGAAAGCAGTTCTGTATTGGTTTATCAATCTTCTTTGGCTTCCTGCGTAGTGTTCTTGTTTGGCCACACCACTGCGTGGTCTCGAGGTATGGTGTCCACCTTGAGTGCTGGAAGGTCCCAGGTTCAAGCCCCGGTGAGGACCGGGATTTTTTTCACGTGGACTTCTAGTAATAAAATTTCCCCTGGTCTCTGGGTAGTGAGATCGGACGCCCGTGTGTATTGTTGCGCACGTAAAAAATCCCTTGGCAGTTAGAAATCGAAAAAGAGTAGCCTAACGGCGCTGCCCGGGCAAAATTTCGAGTTAAAAATCTACCCAAATTATTTCAGGATCTTTGCCGGTGCTACGGAGTTTGTGCACTGAGCTGAGTTTCTCCAGACTCAGTTTTGAGTTAGGAGGAGAACGGAGCACGTATGGGTTACACCCATGTGCCGTGATGTTGATCCATTGACTAAACTAAACTAAACTAAACCTCTTTTAATTTGCTGTTCTCGCAGTCCGACGATGGTTGTAGATTCACAGTCATCACTTGGTTCTCGCAAAAGTCTTACTTCTCGTAGAGCAGTGGTTCTCACCTTTTTTGGCCCATTCCCCCCTTCACCATATTTTTAGAACGCCATTCCCCCCCCTTCCTATCAAAAATTTGGCCCGTCCCCCCTTCACCATATTTTCAGAACGTCATTCCCCCCTTTCATATTTCCTATCTAAACATCCCCTCACCCCTACACAGTATACGTAAAAGTGGAAGGCAAATGTAATAGCATATACTAAATCAAGTCTAGACATCCACATAAAACATAATTTGTGGGTCTACTTACTTTATAAAATGAATTTTAGAAGGACGAGACATACATAACTGTAAAGTATGAAGGGAAAAACTGTATCAAGTAATCGGTTCTTGTATTAACACGACCTTGAAATGGTCTTCATTCCCCCCCTGGAAACCATGAAATTCCCCCCTGGGGGGGAATTCCCCACCGGTTGAGAACCACTGTCGTAGAGCATTCAGAATGTCAGCCTGATCCATGGTGCGTCTGCCCTCCACAGTAGCTTTACCTGCAAGCTTGTCAGCCCGCTCATTTCCTTGTACTCCTGCATGCCCTGGCACGAAGATGAATCTTATCTTTGCCAGCCGAGACCACTCTAGAGACAGCAACCACTCTCTTCGGATCCACCCCTTCTCTATCCTCTTGAGCATGCTCATCGAGTTGCTAAGGAAACATGCCCTAGCGAATGTCTGTGTCTCGAGCCATGTTATTGCTTTACTTACTGCCATGACTACCATAGTCAGGCTACTTGTGGTCTCAGCAAAAGCACCAGAGTCCTCTTTCACAATTCTCCCTCCGGCCTGAGCCGTAAAGGCTCATGAGCTTCTCACGCGTCGGATGACCGATCCATCTGTGTAAATGACAGCATCACCGTCTAACAAATTCTTGAAAATCAACGCTTGTACTTCCACTTCCACAGCAGCCTGATTTTCTTGTCTGCATTTTCTGTCTAGTTGGATGCAAACTGAAAAGTACGTACAGAAATCTGTTGGCACTTGTACCCACTCCTTGCCAGGTTCTAAATCCTCCAGTGAACACACCTGTTGAAGAATGTCTTCGGCTTGACCCATCCACGACCTTCCTCTTTTTAACCTGCTGCCCTTCACCTTCATAATTTCACTATGCAGTGGATGTTGTGTTTTTGCGTTAACTCTGAGGTAGGCACGTGCTCTGCAAATTTGTATTCTGTCTTCAATAGTTGGAAAATCAAGAAGGTAGCGCATCGCCCTGCATGCTGTATCTCTTGTACATCCAAGAATAATGCGCATAACTTCGTTTTGTATCCTTTCCATCCTTTCTATCTGCTTATGGCTGAGAGTCAGGATCACCATCGCATACTCCAAAACAGACATGACCAGCCCCTCGTAAAGAAGACATAGATGGCGCTGTTTACAGTTTGCTGCCGCCATCACCCGCATCGCAGCCAAATCCGGCTTGGCCTTTGTTATCACCTGGTCTATGCGCTCATTATAAGCAAGGCTTTGATCAAAACGTATCCCCAGGTAATTCATTGTCTGCTTTCTTTCCACAGTCTCTGAACACAGATGTACAGTTGGTGTTGGTGTGTTGACAATATGATTATTCAACAAGAACCATGTCACTGTTGCCTTTGTTGGGTTGACCATTGCCCCAGCTTCAACACACCAAGTACTTATGCGATTGAGTTCGGTTTGTAGTTCCACAGCAACCTGATCTCTATCCTTACCCTGATAATACATTAAAACATCGTTGGCATATGACAATGTCCTCCCCGGTCCATTGATCTGCTCGCTGGTGATTCTCACAGTGTAGGCATTGAACAGCACCAGAGATAAAGGTGATCCCTGTGGTAGGCCAGGATATATTGTTGTTGGTTCCGAAGTCCAACTGCCACGACTTAAAACTACTTTCCGTTGGAAGAGGGCTGCAGCGATCCAACTAAGGAGGAAAGGACTTATCTTGAATTCAAGAAGCTGAAGCATTAAGAAATCCAATGGTACTCTGTTGTACGCGTCCTCAAGATCAATCGCTGCAGCAAAGGTTTTAATGCCTGAGTGGAAACCTTCATAGACATCATGGGCAAAAACTGCTGCATTGGTCCAGGTTTCTCTTTTTGGACGGTACCCACCCAGGGTAGGTGGAAAAACACCTTGCCTCTCTAGTTGGCTTGATATTTTTCTGGTAATTAACTTCTCCATCAGCTTGCCTATTGTATTCTGCATGGTTATTACACGATATCCCTGAATTTTTGTGTAGTCTTTGCCAGGCTTCGGCAAGGGAATCAGATAGCTGTGTAACCACTCCTCATTGATGCTAGCACTCACTATACTGTTGCTGTACATGTCTGCTAGTTCCTCTAACTCGTTGTCGGTACACCTATCGATGTCGTCGTATCTGATTCCATCTAGCCCTGGAGCGCTGTTCTTTGATCGTCGAAGCACATCCTTGATTTCTTTCACTGTCACTGTGTCTTCATCCGAAGTGTTCTGGGCCTTGCACCTGTCTGAGGTGACCTCCTTGGCAAGATTTTGGCCTCTCATGTCTGCCTAGTTGCTCTGCTCTAGATAGCATTTGAAGAGGGCTTTGCCCTTGTCCTTGTCAGTCCTCTGCCAGATGAGATCAGCACCTTGGAAGTCAGAAATGCTCTTATTCTTGACTACCCCACTCATGCTTTTATGTAGTCGCCAAAACAATTTCAGTGACTTGTCTGTGCTTACTCTTTGACACACCTCTGCCCATTTTTCACTTTTGACCACCGTAACCAGATTTTTTTAATAGCTTACTTTTGTGTGAATCTCTCTTTCTAAGCGCATGCAGGGACTAGGATGGGCAACCCTTTTCTTCTTGGCGATTTGCCATTTCCTTACAGCACTATGCTTATTCACCCAGGCCTTCTCCATCTCAAAATTCCACCAAGGTGGCTGCTCCCAGCTGTTTTTCCTGCCCTGAATCTTTCTGCGCTTGTCGCGCCTTATTTTAATCACCACATCTTGCCCTGTACTGTCATATTGGAAAGTCTTGACTGTTGTATAAACAACAGTACTTGGAACAAGACCGTCTGCCAAGGTTTTCCCGCTACTTTGCCTGAAATAAAAGCTCAAGCCCCCCCCCCCCCAAATCTGATTCACTCTCACTGGCAAGGAGAAAGACATATTAATATACATAAAGTCACAAGTCTTTCATATCCTCTCACGCTCTGCTTATACTAATCTGAGTTGTTTGTACTTCTAGATTAGAACAGTTAGATTTATTTGATTACACACTCCAGGAGATCTACTGGACTCTCCCTGACATAAGTTGGATTTTACACTTCCCCGTTCTACTCTAAACTACTTCTCACATAGCACATAGCAAGATTTTCCACTACTTCTCACATACCACATAGCAATAAATTCAACTTCTTCTCAAATACCACAAGAAAAAAATTCCACTACTCACAAAGCACATAGCAAGATTTTTCCACTACTTCTCACATAGCACATAGCAAGATTTTCCACTACTTCTCACATACCACATAGCAAGAAATTCCACTACTTCTCACATACCACATAACAAGAAATTCCACTACTTCTCACATGCCACATAGCAAGAAATTCCACTACTTCTCACATACCACATAGCAGTACATTCCAATACTTCTCACATAGCAATAAATTCCACTACTTCTCACATACCACATAGCAAGACATTCCACTACTTCTCACATACCACATAGCAAGAAATTCCACTACATCTCACATAGCAAGATTTTCCACTACTTCTCACATACCACATAGCAAGAAATTCCACTACTTCTCACATACCACATAACAAGAAATTCCACTACTTCTCACATGCCACATAGCAAGAAATTCCACTACTTCTCACATACCACATAGCAGTACATTCCAATACTTCTCACATAGCAATAAATTCCACTACTTCTCACATAGCAAGAAATTCCACTACTTCTCACATACCACATAGCAAGACATTCCAATACTTCTCACATAGCAATAAATTCCACTACTTCTCACATAGCAAGAAATTCCACTACTTCTCACATAGCAAGAAATACCAATGCTTCTCACATAGCAAGAAATTCCACTAATTCTCACATAGCAAGAAATTCCACTACTTCTCACATAGCGAGAAATACCAATACTTCTCACATAGCAAAAAATACCAATACTTCTCACATAGCAAGAAATTCCGCTACTTCTCACATACCACATAGCAAGAAATTCCACTACTTCTCACATACCACATAACAAAAAATTCCACTACTTCTCACATACCACATAGCAAGACATTCCACTACTTCTCACATACCACATAGCAAGAAATTCCACTACATCTCACATAGCAAGATTTTCCACTACTTCTCATATACCACATAGCATGAAATTCCACTACTTCTCATATACCACATAGCAAGAAATTCCACTACTTCTCATATACCACATAGCAAGACATTCCACTACTTCTCACATACCACATAGCGAGAAATTCCACTTCTTCTCACATACCACATAGCAAGAAATTCCACTACATCTCACATAGCAAGATTTTCCACTACTTCTCATATACCACATAGCAAGAAATTCCACTACTTCTCATATACCACATAGCAAGAAATTCCACTACATCTCACATAGCAAGATTTTCCACTACTTCTCATATACCACTTAACAAGAAATTCCACTACTTCTCATATACCACACAACAAGAAATTCCACTACTTCTCACATACCACATAGCAAGACATTCCACTACTTCTCACATACCACATAGCAAGACATTCCACTGCTTTTCACACAGCACATAGCAAGAAATTCCACCACTACTCAAATACTTGGTGGTAAGTAATTAAAATATAATTTGTTGATCTGTCCACAGGGACAACAAAAATAATACCCCACTACATCTTGCTGCCCTCAAAGGTCGAGTGGAGTGTATGAAGACACTGCTGACAACACACAGGAACCTGCTCAACTTGACCAACTCTGATGGGGTGAGGTGCTCAATGGAACACACTTGTCAGCTCGTTGTTTCTGTGATATGGTCATTGATGTATGCATGTCATGGTAGTGTCGGAGGTGTTATACTGCCAATGATGATGATGTATAAAGGTCATGGTAGTGTAGGAGGTTCTATACTGCCAATGATGATGAAGAATGGATGTCACCACACTCAGGACAGATCCATGATTGCTCGGTCTTCAGCCCATCAGACATGTTCTCCTCAAGCCAGGAGCCTCGTGATCAACACACAGTGTTTCTGTTGTTCACATGTCCAGCAAGTACTCAACAGTCCAGCTTAAGTGTTCATTATTTGTATTGTTCACATGTCCAGCAGGAGCTCAACAGTCCAGCTAAAGTATTCATTATTTGTAGGGGGCTGCGTGGTCTCGCAGTATGGTGTCCGCTGGAGGTCCAGGGTTCAAGCCCCGGTGAGGGCCGGGATATTTTCTCGTGAACTTCTAGTAATAAAATTTCCCCTGGTCTCTGGGTAGTGAGATCAGACGCCCGTGTGTATTGTTGCGCACGTAAAAAATTCCTTGGCAGTTGGAAATCAAAAAAGAGTAGCCTAACGGCGCTGCCCGGGCAAAATTTTGAGTTAAAAATCTATCCAAAGTATTTCAGGTTCCTCGCCAGTGCTACAGAGTTTGTGCACTGAGCTGAGTTTCTCCAGACTCAGGTTTGAGTTAGGAGGAGAACAGAGCACTTATGGGTTGCACCCGTGTGCCGTGATGTTGATCCATCGACTAAACTAAACTAAACATTCATTATTTGTATTGTTCACATGTCCGCGAAGTACTCAACAGTCCAGCTAAACATCTAATTATTTGTGTCAGTAACATGTCCACGAATTAGTCCAAATAAAGATCTAATTATGTGTTTCATTAACATGTCCGTGAAATAATCCAACCAAAAATCTAATGATTGGTGTTATGAACATGTCCGTGAAATAATCCAACCAAAAATCTAATGATTGGTGTCATGACCATGTGGTTGAAATAATCCAACCAAAAATCTATTGATTGGTGTTATGAACATGTCCGTGAAATAATCCAACCAAAAATCTATTGATTGGTGTTATGAACATGTCCGTGAAATAATCCAACCAAAAATCTATTGATTGGTGTTATGAACATGTCCGTGAAATAATCCAACCAAACATCTAATGATTGGTGTCATGACCATGTGGTTGAAATAATCCAACCAAAATTCTATTGATTGGTGTTATGAACATGCCCGTGAAATAATCCAACCAAAAATCTAATGATTGGTGTCGTGACCATGTGGTTGAAATAATCCAACCAAAAATCTATTGATTGGTGTTATGAACATGCCCGTGAAATAATCCAACCAAAAATCTAATGATTGGTGTCATGACCATGTGGTTGAAATAATCCAACCAAAAATCTATTGATTGGTGTTATGAACACGTATGGTCAAGAAACCCTGGTAGCTAGACACTAGCATGCCATATCGGTGCTTACGATACATACACACATTGTGATTGTAACTGATTGAGAAAGCATGCTGAGAAGGGTGAGAACAGGCAAGCTTCGTGCAGAGTGGCTTGCTTCGCTTCGGAGGTCACGGGTGGCAAGCATCACCTGGATCTTTTCTCCTGGGCATGCCGGTGTGCTGGGGAATGAACAGGCAGACAGATTGGCTGGCTCGGCAAAACTTGGTGGAGTATTGATGCATGACAAGGCAGACGTGGTTGCGGCCTTGTGGGAGCACGTGTACACCTCGGAGGAGCAGATGCATCACCATAGTCTGGTAAGGATGAGACAGCGAGGTGTGACGAGGGGATCTGGCCGACGCTCGACGCTCAGAGGAAAGGCGAGACGGACATATAATCAGATTGCTACTGGAACTATTAGTGTTGGAACTCTTCGCTGGCTGCTGGGGATGGGGACGGAGCGCTTATGGGAATGTCCCGAATGCTGTGATGTCGGTTCCTAAATCAATCAATCAATCGGTGCTTATGGATTCTTCTTCTTCTGCATTCATCCGGAGAGTTTGTTTGGATGTAATTGTGGTATGCCTGTTTACAGCAGAGCTGCGTTTTTGCACCGTTAGGCCGACACATCCGACTTCTGCGGGCATTTGTTGATGGGGTTAATCTTCCCAGGGGCTTGTGGATTCCATCCGCATATGTGTGGTTTCACATTTAAAACAGAACATTGATCTGGGCTCCCAGTTTGACCCAGTCTGAAGTGGGCTGGGCATTTTGTCCAAGCACCGTCAAACTGTCATTTTGTCCAACACCGTCAAACTCATTTTGTCCAAGCACCGTCAAACTGTCATTTTGTCCAACACCGTCAAACTGTCATTTTGTCCAAGCACCGTCAAACTGTCATTTTGTCCAAACACCATCAAACTGTCATTTACTGCCAGTACAGTACCTTGCGGTGTAGGACAGGGGGGTCTTTGAGCCTGAGGAATTAAGGCCGCCTGGCTAGTGCAGTCACCGTGAACTGTACAGGTTAGGGTTTTCTTTTTGTCCCAGACAGAAAAAAGTCCCACACCTTACCGAGGATTTGAACCTGAGTCTCCTGAAAAGAATCTGGCATTCTAGCCACTCGGCCGGCCGCTAATCCTTCCAAGCACCATTTGTGTCAAATGATGTTAACACTTGGTCTGATCTACTGGGTAGTGAGATGGGCTACCTTGTCTTCTCTGATAAGGGTGAAAAACAAGAGGTTCCATGTGCAAGATGTGAACATTGAAATTCTCACAGCACTTGGAAATGGTAAAAGAGTAGGCCAGAAAGCCACCTCCCTGGCAAAATTGTTAGGACAGAAATTGCAAAAGAGTAGGCCAGAAAGCCACCTCCCTGGCAAAATTGTTAGGACAGAAATGGTAAAAGAGTAGGCCAGAAAGCCACCTCCCTGGCAAAATTGTTAGGACAGAAATGGCAAAAGAGTAGGCCAGAAAGCCACTTCCCTGGCAAATTTGTTAGGACAGAAATGGTAAAAGAGTAGGCCAGAAAGCCACCTCCCTGGCAAAATTGTTAGGACAGAAATGGTAAAAGAGTAGGCCAGAAAGCCACTTCCCTGGCAAAATTGTTAGGACAGAACATCTACCCAAGGGTAGACAGAGCCTTGGATGGAATCTTGTCTAGAGGAAGCAAGTCTGACACAGTACAGGTCTAGAGGGAACGAACTTGACACAGTACAGGTCTAGAGGGAACGAACTTGACACAGTACAGGTCTAGAGGGAATGAACTTGACACAGTACAGGTCTAGAGGGAACGAACTTGACACAGTACAGGTCTAGAGGGAACGAACTTGACACAGATGCAAGTCTGACACAGTACAGGTCTAGAGGGAACGAACTTGACACAGTACAGGTCTAGAGGGAACAAGTCTGACACAGTACAGGTCTAGAGGGAACGAATTTGACACAGTACAGGTCTAGAGGGAACGAACTTGACACAGATGCAAGTCTGACACAGTACAGGTCTAGAGGGAATGAACTTGACACAGATGCAAGTCTGACACAGTACAGGTCTAGAGGGAACGAACTTGACACAGATGCAAGTCTGACACAGTACAGGTCTAGAGGGAACGAACTTGACACAGATGCAAGTCTGACACAGTACAGGTCTAGAGGGAACGAACTTGACACAGATGCAAGTCTGACACAGTACAGGTCTAGAGGGAACGAACTTGACACAGAAGCAAGTCTGACACAGTACAGGTCTAGAGGGAACGAACTTGACACAGAAGCAAGTCTGACACAGTACAGGTCTAGAGGGAACGAACTTGACACAGAAGCAAGTCTGACACAGTACAGGTCTAGAGGGAACGAACTTGACACAGATGCAAGTCTGACACAGTACAGGTCTAGAGGGAACGAACTTGACACAGAAGCAAGTCTGACACAGTACAGGTCTAGAGGGAATGAACTTGACACAGATGCAAGTCTGACACAGTACAGGTCTAGAGGGAACGAACTTGACACAGATGCAAGTCTGACACAGTACAGGTCTAGAGGGAACGAACTTGACACAGAAGCAAGTCTGACACAGTACAGGTCTAGAGGGAACGAACTTGACACAGATGCAAGTCTGACACAGTACAGGTCTAGAGGGAACGAACTTGTCACAGATGCAAGTCTGACACAGTACAGGTCTAGAGGGAACGAACTTGACACAGATGCAAGTCTGACACAGTACAGGTCTAGAGGGAACGAACTTGACACAGATGCAAGTCTGACACAGTACAGGTCTAGAGGGAACGAACTTGACACGGATGCATGCTGAAGTTTTACACACTGACCTTGGAGGTGTTCAGACTAGGTCTGGTGCACTCCACAGTCCCATGTTGAGAACAGGTCACATACTGAACCACAGTTAAGACTATGTCTGGTGCACTCCACAGTCCCATGTTGAGAACAGGTTACATACTGAACCACAGTTAAGACTAGCTCTGGTGCACTTCACAGTCCCATGTTGAGAACAGGTCACATACTGAATCACAGTTAAGACTAGGTCTGATGCACTCCACAGTCCCATGTTGAGAACAGGTCACATACTGAACCACAGTTAAGACTAGGTCTGATGCACTCCACAGTCTCATGTTGAGAACAGGTCACATACTGAACCACAGTTAAGACTAGTGTTGTGAAATGCCGCCTTTACATCCCAGAACAATTTTTGGTTCACTTCTGATGGACCATGTAGAGAAAGAATCGAAGAATGAACTGCTTTCTCTATAAGCATGTATAAGACGTCTCACATGACGCAAGATTACAAACCACCACAGATGGCTTTCTATATGGGAAATTTAATTTGACACCAGTACAGGTCACCCCCAGAGGTTATCAATCCAGCCAGACTGGAGGGCAGACTCAGTGGACTGTGTAATTAAAACTGACCAGGCATGACGCAAGCAACTGGGTTTACCAACAGAGTTTCTTCTTCTTCTTCTTCGTTCATCCGGAGTTTTTTTTCGGACGTGATTGCGTTGTGCCTGTCCACAGCAGAGCTGCGTTCTTGCGCCGTTAGGCCGACACATCCGACTTCTGCGGGCATTTGTTGACCGGGTTAACCTTCCCGGGGGTTTCTTAGGACGTTTGGCTCTCACTGTTGTGGTGTTATCCCCCATCCCAGCTGGCCCATATAGAACAGCCAAAGACATCCTGGTCAGCCCTCAAGGGAAGGCAGGGGCAGACCATGGGCATTCCCCGCCATCCAAGGAGGCTTCCATACTTGCAGAGCCAACACACAGCGCTCTGGTACTGGGCTCACCCAAGGAATCGTCACGTCCTGCACATGGCTGCTTAGCCTCACTTCCGTATATTGGGCCTTCCATTCACCATAGGCTGTTCTTCCGGAAACCAGAAGTATGCAGTCTGCAGATGACATCCACACAGTGAGCTTTCGATTCGGACTTTCCACATAATGGATTTGCTATCCAAGCAATATTCCATTTCGTGCCACTAGGACACTTTTTCCACCTTTTATGAAGCCCACACAGTGTGCTTTCGATTCGGACTTTCCACATAATGGATTTGCTATCCAAGCAATATTCCATTTCGTGCCACTGGGACACTTTTTCCACCTTTTATGAAGCCCACACAGTGAGCTTTTGGTTCGGACTTTCCACGTAATGGATTTGCTATCCAAGCAATATTCCATTTCATGCCTCTGGGGCGCTTTTGTAACCGACATACCTGTGGTATGAAGTGCGGCAGTCTAAATACTTCTTCATGCACCTTTAAATGTCAACCTGAATGTAGTTAAAGTAAGCTGCAGTCAACTTGAGCTTGTTGATATCTCCATAGAGCTTGTCCTCAAATGAAGCAGGTGTGGGCCAAAATATCTTTCTCTGTTCTGCATATATTGGGCACTCCTGCAGCAAATGTTTAGCTGTCATTTTACCAGTTCCACAATTGCATTCATCGGTATCTCCTATCTTTAGTTTATTGAACAAGTGGTATTTCAGCCTGTTATGTCCAGTGCGGAGTCTGAAGATTGCTACTTGTTCTCTTCGGTCGAGTTTGTAATATGCATCATCCTTTTGGTGACCTGGATGCTCTGATTCCCATTTGGTTCTATAAGTGCTTTTTATCAACCTCTTTGCCTCGTTATAGGTTATGTCTATGTCAGGCTGTGGTAGTCGTCCGCCCTCTTTTGCCAGTCTGTCAGCCTCTTCATTTCCAGGTATACTGCAATGTGATGGTATCCACTGTATTACAACTTTTTTGGATTTCTGGCATAGACCATGGAGTGCTGCTCTTAGGTCAGCTATTTCTGTGCTGTAATTGCTCTTCAGTATTGAGACAGCTGACTTTGCATCTGTAAAGATAGCTATTTGCGTCTCTTTATTTTCCTCCATCAAGAGCATTTCTGCTGCAGTTTTCAGAGCCTCTACCTCCGCTTTGAAGTTACTTGAAAACTTTCCAGTTGCCAATGAATGTGTTTTTTTCACTCCATTTTTTAAATTTAGGAGAATTCCTCCTCCTCCATTCTCTACTGAATTTTTGGCTGATCCATCTGTATATGCATGGGTCCAATTGCTGCTTGGGTAATGTTCTTTTATGTAGTTTAGGGTTATTTCTCTTCTTTCGGTTTCATGCTGAGTGTTCTTTTTCTCAATACCAGGAATGTTTTCTATCATCTCAGGCAGTAGCTGCTGTCTCCAAGCTGGGAACTTGTCTGCATTGTAAATGGGTTTGACTGTTGATATGTTAAGTATGGGATCTGCCCTAATCTTTCGTTTTGCAGTTTCTACAAAGTTGCTACGCTTCAGTCTTCCCTTTCCAAAACCACTAAACCTTTTATACATAGGGTGGTCTGTCAATCTTCTAAATTTTTCAGCTTGTTGCTGGGCTCTGCTATCTCTTCTATCCTGCATTGGTTGTAAACAAGTGATCTTTTCTAGTTCATTAATAGGCGTTGTCTTCAGGCTTCCAGTTATGATTTGCATTCCTTGATTTTGGACTCTACTTATTTTGTTAAAGTTTGACTTAGCTGCTGTTGCCCAAGCGCAATATTTTTCCATTCAATACCAGCTTAGGTTGCTGAGTTTTATTTGAGAGGGAGAATACTGTGCATGTTGTTTTCTCCTCACTTATCTTCACTAGCCATGATTTTGACCAGTCCTCTAGCGCTAATAGGGCTTGCTGTATTCTGCTGTTAGCTGTACTAATATATTCTTCAGATGTCCATATAGCTAGGTCATCTGCAAAGGATGATGTATGTACTCTGGCTGGAAAATTTTCCGTGATGTCGTTTATATATGCTAGGAATAATGTTGGTGAAAGAACTCCTCCTTGGGGGACACCTTGCTCCAACAGCATCATTTTGCTGGTTTGTCCTTGTACTTTTGTCCTGGCAGTTCTGTTCTCAAGGTAGTGGCTGATCCATTTGTACATTTTCCCACAAACATGCATTTTTTGCAGTTTTACTTTCAGTCCTTCCTTCCATACTTTATCAAATGCTTTTTCTAAATCTATCCAGACCGCTAGTGTGTGCTTTTTCTCTTGGAAGGCATCCTCTATTTCCTGAGCTATATAGGTTATTTGATCTTCAGTGGATCTGTACTTTCTGAATCCTGCTTGGTGAGGTGTTAAGAGTTGGTTTTCTTCCAGATGCCATGTTAGCCTGCCATTGATAATGCGTTCCATTAATTTTCCTACACAGCTAAGAAGACTGATAGGTCGATAGCCATTTGGTTCTTCCAGGTCTTTTCCTTTCTTTGGGACTGGTATTAGTATAGCTTCCTTCCATGCCTGTGGGACTATTCCCCTCTTCCAGCTGCTAATTTAGGACTGCTAGTAGTTTCTTTTTTGCCTTAGTGCCTAGTCCTATTAGCATTTCATTTGTGATTCCATCCTTTCCTGGTGATGTCTTCTTTTTTAGGGTATTCATTGCCTGTTCCATTTCTTCCATTGTTAGATTTGCCATCATATATTCTGCTGCTGTCTCTGTATATCTATGATGTATCTGTTTATCTTTGATTGCTTTCTTCTGTTCGGCTGTAATATCAATGTGGTTTGCACTGGCATAGTGTTCCATTAGTGCATTTGCAGCCTTTTTTCCTGTAAGCAAGGCATTTCCTTGTTTAATTGTTATTTGTTTGTTTCTAGGTCCTTCATTGTTCATGGCTTTCACTAGTTTCCATAGTTTGTTTCCATCCCTGTCAAAATTCAGGTTTTCTGTTTTTTTCCTCCAACAATCTCTTGTTGTTTGATTTACTGTTCTTTTATAGTTTGCTGAGATGGCTTTGAGAGAGATGTTCGCTTCAGTTGTTTGTTCTCTCTCTGCGGTCTTCCTAGCATCTTCAACTTTGTCCTCCAAAATTTGTAGTTCCTCAGTCCAGTATGGTTTGTAATTTTTCCTCGCTCCTCTTGGAATAGACTCAGTGGCCGCCTGTATTATTGCTCTGTTTAGACTTTCCACCATTTGCTTCATGTTGCCATATCGTGTATTTATGTTTTCACAATATTTGTCTGTTAGTATGGAAAATCTGTCCCAATCTGCTCGTTTGTAATTCCAGCGAGGCAAAGGCTTTTGCTCCTGTGGAACATACTCCATATTTATTACAAGCTTGATTGGTCTGTGGTCACTACCTACTAATTGGTCAAGCACATGGCGATCGATTTTGTGGAGGATGTCTCCTGTGCAGAAAGCTAAGTCTGGAGTAGAAGTGGTAATCCATCTTCTGGAGTAGAAGCTCGGTGTGTCATCCGCTTTGTTGAGTAGATGGAGATTTGAGTCTATTTCCCAGTCCTCCACTTCATCTCCTCTTTTGTCAGTATCTGGGTATCCCCATCTTTCTGAGCGGCTATTAAAGTCTCCGACAACAATGCAATTTGTGTCAGTTATTTCCATGTTTGAGAGTGTAAGATCCTTATCTGCCGGGCTATACAGATTGTAAATTCTTATTTTCATGTCCTTTATCATTATATCAACACCTATAATTTCCGTTTGGTTGTTAGAGATCACAGATACTTCGCTGCAAGGTATTGTATTTCGTGTAAGTATTACAACTCCTCCTTTGTGTCCTTCGCGGTCGAAACGTGTGGCCTGATATCCCTCGACTGAAAATGTGCGATTGGCGTTGAGGTGTGTCTCTTGAATGCATGCCACATCTATTCTATCTTTATGAAGACGCTGTGTTAGGGAGGCTTTCTTGTTATAAACTCCTTCGGCATTCCATTGTAGTATGTTGAGAGTCCCGGGTGTTTGGTCAATAGCTCTTAACCTACTCCTCTGTGCCTTGACTCCACAGCACAGGGGAAGGTGACCACCAGTAGTCATGGGTGGACCCCCTCGAGGCAGGGGGCCCGGCACTATCACCGCCTGATGGGACTTCACGGGATTAGCACCATAACAATTTATTTTCATCTGTGGCATCATGAAATAATAAAGTTACGTTGCACTTCTTTGTCAAGCCTGTGGCTCAGTACATCCGATTTCGACAAGCATTTATTTGGGATGCTTTCCCTAGCCTTTGACTGTCCCCAGTCTACCTACAAGGCAGCAGGTTTGTGTGTCTCTTCGTCTGGTCCCTCTCCCTTGACCTGTCCGACATGGGTGGCCCTACCAGTAGCTGTGCTACCGTCGGCATAGCTCTTGGGGTCATTGGGACGCACAAGCCCCTCTACCTCGTCATGGTGGACACACAGCAGAGGGGCCAACAGAGTTTTAAACTGGCAGTTGACCATGAGAACCTAATTGCTCCTTTTCACACGACACCATGCAGGAAAACCAATCAACCGAGACGGCTGACCGCCTTCTAAAACAGACTAGAGGTGCAAGGTGTGAACTCACTGATAAGACTCCCCGAGGCTAAACATTGTCAGACTCACAAGTGTGAGGGCTAGTGTGCATGCAGAAAGAATTTATGACTGGACATGCTGGGAGATAATGTGTCTGCACTGTACGGATGTGTGAAATGTGTGAAACAGATCTGATAAGGCAATTATAGCAGGACTGGAGGAATGTAAATAGTGGCTTGGGATAGACAGAAAGGTGCCAAGGAGATAATAGTGTCTCAGACACTGTCTGCTGGACTCAGCTTAAATAAGGCTCCCTTGACCTGTGTCATGTTAGAAATGAAAAATCTCTGAACAGGTAGGCAGCCAGCTCAATGTTTGTAGTCATATGTATGATCCTGATGTTGCTAGACTTCACTAGGAAAGTTATTTCTTAGTAACTAGTCAAGTCTTTTAGATGTAGGCACTGATTTTCAGTCTATATCTGACCAAGGTTATTTCAAGAAATAGTCTAAGGTTACTTGAGTATGCACTATTATTTCTCAGTTCAGTGTACAAAATCATATTGCTTTAAGTGTTACTCTTCTGAGAAGTAGGAACCTTATGTGATCGGCAGATCTTGGCTAAGTGCTAGATATACTTTAGGTGTCGTGGTAGATATAATTTGGTGTTATGCTATTGTGTGCGCATTGATGTGTTGGAAGCAAAGGTGTAATGGTACAGACATTACCCACAATTGGTATAGGATATATGGTGCTTAACGTATGATACCACTACCGACCCATTGATCTGAAAAACCAACTTTGGACGTGAGGGACTACATGTCTGTCTGTATTAGGGACATGAACTTAGGACACTTCATGCATCATGATTGACGTTACATGGGACAGCAGAAATGTAATAATTACAAGCGTGTGAGACAATTGATAAGCCCCTTCCCAGACTAAGACTGTAGGACAGAGATATGGAGGGAGAAGGAGGATGGTGAACGCAGTAGAGCTGGAAGATAAACTTGGCCAGACTGGTCATTGTATATAGGTGTGCTAGGATATATGTAGTACTTAGGATTGTACTGATGTAGAACTAGATATAACACATTCTTGACTATTTCTCCCTAGCTCTCAATAAGAGCGCCTGGGTATAGATCTCAAGAACGAGTGAAAACCAGGTAGTGTCAGGACTGGTAGATGTCAGAATACCAGCAAGCTGTTTCTGCTGGAGAGTGGAGATCTGACCATAGCTGCTTAGCCGATCTGGACCACAGATCCAGATAGGAGACAAGTAACATTGAAGTTATGTAATTTTTGCCATCACTATCAATATGTAACATAAATTCACCATTACCATGATAATCATCTAATAATAATGATAGACAATAAATGTTGTTTTTAATTTAACTCGTAGTTCAATTGTTATACTTTTAATTCCAATTGTGCATTACATGTTGTGTGTGTACATTGGTGGGGGATTACTTAGACACCAAGGAAGGGAACAGTCAGGGGAGAAAAACCTGCAGTGGGATAGTTGTCGATTACTCTTAAATCTAGACTTAAAAATCTACCTCAGATAACCTTTTCCTTCCCATTCCTTGGCGAATATTCAGCACAGTTCATTTCATTTTGCTACGAGCCACTTGGAGCTGTACGTTGGATATTCATGGGCTTAATTGGTAGTTCAGCCATATAGATTTTGTCCCTAGTCAGTTTCTGACTATTTGGGGTTGCTCGCCAGTGAATAATACTTTCATCTAGGCGGTGGTGCACCCCGACTTCTGACAACTAGGTCTGGTGCACTCCACAGTCCCATGTTGAGAACAGGTCACATACTGAACCACAGTTAAGACTAGGTCTGATGCACTCCACAGTCCCATGTTGAGAACAGGTCACATACTGAACCACAGTTAAGACTATGTCTGGTGCACTCCACAGTCCCATGTTGAGAACAGGTCACATACTGAACCACAGTTAAGACTATGTCTGGTGCACTCCACAGTCCCATGTTGAGAACAGGTCACATACTGAACCACAGTTAAGACTATGTCTGGTGCACTCCACAGTCCCATGTTGAGAACAGGTCACATACTGAACCACAGTTAAGACTAGGTCTGGTGCACTCCACAGTCCCATGTTGAGAACAGGTCACATACTGAACCACAGTTAAGACTAGGTCTGGTGCACTCCACAGTCCCATGTTGAGAACAGGTCACATACTGAACCACAGTTAAGACTATGTCTGGTGCACTCCACAGTCCCATGTTGAGAACAGGTCACATACTGAACCACAGTTAAGACTAGGTCTGATGCACTCCACAGTCCCATGTTGAGAACAGGTCACATACTGAACCACAGTTAAGACTAGGTCTGATGCACTCTACAGTCCCATGTTGAGAACAGGTCACATACTGAATCACAGTTAAGACTAGGTCTGATGCACTCCACAGTCCCATGTTGAGAGCAGGTCACATACTGAACCACAGTTAAGACTAGGTCTGATGCACTCCACAGTCCCATGTTGAGAACAGGTCACATACTGAACCACAGTTAAGACTATGTCTGGTGAACTCCACAGTCCCATGTTGAGAACAGGTCACATACTGAACCACAGTTAAGACTAGGTCTGGTGCACTCCACAGTCCCATGTTGAGAACAGGTCACATACTGAATCACAGTTAAGACTAGGTCTGATGCACTCCACAGTCCCATGTTGAGAACAGGTCACATACTGAACCACAGTTAAGACTATGTCTGGTGCACTCCACAGTCCCATGTTGAGAACAGGTCACATACTGAACCACAGTTAAGACTAGGTCTGGTGCACTCCACAGTCCCATGTTGAGAACAGGTCACATACTGAACCACAGTTAAGACTGTCTGATGCACTCCACAGTCCCATGTTGAGAACAGGTCACATACTGAACCACAGTTAAGACTAGGTCTGGTGCACTCCACAGTCCCATGTTGAGAACAGGTCACATACTGAACCACAGTTAAGACTAGGTCTGATGCACTCCACAGTCCCATGTTGAGAACAGGTCACATACTGAACCACAGTTAAGACTAGGTCTGATGCACTCCACAGTCCCATGTTGAGAACAGGTCACATACTGAATCACAGTTAAGACTAGGTCTGATGCACTCCACAGTCCCATGTTGAGAACAGGTCACATACTGAACCACAGTTAAGACTAGGTCTGATGCACTCCACAGTCCCATGTTGAGAACAGGTCACATACTGAACCACAGTTAAGACTATGTCTGGTGCACTCCACAGTCCCATGTTGAGAACAGGTCACATACTGAACCACAGTTAAGACTAGGTCTGATGCACTCCACAGTCCCATGTTGAGAACAGGTCACATACTGAACCACAGTTAAGACTAGGTCTGATGCACTCCACAGTCCCATGTTGAGAACAGGTCACATACTGAACCACAGTTAAGACTAGGTCTGGTGCACTCCACAGTCCCATGTTGAGAACAGGTCACATACTGAACCACAGTTAAGACTATGTCTGATGCACTCCACAGTCCCATGTTGAGAACAGGTCACATACTGAACCACAGTTAAGACTAGGTCTGATGCACTCCACAGTCCCATGTTGAGAACAGGTCACATACTGAACCACAGTTAAGACTAGGTCTGGTGCACTCCACATTCCCATGTTGAGAACAGGTCACATACTGAACCACAGTTAAGACTAGGTCTGGTACACTCCACAGTCCCATGTTGAGAACAGGTCACATACTGAACCACAGTTAAGACTAGGTCTGGTGCACTCCACAGTCCCATGTTGAGAACAGGTCACATACTGAACCACAATCTCTATTTTGCATATGAAGAGTTGAGCCAAGAACAGACCACTTCACTCGGGGTATTCCCATAAGCGCTCAGTCCTCATCTTCAACGGCCAGTGAAGAGTTCCAATACTAATAGTGCCAGTTACAGTATGTTTATATGTCCGTCTTGCTTTACCTCTGAGTGACGATTGTTAACCAGATCCTCTGACCACACCTTGCTACTGCATTCTCTCTAGACCAGGGGTGGGCAAACTTTTCGTGCGGAGGGCCGCATTGACAAATGTAAAGCTATTGGCGGGCCGCATATATATATATATATATATATATATATATATATATATATATATATATATATCCATTTTGTTTACAGCAACCTATCACAATAAGTAATTATTAATTATTTATAGGTTATTAAGCAGTATAAATAACTAATTATTGCAATTTTATTACGCAATATGGACAAAAACTTTTACTAATTTGTTAACACGATTTTACAACTTATTATTAATAACAAATATTCTTTATTATCTATCAATGGCTTTAATTTAGACACACAGCGACTACATTGTCACTACAGTTGTTGATTTCTAATGAGATTTATGTAACTGCTTGCAATATTTGACAATATTCTTGAAATCTGGAGCAAGTTTACTTGTTGAAATTCGCATAACAGCATGCAAGTTGCAGTCCGACAATAAAGACCTATTCTTAGATTTGTTGATCTTCAAGCAAGAGAATGCTTGTTCGCAAATGTATGTTGATCCAAATAATCATAAAAGTTTAGCTGCAAAGTTTTTCAAGTTCGGAAATGATTCTTGTGATAAAGATCCATAGAAATCCAGCAAACCATCTGTCTTGAATTTCTCTTTCAGGTCATGATCTGCTTGTAAGTCAAGCAGCTCCAACTGTATGTCCTCTGTGGCTGTATCAGCTTCTGCACTAAAAGGGGAACTTAGAATATTGAACTGTGGCTCTAAGTTCTTGGAATCTGCATCCAAATCCATCAGTCAATGCATCTAATTGGGCTTTGTATTTTTCAGTCACTTTAACAGAAATGGTTTCTTGTTTCAGCGAAGGGAAGTGACAAAATCTTTTTTCACTTGCTTGTCTGGAGAACAGTGAGAGTTTTGCCTGAAATGATTTTACATATGCATACAATTCGTGTCAAACACACCATTGCCCTGAAGTTAGACATTCAGTTCATTTAACTTTTCCATAATTTCAATGGCAAACATAAAGTCTAACTGCCACTCTTTATTGACAATGTTAGTATTAAAGTCACATGCAATGCCCTTCATCTCTAGGAACATCACTATTTCTTCTCTGAGTTCCCACACTCGCCTCAACACCTTGCCAAGACTCAGCTATCGAACATTGGTGTGGTTCAGGACATCGGAATGTTTAGTTTCCAAATCGTCAAGTAATGACTTGAACTGTCTGTGATTAAGTCCACTTGATCTGATGAGGTTGATGACACTGACAACTGGGTAAATAACATGCTTGATATTCAAAACAGTTTTACACACGCTTTCTTGATGAATCACACAGTGACGTGGTAATAATGTGTGGTCTGGATATTCTGCTTTAATCTTATCAATTATCATAATTACCAGACCTACATGTTTTCCAGTCAAAGCACGAGCTCCGTCAGTTGTAACACTTGCCATCTTGTTCCAAACCAACCCAGTTCTTTCAGTACAGTTAGTAACAGCATTGAATATATCATGGCCTGTGGTTGTGTCTTTGAGTGACTCGACACTCAGTAACTCTTCAGTGAGTTTGAAAGAAGTGTTTATTCCACGTATAAATATCAATAATTGGGCAGTATCATGTACATCGGTACTCTCATCCAATACAAGAGAGTACCACAAAAATTGTTTACTTGCATCTTGAAGTTTATGCATCAAATTGTCACTGATCTTGTCAACACGTCTGACCACAGTTCTCCTTGATAAAGTAATGTTGTCAAATCTGTTTTTGTTTTTTTTGGTCTGGACACATTATGTTTGCTGCATCTAGCAAACATTCCTTAATGAACATGCCATCAGAAAATGGCTTGTTCTGTATTACAATTCTATGTGAAAGCACAAGACTAGCTTCAGTTGCAGCATCTTGAATTGAAGACTGTTTAGTGAAAACAGTTTACTGTTTCTCCAAATTTTTCACCAACTCAAGGCATTTCCTTTCCTTCTCTGCGGTCGTTAAATTGTATCCGAAATCGGAATGTTTTGTTTGATAATGTCTTTTTAAATTGTACTCCTTGAAGACAGCCACTTACTCACGACACAATAAGCAAACTGATTTGCTACCAACTTTTATAAAACAGCACTTAGTTGTCCGTTCACCATTAAAAACACGGCATTCATCTTCAATCTTACGTTTGTTATTGACACTCATCATAACGGTACATGAAATTCTGTAAAATTCAACAAAATAACTTAAAAACGAATTTAAAATGTTTGTTTCTAAATGCCCTCGCGGGCCGCATAAAATCACTTGGCGGGCCGTAGTTTGCCCACCCCTGCTCTAGACCATGATAGTCTATCTGTTCTTCTGCATTAATCACAATGTCCCCGAGGGCCTTCACCACATCTGCCTTATCATGCATCGAATCACCCCTTAATGATGCGGCACCAGAAAATGTGTCTACTTGTTCTTTTCCAATCACATCAGTGTCCTGGAGAAAAGATCTAGTGAATGCTCATAAACTTCGACCTCTGAATACATACATGCAATTCTGCATGAAGCATGCAAGTCCTCACCCTTGTCAGCAAGCTTTGTGAATCGGTTACATTCACAACATGCATATACAAATTGTTCTCCAATCAGTGGAAAGCTGCAGTTACCGCCTCCAACTCCATTCTCAGACTTGAGGTTGTGATGTCATATGCCAATCTCTCCTGTACTAAACATTGCATATAAAGGAGATATATAAAGTATATGCTACAATACATATATGCACACATTCTCATGAACCAATTCAAACTGATCTGCATCAAATGATTTTAAAATGCAACTGAATAGAAACATCATAGACGAATTTCACTGGACATCCAAGTCATGTGGTCTGGCTCATTGGGGCTACACTTGAAACTAGTGAAACTTGCATGTGATCAGACTTTATTGGAGTTCTACTGTCAAACGTGGGTTCTTTAATTGTGTGATATTTCATGTGAGTCTAGCTGAATCAGCTGCTCATACATGTGTGGACGTGTAGGTTCTGTTGTGTGCTGGAGACACATAGTCATGCTATTTGTCAACATGTCAGACTCTTCAGATTAGCTTACAAACTACACAGTGTGTGTGACGATGTGACTCAGTGACTGTTGTAGTTATATTGTGTGTAAAGATGTAATTCAGTCACTGTTGTAGTGATATTATGTAGAAAGATGTGATTCAGTCACTGTTGTAGTGGTACTGTATGCAATGTTGTAATTCAGTCACAATTGTAGTGTTATTGAGTGTAAAGATGTGATTCAGTCACTGTTGTAGTGTTATCATGTGTGATGATCTGATTCAGTGACTATTGTGTGTGATAATGTGATTTAGTGTCTGTTGTGTTGTGTGTGATGACGTGATTCAGTGACTGTTGTAGTGTTATTGTGTGTGATAATGTGATTCAGTGTCTGTTGTGTTGTGTGTGATGACGTGATTCAGTGACTAGTATACTATTATCATGTGTTAAGATGTGATTGTTTTCTCTGTGTCTGTCAGAATACGGCACTGCACCTGGCAGCGGCAGGGGGGCATAGGAGTGCTGTGGTCTTACTGCTGTCTGAGGGTGCACTCTTCTTACGTAACAACCATAACTGTTGTTTTTATGATGATGTCATCACACAGCGGCATCAAGAAGTGGCTCTGGCTATTATCCAGCATGCCAGGTGACTACATTTGTGCCATCTCAGTGTTGATGTTGTTGATGTTTGGTGACTACATTTGTGCCATCTCAGTGTTGATGTTTGGTGACTACATTTGTGCCATCTCAGTGTTGATGTTTGGTGACTACATTTGTGCCATCTCAGTATTGATGTTTGGTGACTACATTTGTGCCATCTCAGGGTTGATGTTTGGTGACTACATTTGTGCCATCTCAGTGTTGATGTTGTGGATGTTTGGTGATTATATTTGTGCCATCTCAGTGTTGATGTTGTTGATGTTTGGTGACTACATTTGTGCCATCTCAGTGTTGATGTTTGGTGACTACATTTGTGCCATCTCAGTGTTGATGTTGTGGATGTTTGGTGATTATATTTGTGCCATCTCAATGTTGATGTTTAGTGACTACATTTGTGCCATCTCAGTGTTGATGTTTGGTGACTACATTTGTGCCATCTCAGTGTTGATGTTTGGTGACTACATTTGTGCCATCTCTGTGTTGATGTTTGGTGACTACATTTGTGCCATCTCAGTGTTGATGTTGTTGATGTTTGGTGACTACATTTGTGCCATGTCAGTGTTGATGTTTGGTGACTACATTTGTGCCATCTCAGTGTTGATGTTTGGTGACTACATTTGTGCCATCTCAGTGTTGATGTTGTGGATGTTTGGTGATTATATTTGTGCCATCTCAATGTTGATGTTTAGTGACTACATTTGTGCCATCTCAGTGTTGATGTTTGGTGACTACATTTGTGCCATCTCAGTGTTGATGTTTGGTGACTACATTTGTGCCATCTCTGTGTTGATGTTTGGTGACTACATTTGTGCCATCTCAGTGTTGATGGTGTTGATGTTTGGTGACTACATTTGTGCCATCTCAGTGTTGATGTTGTTGATGTTTGGTGACTACATTTGTGCCATGTCAGTTTTGATGTTTGGTGACTACATTTGTGCCATCTCAGTGTTGATGTTTGGTGACTACATTTGTGCCATCTCAGTGTTGATGTTTGGTGACTACATTTGTGCCATCTCAGGGTTGATGTTGTGGATGTTTGGTGATTATATTTGTGCCATCTCAATGTTGATGTTGCCACTGTTTGATGATTGCTGATTATATTAGGGCCATCTCAGGGTTGATGTTTGCTGATTATATTAGGGCCATCTCAGTGTTGATGTTTGGTAACTACATTTGTGCCATCTCAGGGTTGATGTTTGGTGACTACATTTGTGCCATCTCAGGGTTGATGTTTGGTGACTACATTTGTGCCATCTCAGTGTTGATGTTTGGTGACTACATTTGTGCAATCTCAGTGTTGATGTTGTTGATGTTTGATGTTTGCTGATTATATTAGGGCCATCTCAGTGTTGATGTTTGATGTTTGCTGATTATATTAGGGCCATCTCAGTGTTGATGTTGTTGATGTTTGATGTTTGCTGATTATATTAGGGCCATCTCAGTGTTGATGTTTGGTGACTACATTTGTGCCATCTCAGGGTTGATGTTTGGTGACTACATTTGTGCCATCTCAGTGTTGATGTTGCCACTGTGTGATGTTTGGTGATTATATTTGTGCCATCTCAGTGTTGATGTTTGGTGACTACATTTGTGCCATCTCAGTGTTGATGTTGTTGATGTTTGGTGACTACATTTGTGTCATCTCAGTGTTGATGTTGTTGATGTTTGGTGACTACATTTGTGCCATCTCAGTGTTGATGTTTGGTGATTATAATAGGCCATCTCAGTGTCGATGTTGATGTTTGGTGACTACATTTGTGCCATCTCAATGTTGATGTTTGGTGACTACATTTGTGCCATCTCAGTGTTGATGTTTGGTGATTATATTTGTGCCATCTCAGTGTTGATGTTTGGTGAATACATTTGTGCCATCTCAGTGTTGATGTTGTTGATGTTTGGTGATTATATTTGTGCCATCTCAGTGTTGATGTTTGGTGACTACATTTGTGCAATCTCAGGGTTGATGTTTGGTGACTACATTTGTGCCATCTCAGTGTTGATGTTTGGTGACTACATTTGTGTCATCTCAGTGTTGATGTTGTTGATGTTTGATGTTTGCTGATTATATTAGGGCCATCTCAGTGTTGATGTTTGGTGACTACATTTGTGCCATCTCAGGGTTGATGTTTGGTGACTACATTTGTGCCATCTCAATGTTGATGTTGCCACTGTGTGATGTTTGGTGAATATATTTAGGCCATCTCAGTGTTGATGTTGTTGATGTTTGGTGGCTACATTTGTGCCATCTCAGGGTTGATGTTTGGTGACTACATTTGTGCCATCTCAATGTTGATGTTGCCACTGTTTGATGTTTGGTGAATATATTTAGGCCATCTCAGTGTTGATGTTGTTGATGTTTGGTGACTACATTTGTGCCATCTCAGGGTTGATGTTGTGGATGTTTGGTGATTATATTTGTGCCATCTCAATGTTGATGTTGCCACTGTTTGATGTTTGCTGATTATATTAGGGCCATCTCAGGGTTGATGTTTGCTGATTATATTAGGGCCATCTCAGTGTTGATGTTTGGTGACTACATTTGTGCCATCTCAGGGTTGATGTTTGGTGACTACATTTGTGCCATCTCAGGGTTGATGTTTGGTGACTACATTTGTGCCATCTCAGTGTTGATGTTTGGTGACTACATTTGTGCCATCTCAGTGTTGATGTTGTTGATGTTTGATGTTTGCTGATTATATTAGGCCATCTCAGTGTTGATGTTTGGTGACTACATTTGTGCCATCTCAGGGTTGATGTTTGGTGACTACATTTGTGCCATCTCAGGGTTGATGTTTGGTGACTACATTTGTGCCATCTCAGGGTTGATGTTTGGTGACTACGTTTGTGCCATCTCAGTGTTGATGTTTGGTGACTACATTTGTGCCATCTCAGTGTTGATGTTGTTGATGTTTGATGTTTGCTGATTATATTAGGGCCATCTCAGTGTTGATGTTGTTGATGTTTGATGTTTGCTGATTACATTAGGGCCATCTCAGTGTTGATGTTGTTGATGTTTGATGTTTGCTGATTATATTAGGGCCATTTCAGTGTTGATGTTTGGTGACTACATTTGTGCCATCTCAGGGTTGATGTTTGGTGACTACATTTGTGCCATCTCAGTAGTTGATGTTGCCACTGTGTGATGTTTGGTGATTATATTTGTGCCATCTCAGTGTTGATGTTTGCTGACTACATTTGTGCCATCTCAGTGTTGATGATGTTGATGTTCGGTGACTACATTTGTGCCATCTCAGTGTTGATGTTGTTGATGTTTGGTGACTACATTTGTGCCATCTCAGTGCTGATGTTTGGTGATTATAATAGGCCATCTCAGTGTTGATGTTGATGTTTGGTGACTACATTTGTGCCATCTCAATGTTGATGTTTGGTGACTACATTTGTGCCATCTCAGTGTTGATGTTTGGTGATTATATTTGTGCCATCTCAGTATTGATGTTTGGTGACTACATTTGTGCCATCTCAGTGTTGATGTTTGGTGATTATATTTGTGCCATCTCAGTATTGATGTTTGGTGACTACATTTGTGCCATCTGAGGGTTGATGTTTGGTGACTACATTTGTGCCATCTCAATGTTGATGTTTGGTGACTACATTTGTGCCATCTCAGTGTTGATGTTTGGTGATTATATTTGTGCCATCTCAGTGTTGATGTTTGCTGAATACATATGTGCCATCTCAGTGTTGATGTTGTTGATGTTTGCTGATTATATTAGGGCCATCTCAGTGTTGATGTTTGGTGACTACATTTGTGCCATCTCAGGGTTGATGTTTGGTGACTACATTTGTGCCATCTCAATGTTGATGTTGCCACTGATTGATGTTTGGTGAATATATTTAGGCCATCTCAGTGTTGATGTTGATGTTTGGTGGCTACATTTGTGCCATCTCAGGGTTGATGTTTGGTGACTACATTTGTGCCATCTCAATGTTGATGTTGCCACTGTTTGATGTTTGGTGAATATATTTAGGCCATCTCAGTGTTGATGTTGTTGATGTTTGGTGACTACATTTGTGCCATCTCAGTGTTGATGTTTGGTGACTACATTTGTGCCATCTCAGTGTTGATGTTGTTGATGTTTGATGTTTGCTGATTATATTAGGGCCATCTCAGGGTTGATGTTTGGTGATTATATTAGTGCAATCTCAGGGTTGATGTTTGGTGATTATATTTGTGCCACCTCAGTGTTGATGTTGCCACTGTTTGATGTTTGCTGATTATATTAGGGCCATCTCAGGGTGATGTTTGGTGATTATATTAGGGCTATGTCAGTGTTGATGTTTGGTGATTATATTTGTGCCATCTCAGTGTTGATGTTGTGGATGTTTGGTGATTATATTTGTGCCATCTCAATGTTGATGTTTAGTGACTACATTTGTGCCATCTCAGTGGTGATGTTTGGTGACTACATTTGTGCCATCTCAGTGTTGATGTTTGGTGACTACATTTGTGCCATCTCTGTGTTGATGTTTGGTGACTACATTTGTGCCATCTCAGTGTTGATGTTGTTGATGTTTGGTGACTACATTTGTGCCATCTCAGTGTTTATGTTGTTGATGTTTGGTGACTACATTTGTGCCATGTCAGTGTTGATGTTTGGTGACTACATTTGTGCCATCTCAGTGTTGATGTTTGGTGACTACATTTGTGCCATCTCAGGGTTGATGTTGTGGATGTTTGGTGATTATATTTGTGCCATCTCAATGTTGATGTTTAGTGACTACATTTGTGCCATCTCAGTGTTGATGTTTGGTGACTACATTTGTGCCATCTCAGTGTTGATGTTTGGTGACTACATTTGTGCCATCTCAGTGTTGATGGTGTTGATGTTTGGTGACTACATTTGTGCCATCTCAGTGTTGATGTTGTTGATGTTTGGTGACTACATTTGTGCCATGTCAGTTTTGATGTTTGGTGACTACATTTGTGCCATCTCAGTGTTGATGTTTGGTGACTACATTTGTGCCATCTCAGTGTTGATGTTTGGTCACTACATTTGTGCCATCTCAGGGTTGATGTTGTGGATGTTTGGTGATTATATTTGTGCCATCTCAATGTTGATGTTGCCACTGTTTGATGTTTGCTGATTATATTAGGGCCATCTCAGGGTTGATGTTTGCTGATTATATTAGGGCCATCTCAGTGTTGATGTTTGGTAACTACATTTGTGCCATCTCAGGGTTGATGTTTGGTGACTACATTTGTGCCATCTCAGGGTTGATGTTTGGTGACTACATTTGTGCCATCTCAGTGTTGATGTTTGGTGACTACATTTGTGCAATCTCAGTGTTGATGTTGTTGATGTTTGATGTTTGCTGATTATATTAGGGCCATCTCAGTGTTGATGTTTGATGTTTGCTGATTATATTAGGGCCATCTCAGTGTTGATGTTGTTGATGTTTGATGTTTGCTGATTATATTAGGGCCATCTCAGTGTTGATGTTTGGTGACTACATTTGTGCCATCTCAGGGTTGATGTTTGGTGACTACATTTGTGCCATCTCAGTGTTGATATTGCCACTGTGTGATGTTTGGTGATTATATTTGTGCCATCTCAGTGTTGATGTTTGGTGACTACATTTGTGCCATCTCAGTGTTGATGTTGTTGATGTTTGGTGACTACATTTGTGCCATCTCAGTGTTGATGTTGTTGATGTTTGGTGACTACATTTGTGCCATCTCAGTGTTGATGTTTGGTGATTATAATAGGCCATCTCAGTGTCGATGTTGATGTTTGGTGACTACATTTGTGCCATCTCAATGTTGATGTTTGGTGACTACATTTGTGCCATCTCAGTGTTGATGTTTGGTGATTATATTTGTGCCATCTCAGTGTTGATGTTTGATGAATACATTTGTGCCATCTCAGTGTTGATGTTGTTGATGCTTGGTGATTATATTTGTGCCATCTCAGTGTTGATGTTTGGTGACTACATTTGTGCCATCTCAGGGTTGATGTTTGGTGACTACATTTGTGCCATCTCAGTGTTGATGTTTGGTGACTACATTTGTGTCATCTCAGTGTTGATGTTGTTGATGTTTGATGTTTGCTGATTATATTAGGGCCATCTCAGTGTTGATGTTTGGTGACTACATTTGTGCCATCTCAGGGTTGATGTTTGGTGACTACATTTGTGCCATCTCAATGTTGATGTTGCCACTGTGTGATGTTTGGTGAATATATTTAGGCCATCGCAGTGTTGATGTTGTTGATGTTTGGTGGCTACATTTGTGCCATCTCAGGGTTGATGTTTGGTGACTACATTTGTGCCATCTCAATGTTGATGTTGCCACTGTTTGATGTTTGGTGAATATATTTAGGCCATCTCAGTGTTGATGTTGTTGATGTTTGGTGACTACATTTGTGCCATCTCAGGGTTGATGTTGTGGATGTTTGGTGATTATATTTGTGCCATCTCAATGTTGATGTTGCCACTGTTTGATGTTTGCTGATTATATTAGGGCCATCTCAGGGTTGATGTTTGCTGATTATATTAGGGCCATCTCAGTGTTGATGTTTGGTGACTACATTTGTGCCATCTCAGGGTTGATGTTTGGTGACTACATTTGTGCCATCTCAGGGTTGATGTTTGGTGACTACATTTGTGCCATCTCAGTGTTGATGTTTGGTGACTACATTTGTGCCATCTCAGTGTTGATGTTGTTGATGTTTGATGTTTGCTGATTATATTAGGCCATCTCAGTGTTGATGTTTGGTGACTACATTTGTGCCATCTCAGGGTTGATGTTTGGTGACTACATTTGTGCCATCTCAGGGTTGATGTTTGGTGACTACATTTGTGCCATCTCAGGGTTGATGTTTGGTGACTACGTTTGTGCCATCTCAGTGTTGATGTTTGGTGACTACATTTGTGCCATCTCAGTGTTGATGTTGTTGATGTTTGATGTTTGCTGATTATATTAGGGCCATCTCAGTGTTGATGTTGTTGATGTTTGATGTTTGCTGATTACATTAGGGCCATCTCAGTGTTGATGTTGTTGATGTTTGATGTTTGCTGATTATATTAGGGCCATTTCAGTGTTGATGTTTGGTGACTACATTTGTGCCATCTCAGGGTTGATGTTTGGTGACTACATTTGTGCCATCTCAGTATTGATGTTGCCACTGTGTGATGTTTGGTGATTATATTTGTGCCATCTCAGTGTTGATGTTTGCTGACTACATTTGTGCCATCTCAGTGTTGATGATGTTGATGTTCGGTGACTACATTTGTGCCATCTCAGTGTTGATGTTGTTGATGTTTGGTGACTACATTTGTGCCATCTCAGTGCTGATGTTTGGTGATTATAATAGGCCATCTCAGTGTTGATGTTGATGTTTGGTGACTACATTTGTGCCATCTCAATGTTGATGTTTGGTGACTACATTTGTGCCATCTCAGTGTTGATGTTTGGTGATTATATTTGTGCCATCTCAGTATTGATGTTTGGTGACTACATTTGTGCCATCTCAGGGTTGATGTTTGGTGACTACATTTGTGCCATCTCAGTGTTGATGTTTGGTGACTACATTTGTGCCATCTCTGTGTTGATGTTGTTGATGTTTGGTGATTATATTTGTGCCATCTCAGTGTTGATGTTTGCTGAATACATATGTGCCATCTCAGTGTTGATGTTGTTGATGTTTGCTGATTATATTAGGGCCATCTCAGTGTTGATGTTTGGTGACTACATTTGTGCCATCTCAGGGTTGATGTTTGGTGACTACATTTGTGCCATCTCAATGTTGATGTTGCCACTGTTTGATGTTTGGTGAATATATTTAGGCCATCTCAGTGTTGATGTTGTTGATGTTTGGTGGCTACATTTGTGCCATCTCAGGGTTGATGTTTGGTGACTACATTTGTGCCATCTCAATGTTGATGTTGCCACTGTTTGATGTTTGGTGAATATATTTAGGCCATCTCAGTGTTGATGTTGTTGATGTTTGGTGACTACATTTGTGCCATCTCAGTGTTGATGTTTGGTGACTACATTTGTGCCATCTCAGTGTTGATGTTGTTGATGTTTGATGTTTGCTGATTATATTAGGGCCATCTCAGGGTTGATGTTTGGTGATTATATTAGTGCAATCTCAGGGTTGATGTTTGGTGATTATATTTGTGCCACCTCAGTGTTGATGTTGCCACTGTTTGATGTTTGCTGATTATATTAGGGCCATCTCAGGGTGATGTTTGGTGATTATATTAGGGCCATGTCAGTGTTGATGTTTGGTGATTATATTTGTGCCATCTCAGTGTTGATGTTTGGTGACTACATTTGTGCCATCTCAGTGTTGATTTTTTATGTTTGCTGAGTATATTAGGGCCATCTCAGGGTTGATGTTGTTGATGTTTGGTGATTATATTTGTGCCATCTCAATGTTGATGTTGCCACTGTTTGATGTTTGCTGATTATATTAGGGCCATGTCAGTGTTGATGTTTGGTGATTATATTAGGGCCATCTCAGTGTTGATTTTTGGTGATTATATTTGTGCCAACTCAGTGTTGATGTTTGGTGATTATATTAGGGCCATCCCAGTGTTGATGTAGTTGAGGCTTGGTGATTATATTAGGGCCATCTCAGTGTTGATGTTGTTGATGTTTGGTGATTATATTTGGGTCATCCCAGTGTTGATGTTTGGTGATTATATTTGTGCCATCTCAGTGTTGATGTTGTTGTTGTTTAGTGATTATATTAGGCCCACCTCAGTGTTGATGTTTGGTGATTATATTTGTGCCATCTCAGTGTTGACGTTGTTAATGTTTGGTGATTATATTTGTGCCATCTCAGTGTTGATGTTGTTAATGTTTGGTGATTATATTTGGGTTATCTCAGTGTTGATATTTCCACTGTGTGATGTTTAGTGATTATATTTGTGCCATCTCAGTGTTGATTTTGGTGATTATATTTGTGCCATCTCAGTGTTGATGTTTGGTGATTATATTTGTGCCATCTCAGTGTTGCTATTGCCACTGTGTGGTGTTTGGTGATTATATTTGTGCCATCTCAGTGTTGATGTTTGGTGATTATATTTGTGTCATCTCAGTGTTGATGTTCATGTTTGGTGATTATATTTGTGTCATCTCAATGTTGCTATTGCCACTGTGTGATGTTTGGTGATTATATTTGTACCATCTCAGTGTTGATGTTGCCACTGTGTGATGTTTGGTTATTATATTTGTGCCATCTCAGTGTTGATGTTTGGTGATTATATTTGTGTCATCTCAGTGTTGATATTGCCACTGTGTGATGTTTGGTGATTATATTTTATATTTGTGCCATCTCAGTGTTGATGTTGCCACTGTGTGATGTTAGGTGATTGTATTTGTGTCATCTCAGTGTTGATATTGCCACTGTGTGATGTTTGGTGATTATATTTTATATTTGTGCCATCTCAGTGTTGATATTGCCACTGTGTGATGTTTGGTGATTATATTTGTGTCATCTCAGTGTTGATATTGCCACTGTGTGATGTTTGGAGATTATAATTGTGCCATCTCAGTGTTGATGTTTGGTGATTATATTTGTGCCGTCTCAGTGTTGATGTTGCCACTGTTTGATGTTTGGTGATTATATTTGTGCCGTCTCAGTGTTCATGTTGCCACTGTTTGATGTTTGGTGATTATATTTGTGCCGTCTCAGTGTTGATGTTGCCACTGTGTAATGTTTGGTGATTATATTTGTGCCATCTCAGTGTTGATATTGCCACTGTGTGATGTTTGGTGATTATATTTTATATTTGTGCCATCTCAGTGTTGATATTGCCACTGTGTGATGTTTGGTGATTATATTTGTGTCTTCGCAGTGTTGATATTGCCACTGTGTGATGTTTGGTGATTATATTTGTGTCATCGCAGTGTTGATATTGCTACTGTGTGATGTTTGGTGATTATATTTGTGCCATCTCAGTGTTGATATTGCCACTGTGTGATGTTTGGATGATTATATTTGTGCCATCTCAGTGTTGATATTGTTGAGTTTTGGTGATTATATTTGTGCCATCTCAGTGTTGATGTTTGGGGATTATATTTGTGCCATCTCAGTGTTGATGTTGCCACTGTGTGATGTTTGGTGACTACATTTGTGCCATCTCAGTGTTGATGTTTGGTGACTACATATGTGCCATCTCAGTGTTGATGGTGTTGATGTTTGATGTTTGCTGATTATATTAGGGCCATCTCAGTGTTGATGTTTGGTGACTACATTTGTGCCATCTTAGGGTTGATGTTTGGTGACTACATTTGTGCCATCTCAATGTTGATGTTGCCACTGTTTGATGTTTGGTGAATATATGTAGGTCATCTCAGTGTTGATGTTGTTGATGTTTGGTGACTACATTTGTGCCATGTCAGTGTTGATGTTTGGTGACTACATTTGTGCCATCTCAGTGTTGATGTTTGGTGACTACATTTGTGCCATCTCAGTGTTGATGTTTGATGTTTGCTGATTATATTAGGGCCATCTCAGGGTTGATGTTTGGTGATTATATTAGTGCGATCTCAGGGTTGATGTTTGGTGATTATATTTGTGCCACCTCAGTGTTGATGTTGCCACTGTTTGATGTTTGCTGATTATATTAGGGCCATCTCAGGGTTGATGTTTGGTGATTATATTAGGGCCATGTCAGTGTTGATGTTTGGTGACTACATTTGTGCCATCTCAGTGTTGATGTTTGATGTTTGCTGAGTATATTAGGGCCATCTCAGGGTTGATGTTTGGTGATTATATTTGTGCCATCTCAATGTTGATGTTGCCACTGTTTGATGTTTGCTGATTATATTAGTGCCATGTCAGTGTTGATGTTTGGTGATTATATTTGGGCCATCTCAGTGTTGATTTTTGGTGATTATATTTGTGCCAACTCAGTGTTGATGTTTGGTGATTATATTAGGGCCATCCCAGTGTTGATGTTGTTGAGGCTTGGTGATTATATTAGGGCCATCTCAGTGTTGATGTTGTTGATGTTTGGTGATTATATTTGGGCCATCTCAGTGTTGATGTTTTGTGATTATATTTGTGCCATCTCAGTGTTGATGTTGTTGTTGTTTAGTGATTATATTAGGCCCACCTCAGTGTTGATGTTTGGTGATTATATTTGTGCCATCTCAGTGTTGACGTTGTTAATGTTTGGTGATTATATTTGTGCCATGTTTGGTGATTATATTTGGGTTATCTCGGTGTTGATATTTCCACTGTGTGATGTTTGGTGATTATATTTGTGCCATCTCAGTGTTGATGTTTGGTGATTATATTTGTGCCATCTCAGTGATGATGATGATGTTTGGTGATTATATTTGTGCCATCTCAGTATTGATGTTGATTTTGGTGATTATATTTGTGCCATCTCAGTGTTGATGTTTGGTGATTATATTTGTGCCATCTCAGTGTTGATGTTGCCACTGTTTGATGTTTGGTGAATATATTTAGGTCATCTCAGTGTTGATGTTGTTGATGATTGGTGATTGTATTTGTGCCATCTCAGTGTTGCTATTGCCACTGTATGGTGTTTGGTGATTATATTTGTGCCATCTCAGTGTTGATGTTTGGTGATTATATTTGTGTCATCTCAGTGTTGTTGTTGATTATTGGTGATTATATTTGTGCCATCTCAGTGTTGCTATTGCCACTGTGTGATGTTTGATGATTATATTTGTGCCATCTCAGTGTTGATGTTTGGTGATTATATTTGTGCCATCTCAGTGTTGATGTTGCCACTGTTTGTTTGGTGAATATATTTAGGCCATCTCAGTGTTGATGTTGTTGATGATTGGTGATTATATTTGTGCCATCTCAGTGTTGCTATTGCCACTGTGTGGTGTTTGGTGATTATATTTGTGCCATCTCAGTGTTGATGTTTGGTGATTATATTTGTGTCACCTCAGTGTTGATGTTCATGTTTGGTGATGATAATTTGGTGTCATCTCATGTTGCTATTGCCACTGGGTGATGTTGGTGATTATATTTGTACCATCTTCAAGTGTTTGATGTTGCCACTGTGTATGTTTGGTGATTATATTTGTGCCATCTCAGTGTTGATGTTTGGTGATTATATTTGTGTGTCATTCGCAGTGTTGATATTGGCCACTCTGTGTGATGTTTGGTATTATATTTTATATTTGGGCCATCTCATGTTGATGGTTGCCGACTGTGTGATGTTAGGTGATTGTATTTGGTGTCATCTCAGTGTTGATATTGTCCATCTGGTGTGGATGTTTGGTGATTATAATTTTTATATTGTTCCATCTCAGTGTTGATATTGCCACTGTGTGATGTTTGGTGATTATATTTGTGTCATTCTCAGTGTTGATAGTTGCCACTAGTGTGATTGTTTGGAGATTATAATTGTGCAGTCTCAGTGTTTGCCACTGTTTGATGGTTGTGATTATATTGGTGCCAGTCTCAGTGTTGATGTTGCCACTGTGGTGAATGGTTGGTGTATTATATTTGTGCCATTAGTGTTGATGTTGCCACTGTGTGATGTTTGTGATTATATTTGTGTTGCAGTGTTGATATTGCACTGTGTGATGTTTGGTGATTATATTTGTGCCATCTCAGTGTTTTTGTGATTTGTATTTTTGTGCCATCTGTGATTGTGTTTTGCATCTCATGTTGATTTGTTATGGTTTGTTTCGTGTTGATTGTGTTTTGTAGGTGATTTTGTGGCCATCTCAGTTGTGTGGTATTTGTTCGGGTTGTTGGTGATTATTTTGCCATTCAGTTAGTTTGGCTGATTATGTTGTGGACTACATTTGTGCTCATGTTGATGTTTGGTGACTACATTTGCCATCTCATGTTATGTTGGTGATTTTGCATTGTGTTTGTTGTTTCAGTTTGATGTTTGTGATATATTTGTGCCATTCAGTGTTGATGTTTGGTGACTACATTTGTGCCATTTTTGGTTGCATTTGTGCTCTTGTATTATGTGTTTGCTTTTGATGTTTGGTGATATTTGGTGCCATGTAGTGTTGATGTTTGGTGACTACATTTGTGCCATCTCAGTGTTGATGTTTGGTGACTACATTTGTGCCATCTCAGTGTTGTTTGTGTATTTTGCCATTGGTGATTTTGTGTTATATTGGGCCATCTCAGGGTTGATGTTTGGTGATTATATTGTGCCATCTCAGTGTTGATGTTGTTTGCACTGTTTGATGTTTGTGATTATATTTGTGCCATTCAGTGTTGATGTTTGGTGATTATATTTGGGCCATCTCAGTGTTGATGTTTTGGTGATTATATTTGTGCCACTCAGTGTTGATGTTTGGTGATTATATTAGGGCCATCTCAGTGTTGATGTTGTTGTTTGTGTATTGTGTTTGGTGATTATATTATGGGTTGTGTTGATTTCATGTTGTGTTTGTGTATTTTGATTGTTGATGTTTGGTGATTATATTTGTGCCATCTCAGTGTTGATGTTTGTGTATATTTGTGCCATCTCAGTGTTGATGTTGTTGTTGTTTAGTGATTATATTAGGCCCACCGCAGTGTTGATGTTTCGTGATTATATTTGTGCCATCTCAGTGTTGATGTTGTTAATGTTTGGGTGATTATATTTGTGGCCATGTGTTGGTGATTATATTTGGGTTATCTCGGTGGTTGATATTTCCACTGTGTGATGTTTGGTGATTATATTGTGCCATCATCAGTGTTGATGTTTGGGTTATGATATTGTGCCATCTCAGTGTATGATTGATGATGTGTTGGGTGATTATATTTGTGCCATCTCAGTAGTGATGTGGATTTTGGGTGATTATATTGGTGCCATCTCAGTGTTGATGTTTGGTGATTATAATTTGTGCCATCCTCAGTGTTGATGTTGGCCGACTGTTTGATGATTTGGTGAAATCTGATATTTAAGGGCCATCTCAGTGTTGATGTTGTTGATGATTGGTGATTGTATTTGTGCCATCTCAGTGTTGCTATTGCCACTGTATGGTGTTTGGTGATTATATTTGTGCCATCTCAGTGTTGATGTTTGGTGATTATATTTGTGTCATCTCAGTGTTGTTGTTGATGATTGGTGATTATATTTGTGCCATCTCAGTGTTGCTATTGCCACTGTGTGATGTTTGGTTATTATATTTGTGCCATCTCAGTGTTGATGTTGCCACTTGTGATGTTTGGTGATTATATTTGTGCCATCTCAGTGTTGATGTTTGGTGATTATATTTGTGTCATCTCAGTGTTGTTGTTGATGATTGGTGATTATATTTGTGCCATCTCAGTGTTGCTATTGCCACTGTGTGATGTTTGGTATTATATTTGTGCCATCTCAGTGTTGATTTGCCACTGTGTGATTGTGTCCATGTATATGCCACTGTTTGGTGATTTTGTATTATGTCATGTTGTTGATGTTTGGTATTATATTTTGTGCCATTAGTTTTGTTTGTGATTTATTTGTGCATTGTTCCATTTGCATGTGATGTTTGGTGATTATATTTGTCCATCTCAGTGTTGATGTTGCCACTGTGTGATGTTTGGTGATTATATTTGTGCCATATCAGTGCTGATGTTTGGTGATTATATTTGTGTCATGTTACTGTTGATGTTGATGTTTGGTGATTATATTTGTGCCATCTCAGTGTTGATGTTTGGTGATTTTATTTGTGTCATCTCGGTGTTGATATTGCCACTGTGTGATGTTTGGTGATTATATTTGTGCCATCTCAGTGTTGATATTGCCACTGTGTGATGTTTAGTGATTATATTTGTGCCATCTCAGTGCTGATGTTTGGTGATTATATTTGTGCCATCTCAGTGCTGATGTTTGGTAATTATATTTGTGCCATCTCAGTGTTGATGTTTGGTGATTATATTTGTGCCATCTCAGTGTTGATATTGCCACTGTGTGATGTTTGGTGATTATATTTGTGCCATCTCAGTGTTGATGTTGCCACTGTGTGATGTTTGGTGATTATATTTGTGTCATATCAGTGCTGATGTTTGGTGATTATATTTGTGTCATGTTACTGTTGATGTTGATGTTTGGTGATTATATTTGTGTCATCTAGTGTTGATGTTTGGTGATTATATTTGTGCCATCTCAGAGTTGATGTTTCCACTGTGGTGATGTTTGGTGATTATATTTGTGTCATATCAGTGCTGATGTTTGGTGATTATATATGTGTCATGTTACTGTTGATGTTGATGTTTGGTGATTATATTTGTGCCATCTCAGTGTTGATGTTGCCACTGTGTGATGTTTGGTGATTATATTTGTGCCATCTCAGTGCTGATGTTTGGTGATTATATTTGTGTCATGTCAGTGTTGATGTTGATGTTTGGTAATTATATTTGTGCCATCTCAGTGTTGATGTTTGGTGATTATATTTGTGCCATCTCAGTGTTGATATTGCCACTGTGTGATGTTTGGTGATTATATTTGTGCCATCTCAGTGTTGATGTTGCCACTGTGTGATGTTTGGTGATTATATTTATGCCATATCAGTGCTGATGTTTGGTGATTATATTTGTGTCATGTTACTGTTGATGTTGATGTTTGGTGATTATATTTGTGCCATCTCAGTGTTGATGTTTGGTGATTTTATTTGTGTCATCTCGGTGTTGATATTGCCACTGTGTGATGTTTGGTGATTATATTTGTGCCATCTCAGTGTTGATATTGCCACTGTGTGATGTTTAGTGATTATATTTGTGCCATCTCAGTGCTGATGTTTGGTGATTATATTTGTGCCATCTCAGTGCTGATGTTTGGTAATTATATTTGTGCCATCTCAGTGTTGATGTTTGGTGATTATATTTGTGCCATCTCAGTGTTGATATTGCCACTGTGTGATGTTTGGTGATTATATTTGTGCCATCTCAGTGTTGATGTTGCCACTGTGTGATGTTTGGTGATTATATTTGTGTCATATCAGTGCTGATGTTTGGTGATTATATTTGTGTCATGTTACTGTTGATGTTGATGTTTGGTGATTATATTTGTGTCATCTAAGTGTTGATGTTTGGTGATTATATTTGTGCCATCTCAGAGTTGATGTTGCCACTGTGTGATGTTTGGTGATTATATTTGTGTCATATCAGTGCTGATGTTTGGTGATTATATATGTGTCATGTTACTGTTGATGTTGATGTTTGGTGATTATATTTGTGTCATCTAAGTGTTGATGTTTGGTGATTATATTTGTGCCATCTCAGAGTTGATGTTGCCACTGTTTGATGTTTGGTGAATATATGTGGGCCATCTGAATGTTAATGTTTGGTGTTTTTTTTGTGGAGCCATCTCAGTGCTGATGTTGTTGATGTTTGGTGATTATATTTGAGCCATCTCAATGTTAATGTTTGTTGATTATATTTGGGCTATCTCAGTGCTGATGTTGCCACTGTTTAATGTTTGGTGATTATATGTGTGCCATCTCAGTGTTGATTTTGTCACTGTTTGATGTTTGGTGATAATGTTTGGGCCATCTCAATGTTGATGTTGCCACTGTTTGATGTTTTACAAGAGATAGTTCTTCATGGTGGTCTATAGATGTGTGATGTTTCACAACAGACAAGGATGTATGTCGGTGGCATCTAGGTGCATATTTTCAGTCCTTTGCAAACAAGTGTGTTTCGTTTATGTTGGTTTTCTGTCCATTAAATTGTGTATGCAGATATGTATCACTTGTATTTCCAAAGATTAGATACTTCATTTTGAATCTGTGGTCAGTGCCTAGCTTTCACACTCAAACATAAGATAAACATCTCCAGAGATTGTGGGCGGGTCAGGAGCTGAAATAAAGTACAGTGACCAGTGGCACACTTAATGGGACCACATGAGAGATCAGTACTGGGTGACTTAGCCAAGTGACATAATCATGACACACTCGGGATGGCATCAATACTGGGGTGGCTTAGCTAAGTGACATAATCATAACACACTTGGGATGGCATCAATACTGGGGTGACTTAGCCAAGTGACATAATCATGACACACTTGGGATGGCATCAATACTGGGGTGGCTTAGCAAAGTGACATAATCATGACACACTTGGGATGGCATCAATTCTGGGGTGGCTTAGCAAAGTGACATAATCATGACACACTTGGGATGGCATCAATACTGGGGTGGCTTAGCTAAGTGACATAATCATGGCACACTTGGGATGGCATCAATACTGGGGTGGCTTAGCTAAGTGATATAATGACACACTTGGGATGGCATCAATTCTGGGGTGACTTAGCTACGTGACTTAATCATGACACACTTGGGATGGCATCAATACTGGGGTGGCTTAGCTAAGTGACATAATCATGACACACTTGGAATGGCATCAATACTGGGGTGGCTTAGCTAAATGACATAATAATGCCACACTTGGGATGGCATCAATTCTGGGGTGGCTTAGCTAAGTGACATAATCATGACACACTTGGGATGGCATCAATACTGGGGTGGCTTAGCTAAGTGACATAATCATGACACACTTGGGATGGCATCAATACTGATGTGGCTTAGCTAAGTGACATAATCATGGCACACTTGGGATGGCATCAGTACTGGGATGGCTTAGCTAAGTGACATAATCATGACACACTTGGGATGGTATCAATACTGGGATGGCTTAGCTAAGTGACATAATCATGACAAGGTTATCCTTGGGATGAGACTGATGATAATGTGAGATAGCAAGCCACGCTTGTAACCATGCAATATGATGAGACTGATGATAATGTGAGATAGCAAGCCACGCTTGTAACCATGCAATATGATGAGACTGATGATAATGTGAGATAGCAAGCCACACTTGTAACCATGCAATATGATGAGACTGATGATAATGTGAGATAGCAAGCCACACTTGTAACTATGCAATATGATGAGACTGATGATAATGTGAGATAGCAAGCCACGCTTGTAACTATGCAATATGATGAGACTGATGATAATGTGAGATAGCAAGCCACGCTTGTAACTATGCAATATGATGAGACTGATGATAATGTGAGATAGCAAGCCACGCTTGTAACTATGCAATATGATGAGACTGATGATAATGTGAGATAGCAAGCCACGCTTGTAACCATGCAATATGATGAGACTGATGATAATGTGAGATAGCAAGCCACGCTTGTAACTATGCAATATGATGAGACTGATGATAATGTGAGATAGCAAGCCACACTTGTAACTATGCAATATGATGAGACTGATGATAATGTGAGATAGCAAGCCACGCTTGTAACTATGCAATATGATGAGACTGATGATAATGTGAGATAGCAAGCCACGCTTGTAACTATGCAATATGATGAGACTGATGATAATGTGAGATAGCAAGCCACACTTGTAACTATGCAATATGATGAGACTGATGATAATGTGAGATAGCAAGCCATGCTTGTAACCATGCAATATGATGAGACTGATGATAATGTGAGATAGCAAGCCACGCTTGTAACCATGCAATATGATGAGACTGATGATAATGTGAGATAGCAAGCCACACTTGTAACTATGCAATATGATGAGACTGATGATAATGTGAGATAGCAAGCCACACTTGTAACTATGCAATATGATGAGACTGATGATAATGTGAGATAGCAAGCCACACTTGTAACTATGCAATATGATGAGACTGATGATAATGTGAGATAGCAAGCCATGCTTGTAACCATGCAATATGATGAGACTGATGATAATGTGAGATAGCAAGCCACGCTTGTAACCATGCAATATGATGAGACTGATGATAATGTGAGATAGCAAGCCACACTTGTAACTATGCAATATGATGAGACTGATGATAATGTGAGATAGCAAGCCACACTTGTAACTATGCAATATGATGAGACTGATGATAATGTGAGATAGCAAGCCACGCTTGTAACCATGCAATATGATGAGACTGATGATAATGTGAGATAGCAAGCCACACTTGTAACCATGCAATATGATGAGACTGATGATAATGTGAGATAGCAAGCCACACTTGTAACCATGCAATATGATGAGACTGATGATAATGTGAGATAGCAAGCCACGCTTGTAACCATGCAATATGATGAGACTGATGATAATGTGAGATAGCAAGCCACACTTGTAACCATGCAATATGATGAGAATGATGATAATGTGAGATAGCAAGCCACGCTTGTAACCATGCAATATGATGAGACTGATGATAATGTGAGATAGCAAGCCACGCTTGTAACCATGCAATATGATGAGACTGATGATAATGTGAGATAGCAAGCCACGCTTGTAACCATGCAATATGATGAGACTGATGATAATGTGAGATAGCGAGCCACACTTGTAACCATGCATTATGATGAGACTGATGATAATGTGAGATAGCAAGCCACGCTTGTAACCATGCAATATGATGAGACTGATGATAATGTGAGATAGCAAGCCACGCTTGTAACCATGCAATATGATGAGACTGATGATAATGTGAGATAGCAAGCCACACTTGTAACCATGCAATATGATGAGACTGATGATAATGTGAGATAGCGAGCCACGCTTGTAACCATGCAATATGATGAGACTGATGATAATGTGAGATAGCAAGCCACGCTTGTAACCATGCAATATGATGAGACTGATGATAATGTGAGATAGCAAGCCACGCTTGTAACCATGCAATATGATGAGACAGATGATAATGTGAGATAGCAAGCCACGCTTGTAACCATGCAATATGATGAGACTGATGATAATGTGAGATAGTGAGCCACACTTGTAACCATGCAATATGATGAGACAGATGATAATGTGAGATAGCAAGCCACGCTTGTAACCATGCAATATGATGAGACTGATGATAATGTGAGATAGCGAGCCACGCTTGTAACCATGCAATATGATGAGACAGATGATAATGTGAGATAGCAAGCCACACTTGTAACTATGCAATATGATGAGACTGATGATAATGTGAGATAGCAAGCCACGCTTGTAACCATGCAATATGATGCTGTTGGGAGAGTGAGTAATGTAATTCTTCCTTTGATGACAAGATGAATGTTTGAGTGTTGATGATAGCTTGGTCACTGTTGCAGGTGGAAGGAGGTATTCCAGTACCTGTCTGCTATCCATGGGACATTCATGATAGGTCTCATCAAACGACTGCCAGACATCTGTATGGTAGGTAGCTTCTCCAGTTTGTCTCATTCATTGTTTTTTTTTTTTTATTTCTTTCATAGATATAACTTATCTCTGGTGATTGTGTTTGTCATGGTAATGTGAGCTTAGATGTAACTTATACCAGGTGATTGTGGTTGCAATGGTAATGTAAGCTTAGATGTAACTTATACCAGGTGATTGTGGTTGCCATGGTAATATGAGCTTAGATGTAACTTATACCAGGTGATTGTGGTTGCCATGGTAATATGAGCTTAGATGTAACTTATCTCTGGTGATTGTGGTTGCCATGGTAATGTGAGCTTAGATGTAACTTATACCTGGTGATTGTGGTTGCCATGGTAATATGAGCTTAGATGTAACTTATCTCTGGTGATTGTGGTTGCCATGGTAATGTGAGCTTAGATGTAACTTATACCAGGTGATTGTGGTTGCAATGGTAATGTAAGCTTAGATGTAACTTATCTCTGGTGATTGTGGTTGCCATGGTAATATGAGCTTAGATGTAACTTATCTCTGGTGATTGTGGTTGTCATGGTAATATGAGCTTAGATGTAACTTTTACCTGGTGATTGTGGTTGCCATGGTAATGTGAGCTTAGATGTAACTTATACCTGGTGATTGTGGTTGCCATGGTAATATGAGCTGAGATGTAACTTATCTCTGGTGATTGTGGTTGCCATGGTAATGTGAGCTTAGATGTAACTTATCTCTGGTGATTGTGGTTGTCATGGTAATATGAGCTTAGATGTAACTTATACCTGGTGATTGTTGTTGCCGTGGTAATATGAGCTTAGATGTAACTTATCTCTGGTGATTGTGGTTGTCATGGTAATGTGAGCTTAGATGTAACTTATACCTGGTGATTGTGTTTGTCATGGTAATGTGAGCTTAGATGTAACTTATCTCTGGTGATTGTGGTAGCCATGGTAATATGAGCTTAGATGTAACTTATACCAGGTGATTGTGGTTGCCATGGTAATATGAGCTTAGATGTAACTTATACCTGGTGATTGTGGTTGCCATGGTAATGTGAGCTTAGATGTAACTTATACCTGGTGATTGTGGTTGCCATGGTAATGTGAGCTTAGATGTAACTTATCTCTGGTGATTGTGGTTGCCATGATAATGTGAGCTTAGATGTAACTTATCTCTGGTGATTGTGGTTGTCATGGTAATATGAGCTTAGATGTAACTTATACCAGGTGATTGTGGTTGCCATGGTAATGTAAGCTTAGATGTAACTTATACCTTGTTATTGTGGTTGCCATGGTAATGTGAGCTTAGATGTAACTTATCTCTGGTGATTGTGGTTGCCATGATAATGTGAGCTTAGATGTAACTTATCTCTGGTGATTGTGGTTGTCACGGTAATATGAGCTTAGATGTAACTTATACCAGGTGATTGTGGTTGCCATGGTAATATAAGCTTAGATGTAACTTATACCAGGTGATTGTGGTTGCCATGGTAATATGAGCTTAGATGTAACTTATACCTGGTGATTGTGGTTGCCATGGTAATGTGAGCTTAGATGTAACTTATCTCTGGTGATTGTGGTTGTCATGGTAATGTGAGCTTAGATGTAACTTATACCAGGTGATTGTGGTTGCCATGGTAATGTGAGCTTAGATGTAACTTATACCTGGTGATTGTGGTTGCCATGGTAATGTGAGCTTAGATGTAACTTATACCTGGTGATTGTGTTTGTCATGATAATGTGAGCTTAGATGTAACTTATACCTGGTGATTGTGTTTGTCATGGTAATGTGAGCTTAGATGTAACTTATACCAGGTGATTGTGGTTGTCATGGTAATGTGAGCTTAGATGTAACTTATACCTGGTGATTGTGTTTGTCATGGTAATGTGAGCTTAGATGTAACTTATACCAGGTGATTGTGGTTGTCATGGTAATGTGAGCTTAGATGTAACTTATACCAGGTGATTGTGGTTGTCATGGTAATGTGAGCTTAGATGTAACTTATACCTGGTAATTGTGGCTATAGTGATGTGAGCTTAGATGTAACTTATACCTGGTAATTGTGGTTATAGTGATGTGAGCTTAGATGTAACTTATACCTGGTAATTGTGGTTATAGTGATGTGAGCTTAGATGTAACTTATACCTGGTAATTGTGGTTATAGTGATGTGAGCTTAGATGTAACTTATACCTGGTAATTGTGGTTATGGTGATGTGAGCTTAGATGTAACTTATACCTAGTGATTGTGGTTTCATAAGATTATGAATACCACAGTTACTTGACGATTGAGGTTGCTATGACAATGTGAGTATGAATATCACTTTTAGCTGGTGATTGTCAATTGTCTGTTATTTAGGAATCTCATTTGAGGTTGATGAAGTGTAAACTAGATATGCTTCTTTGTCCATAGTAAACTTATTCTTTCCTCACCTCAGATAGTCCTGGATATGTGTGTGACCAACTCGGAGCATGACCCAAGCTCAGAAGACTTCTACGTAAGTTAGATGTTATCTCGATGAGAGCTAGATTCCTCCTCAGGCATGAATGACTGAGATGAGAGACAGACTGAGACAGACCTGTTTGAAAGGAGACTGCTTGTATGAGACTCGCTAGATGTGTGAAAGATATGGAGACTGTTACGTTGTGTAATTGTTAGAATACGAGCAATACAACTGCGAGACATAACGTGCTCTGATTGAGTGAGACAGTGAGACGTTGTGTACCATTGGAGTGCTGAGACGAGATTGTGCACGAGCGTGAGCATTTGTATATAGTTGGCTCAGTGTACATATTTAGGAAATAGTATGTTACCCATTCCGACACCATTGTATTGAGTCGGTACGGCTTTTGTGTAGCGAGCGATCCCTGCTGTATTTGTGATGCTCGAGATCATTTATTGAACGTTCCGGATTGGAACGAATCACAGGCTTGTCTCTGTGTTGAATGACTGTCTGAGAAAATAGCATTTACTTGTCAAAGACCAACCATGGATGTGATTAAGTAAAAGTAGGTCCTTGACAATGTGATATTTTATATTTTGAGTTGTTCAATAATGTATATTATGACATCCTAGGTGTGACGTATGATTTGCGTGCATTCAATTTGATTCTTCCGATAACATGTGGTGTTACTGCAGCATGCAAATTGTGGCTAGTGTGTTTCCATAATTAATCAGACTTAGAATATAGATGTTACTATGTCAGTAGTTTGTGGAATAGAACGTCTGTGTGTCTATACATATTAGATTTAATTATTAGAAGAAGAAGGGATAGAATAATGTTTGTGTGCTGTTTTCCTTAGGTCAGTGCGTTGCTATTGATCTTAGGATAAGGAATTATCTGTGATAGCACATGCTATTCTGACCTTGATTGCATGAGACATGTGAACGGCGATCATTGAGTAAAACCTTAGCCATCCTTAGATATGTTTCAGTGTCTTAACAGAACATACACTCCTTCTCGCTAAATATGTTCACATATTTCTACACCCTCATCAATAATTGAGATAATCAAGAACCTTGACTTGACCAAAAACATCACTCGCCAAACTACAATCTACGACAATAAGCAACACAGTGAAACTTTGTAGTTTACTTACCACCATTGAGCTAAAACTCAACCAATAAAATAGTTGTGTTAAGTGCCTTGCCGCACCAAATAATATAAAAACAAATTTAGGACATGACATTGTAAACAAAAGTAAATCAACAGTGTTTATAATAGTAAATAAAACTCAAGCAGAATCCAGTCACCCTGCCTGGAGATTCGTGTACATCATTGTCACCAGAAGAGGAGGAGCAGAGAAAAGATTTGAAGTACCCGCTTGCTAACCAGGAGGACAAGACTCAGCAGATATGTGGCTCGATACCCATTGGCCACCACTATAGACATTCAAGCAATATTATAAACCAATTAAGGCCCAAAGACAGTTGTTGATGATTAGCCTTTATCCTAGCTGGACAATATAGAATAGCTAGACAGGAAAATAAATATCAATATCGAACTTTAGGAATTAGGGGGCAGTGTTAACCCCCATGTGTGTCAGTGTAAGATCCTGTCGGTCTGTGTTCTTATCAAATAAAATTAATTGTTATAATTTTAAATTCCAAACAAAACAAGTTTGTTATGATAGTAAATAATATTAGTATAATATTTGGTGAGGAGGCAAAAGGATTGTGGCTTTATATGTTAATCTGTCTATCTCCTTGTTTAAGAGATTGAATTAGATTTGGGGGATCAATTCAGGAAGAATAGCAGGAATAACTTGATCTACTGTCTTTGTCTAAATACAGTTGTTCGCCATTCCTTTCCCACCTGACACTGTCAGAAGATTAGATCAATTCTGGGACCTATAGAATCAGTCTAGAATCACCAGCCATTTGGTCTCTTCTTCTTCAGTGAGTAGTCTTTCTGTTCTCAGGAAAGTGTTTCTATCTACTTTGGTATATTCTCTTTCCTAGTATTTTACACTACACTACAAGAATAGAATAGATTGGGACTGCACCTGTTGTGTTGTGCATACTTGTAGAATAGAATAGACTATAATAGGACTGCACCTGTTGTGTTGTGTATACTTGTAGAATAAAATAAATTGGGACTGTGCTTGTTGAGTTGTTTATACTTATAGAAAAGAATAGATTGGGACTGCACTGCTGTGTTATGTATACTTGTAGAATAGAATAGACTAGAATAGGACTACACCTGTTGTGTTGTGTATACTTGTAGAATAAAATAGATTGGGACTGTGCCTGTTGTGTTGTGTATGCTTGTAGAATAGAATAGGACTACACCTGGTGTGTTGTGAATACTTGTAGAATAGAATAGATTGGGACTGTGCCTGTTGTGTTGTGTATTCTTGTAGAATAGAATAGATTGGGACTGTGCCTGTTGTGTTGCTGGCTTTACATTTGCTGCTGTCTGATTCCACAGGTAGAGTTCAACTTTAAATACCTGAACCTGCCTGACAACTTTGCACCATTTGCTCAATACAACAAGATTAATTATGTGCCCCTTCTTCCACTAGAGGTGGGTCATCTGTAGGTTTCTCTACTTCCACTAGAGGTGGGTGATATTTATATTTGTCTACTTCCACTACAGGTGAGTGATATTTATAGAGGTGAGTGATATTTATGTTTGTCTACTTCCACTAGAGGTGGGTGATCTTTATGTTTGCCTACTTCCACTACAGGTGGGTGATATTTATGTTTGTCTACTTTCACTTGAGGTGGATGATCTTTATGTTTGTCTACTTTCACTTGAGGTGGGTGATCTTTATGTTTGTCTACTTCCACTACAGGTGGGTTATCTTTATGTTTGTCTACTTCCACTAGAGGTGGGTTATCTTTATGTTTGTCTACTTCCACTAGCGGTGTGTTATCTTTATGTTTGTCTACTTCCACTACAGGTGGGTGATCTTTATGTTTGTCTACTTTCACTACAGGTGGGTGATCTTTATGTTTGTCTATACCACTAGAGGTGGGTGATCTTTATGTTTGTCTACTTCCACTAGAAATGGGTGATCTTTATGTTTGTTTACTTCTAGAGGTGGGTGACCTTTATGTTTGTCTACTTCCACTAGAGGTGGGTGATCTTTATGTTTGTCTACTTCCACTAGAGGTGGGTTATCTTTATGTTTGTCTACTTCCACTAGAGGTGGGTGATCTTTATGTTTGTCTACTTCCACTAGAGGTGTGTTATCTTTATGTTTGTCTACTTCCACTGTAGGTGAGTGATCTTTATGTTTGTCTACTTCCACTAGAGGTGGGTGTCAAGGTCTCACATGGAGTAGGTATGGACATAAAGTTAGAAGGGATTTATAGAAGGGATATAACACCAATATAAGGGAAGTAAACATACCCACTCGAAAACTTGAACAATCTCGAGTCTTCGAGAAGGATGGGTCAGTTTGCCTACAGCTCCGTGGACACAGGTGGAACCCGCCTACAGTGTGCCAGGACCTTTTCCACGAGAAGCTCGAAGAGAGTTACACCCAGTGTCCGCCCGACACACGTCAGAAGGGCAGACGGCGACTGGACACCGAGGACGAAGGAGGTTTTAGCTTAAGGGGGACTTGATAGATAGAAACCAAGTGTATTTAAGGATTGTTGATTATAAGATAGTTGATAGAGTTTTGCTGTGATGGTTATGTGTATGATTGCTTTGTTATGAACTCCTGTGATATCGTAAATATTGTAACTGGCTGCGAAACCCATTCTTCGCCAGATTACTGTGAATAAATTATATCAGAAAGTATCAGAATGGAGTTTGTTGCCTGTCTGAACCCGAGTTTCATTTCCCTAGGTCTTTAGGGCGTTGACAGGCTATTTGGGGGCTCAAGCCGGTTTTGGCAAGCTCAAGACGATTAAATTCTACTTCAATTTCTCGACAGCTCTTGGTTTTGCCAAGTAAAATATATTAACATTCATACATGACAAAGTCTCAAGTTTACAGCGACTATCTTCTCATCTTTTCATAAACTATCGTAGTCCCTTTAGAAAAGTTACTGATAAACCATGCTTATATATATTAACATTGACATGACTGGACAATAACTGTGACAAGATACTAATCTTTTTCATTCCAACGACAGATTGTTCCGCGAAAAGTTGTGTGCATGTAAATTGTTCTCCAGCAGTAGCGAAAGAACCGGAGAACCAAACAACAACACTACAGCAAAGAAACCAGCAAATCAGATAAGTCCCATAGGTTTCATGCTTATTGTATCTCTAAATGATACTCATTGTTTTTCCTTGATGTAACATTTTTCTATGTATTTCAATTTATTATATGTACATGCAAATTTCATGTCCATTTGAATTTATTCTATAGAAAGTGTATATGTAAACATTAAGGGACATAACCAATTGTTGTACGCCCAAACTTTTTCCAAAGGGATTTAATTTCTAAAAATTTAAATTTAGCTAAATTTACAAAATGTCAACACTGGAACAGTGTATTGAGTTAGGACTTAAATTAGGCTATACTGCAGATAAACTGTCAGAATGGGCGCAAAAAACGCATTCAGAAAACATAGCGAGAGAAGACAGGGGAGCTGAAAGAGAACAAAAACGACTGCAAATGGAGGCTGAAGATAAAAAGATGCAAATGGAGGCTGAAGATAAAAAGATGCAAATGGAGGCGAAAAGAATGGAGCTCGAAGCGGCTAACAAACAAGCGGAGAATAAAATACTAGAAATCGAGGCTGCTAGCAAACAAGCTCAATTAAACGCAGAAACAAAGAAGTTAGAAATAGAATTAGCTTTGAAACAAAAGGAAATCGAAACGCAAACACAATTAAAAGTCAAACAAATGGAGATTGACTCCAACATGGAAATTTCGGTAAATAAATTAAGGAGTAGAGAAGAGGAGCAAAAATACAACAAATATAAAGGCTTAGTCAAACTTTTCTGTTCCGGAGATTCCATAAGTGCATATTTAGAAAACTTTGAGTTGTCATATCATAGCATTCCAAAAGTCGATTGGGCCTTTTTCTTTATGAGAAACTTAGCATTAGAGCCCTTAAAAGGGATTGAAACAATTCCACAAGACATGAGGAAAGATTATGACTATCTAAAACATAGAATATTGCAACATTTTTCATTAGACACAGCAGGTTACCAATTTGCAGTTTTCAAAATTGTCACCATCAGCCAACCAAACGTTCATAGACTACGTCTCGTCAGTTCAAGATATATTCACTAAATGGATTACCTCAGCGAAAACAAACAACAGCTATGATAAACTAAAAGATCTAATAATAATTGACAAGATTATGAACACAATACCCACTCCTTTCTCTAAATTTCTAAGACAGAGTGATTGTAGGACTATTCAATAAGTCGAGCAGAAAGGGAGTGCTTATTTCACAGCAAATCGTGACATTTTTCAATTAAACACTAGTCAGAATGAAACAGCAGCTGTCACAAACACCAAATACTCTAAACCAAGTGATAACAAATTCAAACAACGCTCTAAATTCTCAAAGCCAGTCCTGTGTCAATATTGTCATTTAACTCATGAACAGTACGCTATATGTGACAAAGCACCAACCTACCCACACCACCTCCAAATGATGGTGGAAAAACAAAGAAACAAAAGAAACGCCTATAGGAGAGCGGTTAAGTGCTTCTTTTGTTATGCGTACGGCCACTATAGCGGACGTTGCGACGGCCGCAAGATGATGAAACAGGCCATTGCAGCATTAGTAGATACATCTACAGATGAAGAAATCGAAGAGCTTAATCAGTGTGATATCAAGAATGAAAGTGAGAATGAATCAGTGAATGCCCTAGAAGTCATCAATACCAACTACAAAGAAACCTGTAACATATGTAAAAAGTTCCAGTTGGATACCACCCTTGAATGTGGCCATACAATTCGTATATCCAACGAAATGGCCAACGCAGCCTTAGCGTCAAAAGGCATATTAAAATTTGTAAAAGGTATTGTAAATAACAAACTTTGTACAATCATGCGTGATAGCGGAGCGACTCTGGTTGGCATTAAAAAGACGTTAATTAATGATAGAGACTACACACACCACTATGTGACATGTCGCACATTCGCAGGTACCATCGAAAGATACCCCCTGGCACTGGCCGAAATTGAAACACCTTTTGTGTCAGGACAAGTGCTGTGTGCGGTGTTAGAAAACCCGTGCGCAGACATTATTCTCGGGATTCTTTCCAATATAAAATCCTGTTCTGAAGAAGATATCAAAGAATGGGAACGAAAAAACTGTATTCTAACATCAAGCAGTGATCCCAGAACAAAAGAACACAATTTTATGTCTCCAACTGCCAAAAGCATAAGGGAGACCACCAATGACGGAATTCCAAACGAATTCACAGAGGTGCACAACACAGGGGCAGATGAATCTTTAAATGACATCATCAGCATAAAACCTCAAATTGAGGACGCCATCAAAGAAGAAAACTATAAACATGTAAATGTGCAACAAAAGACAGACAACGCTAACATAGTAACTCAACAAACGACTCAGATAACCCACATGGACAACCAGACAGATAGAACAGGGGACACTAACCAGACTAAGAGAAACGACACTGACAAGAACAACAATGACAATTCTACTTTAGCGACACATTCTCTTGACAACGAAAACGACGAAGTCAACGACACAATAACAACAACTCTTCTTAACCATGACAAACAGCTTGACGATTCATTACAAACCGACTCGACTCTTTCAAATTACTCCCAACCGAAACCATATTATGCCAGGAACAACAATGACAGAAGCACAGCAACGACAGTACTTCTTAACGACACTACGACACAAGACAATGAAGACAACTTCACATTACGGACAGTTTCTCGTGAAGACAAAAACGCAGTTACCAAACCAACAACTGAGAGAACTCATAATTTCCAACTTTATGAGTCGAAACAATTTGTTTCTCTGGAAACAAGAAACAAGTACGTGATTAATTCCAAGAAACATAACCAAGAAATACAAGGATATCCAAGGGACACTACTAGTGACAAAGAAGTATTATTAACAAACAATTGTCATCATATGTGTTCATTGCAAATTTATCATCTATCAATGACACATAAAACAAAAACGGAAACAACACATAAACCTGCAGAAAGTGATGCAGATACAGAAATAACATAATCAAACAGCAATCATGCAAGCAAACAGTATGCAAATAAACAAACACAAACAATTGACTTCACACAAAATCAAAGTCAGAAACGATTGCATACAAACAAATCGCTTTATTGCATGAACAAAAACAACAAACGATGCGTGTCAAAACCCATCAGTACAAAAACTAGCAACAAGAGTAGACAATCACATTCACCAAACATTAGAATGAACAGAGACAAATTACTGACACTCTTGCTACTGTTGCTATCCACACAACTTGCAACAACACGACCTATCTTTCAAAATATATCTTTCACCACTATCTGGATAACAAACAAATTTTCCATCATAATTACCATCTCATTCATATATCAGTCAACAATGCGCCATATTGAAACAGGAAAAACCATGGTACAGTTCATTAACTCCTATTGGTGCAAAATTTTCCATATAACCCTGATATATGCCTATTGTACATTCAATTTCACTCTTACATTGTTTAGACTTATTATTACATCAATACCCAGACAATTATGTATTATTTGGAATTGTGAGAGTATCAGTTTAGAGGATACAATTTGCAAATTGAAATCTATTTTTTCCAATCCACCCATACTCAGATTACCAAACACCGATTTACCATTTATATTAACCACAGATTCAAGTGCTATCGCGATCGGAGGATGTCTAATGCAAGAATATGAAGGCGTGAAACATCCAATCCTGTATGTGAGCCGGAAGTTAAAAGCGGCGGAAACCAGGTATTCCACAGCTGAGTTGGAAGCCTTAAGTTTGGTTTTCTGTGTTCTCCGACTACGTAAGTTCCTTCTTGGCACCCACTTCGTTGTCTTCACAGATAATTCGCCACTGCTGGTCATTAGAGAGGGCAAGCCAAAAAATCACAGATTGGCAAGATGGTGCCTTTTGTTACAAGATTTCGACTTCGAAATCCATCACATTAAAGGGAAAGATAACTTAATTCCTGATATTTTATCAAGATTACCCAATGCACCAGCAGATTGACACTATTTACGTTGATTAGTTGCCATATGATAAGCTGTGATATTTTATTCTGATGCATAAAATTCAGTGTACCTCTACACTTACTGTAGAACTGCAGAAATATCGACAGGCTATTCAATACGTTAGGTATATCTATCACAAACACTAAACGTTAAATGACTCAAAATTATAGAACCACTAAGGTTGTATCATGCCACATTGGCAATTAACAGTGCAGCATAAACAATCCGAACTGTGCGTATTAAGAGTTGTGAATTTATTTCATCAACCACGGAACATAACGATACTATGTGAACATTACGAACTTTGCATACGAGTGAATTTGATGGACTTCACCAACTGACGGAACAGAACATCGGACATAACCGCAACGATATATTATGACTATTACGACATGTGCGAAACAACTACACGAAAAGGTGACACCAATGCGTTACCTATGAACTGTAACAGCATTTGAAAAACACATGGACAAAGAACGACAACACACAGATCGTCGATGGATTTAATTAGTTTAATTTGATTAGTTAAATATGTATTAAATTGTTGTATTATTATATGCATAAAATATGTGAACATGTCAATTTTTCATTTTCTATCATAATATGTCATAAACATTTTCATTCATGTTTAAAATTTTCTTCCTAAAACTATTCCAATTTAACTTATAAACCATTTTGTTACCACCAGTACAAATAGTACTTGGCGCTTTAAATATAATATATCGCCGAAGTTTTTTTCTAAGGGCGACAACATTTATCTCAACTTAATTTGTATATTTTAACAAAATACTATGTTGAATGAAAGGTGCACGAATCAGAGAGTAAATGAATTAAATGAGAGAGCGATATACTGAGCGGACAAATTGTACGCAAAAAGTATTCATTTTAATTTGTCTGCGTTTTGATGTAAAATGTAACACTTGTCTAAATTTGTATACATGTTTAGTATTAAATAGAATAGTATTATTCTAAGAATCACTGTTTGAATGCCCGTTCATGCGTTACACAGATGGCGTAATTCATGATAAAGGATATTCCAACTCGTGACGCTTAGAAGTATACTACACACCACATACACACACGTAGCACACACTTTACACATTAGGTAAAACATACACTCACAAAACTAAACACTAACAAGTAAATAACATACACTTTATTACAGCAAGTAAAGAGGGAGTAGACACACTAACAGGCAAACAAGAACATAAGTAGTTACTTGGGAGAAAACAAAGTGATTATATATATTGGGCACTATAAAACATACGGAAGTAAAAGTGTATCAAAATACACATTCAGGACAAGAATTGCAGGTGTTCTTAAATAAGCCAAGACAATTTGTCTTGATGAAACTCTCTAATACAGAGTTCATTATCCTGGTATCATATGGATACTTGAGAAGGGCGCGGTTGCAAATACAACTGTAAGCGTCAGGGAACTTCGGTCGGGTAGCAGGTTTAGGAATATGGAAGAGATAGGAGCTCTTCAGCAATCACCCTGAATTGTTGTACTGGGAAATACATGAGTTATTAGTGCAAGTATATGGATTACTAAGTTCCCATCCACGAAACTACAACCACCAACTTCATGTGATCCCATGACAGAATTAGTTCAGACTAATTAGCATATAGTAACCCACAAGAACGGCGGGGAGGGGAACCCTGTCAAGGTCTCACATAGGAGTAGGTATGGACATAAAGTTAGAAGGGATTTATAGAAGGGATATAACACCAATATAAGGGAAGTAAACGTAACCACTCGAACGCTCGAACAATCTCGAGCCTTCGAGAAGGATGGGTCAGTTTGCCTACAGCTCCGTGGACACAGGTGGAACCCGCCTACAGCGTGCCAGGACCTTTTCCACGAGAAGCTCGAAGAGAGTTACACCCCGTGTCCGCCCGGACACACGTCGAAGGGCAGACGGCGACTGGACACCGAGGACGAAGGAGGGTTTAGCTTCAGGGGGACTTGATAGATAGAAACCAAGTGTATTTAAGGATTGTTGATTATAAGATAGTTGATAGAGTTTTGCTGTGATGGTTATGTGTATGATTGCTTTGTTATGAACTCCTGTGATATCGTAAATATTGTAACTGGCTGCGAAACCCATTCTTCGCCAGATTACTGTGAATAAATTATATCAGAAAGTATCAGAATGGAGTTTGTTGCCTGTCTGAACCCGAGTTTCATTTCCCTAGGTCTTTAGGACATTGACAGTGGGTGATCTTCATTTTTGTCTACTTCCACTAGAGGTGGGTGACCTTTATGTTTGTCTACTTCCACTACAGGTGGATGACCTTTATGTTTGTCTACTTCCACTAGAGGTGGGTTATCTTTATGTTTGTCTACTTCCACTAGAGGTGGGTGATCTTTATGTTTGTCTTCTTCCACTAGCGGTGTGTTATCTTTATGTTTGTCTACTTCCACTAGAGGTGGGTGACCTTTATGTTTGTCTACTTCCACTAGAGGTGGGTTATCTTTATGTTTGTCTACTTCCACTAGACGTGGGTTATCCTATCCTTGTGTTTGTCTATACCACTAGAGGTGGGTGATCTTTATGTTTGTCTACTTCCACTAGCGGTGTGTTATCTTTATGTTTGTCTAATTCCACTACAGGTGGGTTATCTTTATGTTTGTCTACTTCCACTAGAGATGGGTGATCTTTATGTTTGTCTACTTCCACTAGAGGTGGGTGATCTTTATGTTTGTCTACTTCCACTACAGGTGGGTTATCTTTATGTTTGTCTACTTCCACTAGAGATGGGTGATCTTTATGTTTGTCTACTTCCACTAGAGGTGGGTGACCTTTATGTTTGTCTATACCACTTGAGGTGGGTTATCTTTATGTTTGTCTATACCACTAGAGGTGGGTGATCTTTATGATTGTCTATACCACTAGAGATGGGTGATCTTTATGTATGTCTACTTCCACTAGAGGTGGGTTATCTTTATGTTTGTCTACTTCCACTAGAGATGGGTGATCTTTATGTTTGTCTACTTTCACTACAGGTGGGTGATCTTTATGTTTGTCTACTTCCACTTGAGGTGGGTGATCTTTATGTTTGTCTACTTCTTCTGGAGGTATTTTAATCTTTATATTTTTATACCTCTAGTGGAAGTATTTTATCTTTCCATTTCTCTACTTCCAGTGGAGATGTTTTTTCTTTGTTTCTTTTCTTTCAGTGTAGGTTTCATCTTTATATTTGTCTACTTCCTGGGGCAGTGTTGTATCATTATGTGTTTCTACTTCCAATAGAGTTGTTTTGTCTTTATGCCTTATCTTTATATTTCTTGAGTTAAGTAGAGATATCTTATCCTTGTGTGTTGAAAGTTGGCAGTGCATTTGCTTTGTCTTATGACCTCGTTGTAGACAGTTTACTCATGTTGTGTCTTGAACAATTTTGACAGTTTACTTACTCCTGTTGTTTGGTGAACATTTTTTGACAGACTGCTTCTTTTGTATGGTGACACATTTTTGACAGATTACTTCTTTGTGTGATGGTAAGTTGTTGAGAGATCTGTTCTGGTGTGTGAAGACAAACTGTTGTGATGGTAAGTTGTTGAGAGATCTGTTCTGGTGTGTGAAGACAAACTGTGTTGTTGAGAGATCTGTTCTGCTGTGTGATGGTAAGTTGTTGAGAGATCTGTTCTAGTTTGTGATGGTAAGTTGTTGAGAGATCTGTTCTGGTGTGTGAAGACAAACTGTTGTGATGGTAAGTTGTTGAGAGATCTGTTCTGGTGTGTGAAGACAAACTGTTGTGATGGTAAGTTGTTGAGAGATCTGTTCTGGTGTGTGAAGACAAACTGTTGTGATGGTAAGTTGTTGAGAGATCTGTTCTGGTGTGTGAAGACAAACTGTTGTGATGGTAAGTTGTTGAGAGATCTGTTCTGGTGTGTGAAGACAAACTGTTGTGATGGTAAGTTGTTGAGAGATCTGGTCTGGTGTGTGAAGACAAACTGTTGTGATGGTAAGTTGTTGAGAGATCTGTTCTGGTGTGTGAAGACAAACTGTTGACAGTATTTTTTATTTTTGTTATGTTACAGTATTTCTGTTATGTGAAGACAGGCTGTTGATATAGTTTTGCTGTTGTGCTATTGACATCATTGCTGTTGTACTATTGAATTGACATCATTACTGTTGTACTATTGACATCATTATTGTTGTACTATTGACATCATTACTGTTGTACTATTGACATCATTGCTGTTTTCTGATGGCAAGATATGCTTCATGTCTTGATACCAATGTCTGTCCTGCAGGAAATGGTGAGGAGCAACCGTGTGGAACTCCTGTCCCACCCTGTGTGTGTCAACTACCTGCGGATGAAATGGCAAGTGTACCTACAGCCTTCCAGCCAGTCTTGGTCTGCCTGCACCCACACATATCTGCCGGCCAGTTGCAGTGTCTGGGACCTGTGCTTGAGGGTGTCCCAGCATTGATCCCACACATCTCTGCCGGCCAGTTGCAGTGTCTGGGACCTGTGCTTGAGGGTGTCCCAGCATTGATCCCACACATCACTGCCGGCCAGTTGCAGTGTCTGGGACCTGTGCTTGAGGGTGTCCCAGCATTGATCCCACACATCACTGCCGGCCAGTTGCAGTGTCTGGGACCTGTGCTTGAGGGTGTCCCAGCATTGATCCCACACATCTCTGCCGGCCAGTTGCAGTGTCTGGGACCTGTGCTTGAGGGTGTCCCAGCATTGATCCCACACATCACTGCCGGCCAGTTGCAGTGTCTGGGACCTGTGCTTGAGGGTGTCCCAGCATTGATCCCACACATCACTGCCGGCCAGTTGCAGTGTCTGGGACCTGTGCTTGAGGGTGTCCTAGCATGGATCCACACATCACTGCCGGTCAGGTGGGACCTGTGCTTGAGGGTGTCCCAGCATTGATCCCACACATCTCTGCCGGTCAGTTGCAGTATCTGGGACCTGTGCTTGAGGGTGTCCAGCATTGATCCCACACATCACTGCCGGCCAGTTACAGTGTCTGGGACCTGTGCTTGAGGGTGTCCCAGCATTGATCCCACACATCACTGCCGGCCAGTTACAGTGTCTGGGACCTGTGCTTGAGGGTGTCCCAGCATTGATCCCACACATCACTGCCGGCCAGTTACAGTGTCTGGGACCTGTGCTTGAGGGTGTCCCAGCATTGATCCCACACATCACTGCCGGCCAGTTACAGTGTCTGGGACCTGTGCTTGAGGGTGTCCCAGCATTGATCCCACACATCACTGCCGGCCAGTTGCAGTGTCTGGGACCTGTGCTTGAGGGTGTCCCAGCATTGATCCCACACATCACTGCCGGCCAGTTGCAGTGTCTGGGACCTGTGCTTGAGGATGTCCCAGCATTGATCCCACACATCACTGCCGGCCAGTTGCAGTGTCTGGGACCTGTGCTTGAGGGTGTCCCAGCATTGATCCCACACATCACTGCCGGCCAGTTGCAGTGTCTGGGACCTGTGCTTGAGGGTGTCCTAGCATGGATTCACACAACACTGCCGGTCAGGTGGGACCTGTGCTTGAGGGTGTCCCAGCATTGATCCCACACATCACTGCCGGCCAGTTGCAGTATCTGGGACCTGTGCTTGAGGGTGTCCCAGCATTGATCCCACACATCACTGCCGGCCAGTTGCAGTGTCTGGGACCTGTGCTTGAGGATGTCTCAGCATTGATCCCACACATCTCTGCTGGCCAGTTGCAGTGTCTGGGACCTGTGCTTGAGGGTGTCCCAGCATTGATCCCACACATCTCTGCTGGCCAGTTGCAGTGTCTGGGACCTGTGCTTGAGGGTGTCCCAGCATTGATCCCACACATCACTGCCGGTCAGGTGGGACCTGTGCTTGAGGATGTCCCAGCATGGATCCCACCTGAGGCTGCTCACTGATCTTGTCTTCATTTGATCAGTGCTTGGTTGTGTGATAGAACTGATACTGGAAAAAAAAAAACACATCCCATAGTAGGAATTTGTTGTGGGTATTTGAAGTGTTGGGACCATCGTATATTCTGATAATGACAACCATGTTAGATATGGATAAGGTAGCCTGCTGTCTTGCCAGACAACTCCCAGAAAGTTCTGAGAATGACATCTATGTGTGATCGTAGCATATACACAGCATTTACTGTACCCTTTCTTCCACAAACCCACATTGTTCTTCCCCTGTTTCAGGTTGTAATTTCTTCCTCACTCTTTGCATGATAATTCGTAGCAAAATTAACGGTCCTTCATTATTACATCGAATATCATACTGTTCATCTCTGTTATCATCAAAAAGGTTTTTCACACAATCTGACCATACCTGTAGAATCTACAGACTGCTCACATTCTAATGAGACAATGTTACAGATGGCTTACATTCTAGAGATACACAGACAATGTTACAGACTGCTTACATTCTAATGATTCAATCTAACAGACTGCTTACATTCTAGTGATATACAGACAATGTTACATACTGTTTACATTCTAGTGATACACAGACAATGTTACAGACTGCTTACATTTTAATGATTTCAATCTAACAGACTGCTTACATTCTAGTGATATACAGACAATGTTACAGACTGCTTACATTCTAATGATTCAATCTAACAGACTGCTTACATTCTAGTGATACACAGACAATGTTACAGACTGCTTACATTCTAATGATTCAATCTAACAGACTGCTTACATTCTAGTGATATACAGACAATGTTACAGACTGCTTACATTTTAGTGATACACAATGTTACAGACTGCTTACATTCTAATGATTCAATCTAACAGACTGCTTACATTCTAGTGATACACAGACAATGTTACAGGCTGCTTACATTCTAATGATTCAATCTAACAGACTGCTTACGGTATAGTGATACACAGACAATGTTACAGACTGCTTACATTCTAATGATTCAATCTAACAGACTGCTTACATTCTAGTGATATACAGACAATGTTACATACTGTTTACATTCTAGTGATACACAGACAATGTTACAGACTGCTTACATTTTAATGATTCAATCGAACAGACTGCTTACATTCTTGAGATACACAGACAATGTTACAGACTGCTTACATTCTGATTCAATCTAACAGACTGCTTACATTCTAGTGATACACGGACAATGTTACAGACTGCTTACATTCTAATGATTCAATCTAACAGACTGCTTACAGTATAGTGATATACAGACAATGTTACAGATTGCTTAAATTCTAATGATACAAAGTTGCAGATTACTCACGTCCTAATGAGACAATGTTAAGACTGCTTACATTCTAAGGATTCAGTCTTACAGACTGCTTAAATGCTAATGATTCAGTCTTACAGACTGCTTACATTCTAGTCAGACACGGACAGTGTTATAGACTGCTTACATATTAATAAGTCAATGATTCAGACTGCTTACATTCTAGAAAGAGACAATGTTACAGACTGCTTACATTCTAGAAAGACAGACAATGTTACAGACTGCTTACAATCTAATGAGACAATGGTACAGACTGCTTACATTTTAGTGATACAGTGTTACAGACTGCTTACATTCTAGTGAAACTCAATGTTACGGACTGCTTACAATCTAATGAGATACAATGTTACAGACTGCTTACATTTGATTGAGACACAGACAATGTTACAGACTACTTACATATTTTTGAAATGCAGACAATGTTACAGACTGCATACATTTTAGTGAGACACAGACAATGTTACAGACTGCTTACATTCTAGTGAGACAGACTGTTTGCAAACTGCTTACACATGATGTATTTACTGTTTCAGGAAGAAGTATGGGATACACCTGAGCTTCTTAGGGTTGAGTATGTACACAATCTACCTGGTAGCACTGACATTGTTTATTACGAACAGAGATCCCTTTGACCATTTTGATGCGCCCCATGATAGGGTAGAGTGGCAATCTGGTACAGCTTATGAGATCAGTGATTGGTTTCACAGCAATTATTCAGTGTCAGATGCCTTTAAAATATTTGATGAGTCACAGCGAGTGGACCCTGTAAGTTTTCTGTCGGTAGGGTCATAATTTATGTGGGCTCTTGTTCAGCAGTTATTGTAGCAGTTTTTGTGTCGGTGGTTGTCCAGGAGTTAATGTAACAGTTTGTGTGTGGGTTGTTGTCCAGCAGTTAATGTAACAGTTTTTGTGTTGGTTGTTGTCCAGCAGTTAATGTAACAGTTTGTGTGTGGGTTGTTGTCCAAGCAGTTAATGTAACAGTTTGTGTGTGGGTTGTCCAGCAGTTAATGTAACAGTTTGTGTGTGGGTTGTTGTCCAGCAGTTAATGTAACAGTTTTTGTGTGGGTTGTTCAGAAGTTAATGTAACAGTTTGTGTGTGGGTTGTTGTCCAGCAGTTAATGTAACAGTTTTTGTGTGGGTTGTTCAGAAGTTAATGTAACAGTTTTTGTGTGGGTTATTGCCCAGCAGTTAATGTAACAGTTTTTGTGTGGGTTGTTGTCCAGCAGTTAATGTAACAGTTTTTGTGTTGGTTGTTGTCCAGCAGTTAATGTAACAGTTTTTGTGTGGGTTCAGAAGTTAATGTAACAGTTTTCGTGTGGGTTGTTCTGAAGTTAATGTAACAGTTTTTGTGTGGGTTGTTGTCCAGCAGTTAATGTAACAGTTTTTGTGTGGGTTGTTGTCCAGCAGTTAATGTAACAGTTTTTGTGTGGGTTGTTGTCCAGCAGTTAATGTAACAGTTTTTGTGTGGTTTGTTCAGAAGTTAATGTAACAGTTTTTGTGTGGGTTGTTCAGAAGTTAATGTAACAGTTTTTGTGTGGGTTGTTCAGAAGTTAATGTAACAGTTTTTGTGTGCGTTATCCAACATTTAATGTAACAGTTTGTGTGTGGGCTGTTGCCAATCAGTTAATGCAACAGTTTGTGTGTGGGTTGTTGCCAATCAGTTAATGTAACAGTTTGTGTGTGGGTTGTTCTCCAGCAGTTAATGTAACAGTTTGTGTGTGGGTTGTTCTCCAGCAGCTTATGTAACAATTTGTGTGTGGGTTGTTGCAAATCAGATAATGTAACAGTTTGTATGTGAGTTGTTGCTCATCAGTTAATGTAACAGTTTGTGTGTGGGTTGTTGTCCAGCAGATAATGTAACAGTTTGTGTGTGGGTTGTTGTCCAGGAGTTAATGTAACAGTTTGTGTGTGGGTTGTTGTCCAGCAGATAATATAACAGTTTGTGTGTGGGTTGTTGTCCAGGAGTTAATGTAACAGTTTGTGTGTGGGTTGTTGTCCAGGAGTTAATGTAACAGTTTGTGTGTGGGTTGTTGTCCAGGAGTTAATGTAACAGTTTGTGTGTGGGTTGTTCTCCAGCAGTTAATGTAACAGTTTGTGTGTAGGTTGTTATCCAAAAGTTAATGTAACAATTTGTGTGTGGGTTGTCTAAATATTTTGGAGGTAGTTTATGTATATGAGTATTGTCTAGATATTATTTTGGGTAGTTTATACATATGAGTATTGTCTATAGCAGTGGTTCTCAACCGGTGGGGAATCCCCACCCCCGGGAAATTTAGGGTTTCCAGGGGGGGGGGGGATTAAGATTATTTCAGATCGCGTTAATACAAGAACCGATTACTTGATATTGTTTTTTCCCTTCATACTGTACGGTTCTGTACATCTCACCTTTCTAAAATTCATTTTATAAAGTAAGTAGACCCACAAATCACGTTTTATGTGGACGTCTAGACTTGTTTTAGTATGTGCTATTAAATTTAGCTTCTATTATTATGTATACTGTGTAGGGGCGGGGCGGGATTTTTAGGTAGGAAATATGAAAAGGGGGAATGATGTTCTAAAAATATGGTGAAGGGGGGCACGGGCCAAATTTTTAGGTAGGAAATACGAAAGGGGGGGGGGGGGGGAATGACGTTCTGAAAATATTGTGAAGGGGGGCACGGGCCAAAAAAGGTTGAGAACCACTGGTCTAAATGTTATGTGAGGTAGTTTATAATGTATGAGTGTTGTCTAGATGTTATGTGAGGTAGTTCGTAATGTATGAGTGTTGTCTAAATGTTATGTGTGGTAGTTTATAATGTATGAGTGTTGTCTAAATGTTATGTGTGGTAGTTTATAATGTATGAGTGTTGTCTAGATGTTACATACAGCAGTATGTGTGTCACAGAGTGAAGGATATGTAAACAATATTAGACACTCTAATTCCATGAAAGAGTGCACAAGTCAAGAAGCTTCTCATCCTTGCCATAATTGATTGTAAATGAAACTGCATGAAAAGTTGTTGTTGTTGTTTGTCCATCAAGAATGATGATGATCATTCATTTCATCCAGTGGGGTTGAAAGTATGGAGCCGTGAGTTCTAAGATGGCTGATAAGGCCTATTTTGGCTCGAAATGTTCTTTGACAATGTGGACAAAGAATGCTTGACGTTTCTGGAGGAGGATTTTCTGCAGTGGTTTTTCTGTTCTGTCTTTTCTTCACAGCTCTTGCAGTCCTGGTTGCCTCACAAGTGACTGCACCATTGCATAATGATGCACACCACGAATTTCGGTCTCTGGCTGCAGTCTCCCAGGTGTCATGATGAATTCCAAAAGCATTCAGTGAGATTTTCAGAGTGTCTTTAAAGCGTTTCCTCTGGCCGCCTTGGGAGGAGTTTACCACAACGCAACTCGCCGTAAAAAATTCGTTTAGGGAGCCTGTGATCTGGCATGCGAGTCAAGTGACCAGCCCAGCGAATCTGATTCTTCATTAGTAGAGTGTGGATACTGGGCATGGACGCTCTTTCTAGGACTTCAGTGTCTGGGATCTTGTCTTGCCATTTAATCTTCAGTAACTTCCTAAGGCAGACTGTGTGGAAGTGGTTTAATTTCTTAGCGTGTCGCTGATAAACAGTCCAGGTTTCACAAGCATATAGCAGTGTGGATAATACAACTGCTTTGTAGACTTTCAGCTTTGTTTGCAGGCTTATTCCATTTCTGTCCCATACATTCTTGTACAGTCTGCCAAAGGCCGCGCTGGCCTTGGAGATTCTTGCATTCACTTCATCATCAATTGTGGCAGCTTGTGACACAGTGCTGCCAAGATAGGTGAATTTGTCCACAACACTTAGACTATGACCATTCACTTTTATATTCGGCACAGTGTGATTATTCCCTGGAGCTGGTTGGTACATAACTACAGTCTTCTCCAAATTTATATTGAGCCCAAAGTTGGCACAGGCATGTGAGAAAGCTGAAACATTATTTTGCATGTCCGCCTCTGAGTTAGCGTATAGAGCGCAATCACCAGCAAACAGGAGCTCTCTGACGGTGTCGCTGTCAGTTTTGGTTTTAGCTTTCAGCCTTCTGAGATTGAATAACTTTCCATCCATGCGGTAGTTGATGTCTATTCCAATGTCGTTGTTCTCGAAGGCATTCGTCAACATGGCTGAAAACATGAGGCTGAACAGTGTTGGTGCCAGGACACATCCTTGCTTCACTCCATTGGTGACAGGAAAGGGCTTAGACAGTTCACCATTTTCCTGTACTCTTGCCTGCATGCCATCATGAAATAGCCGCACTATTTGGACAAACTTTCGTGGACAGCCATATTTTGCCATAATCTTCCACAGTCCTTCTCTGCTGACTGTATCAAAAGCCTTGGTAAGGTCAATGAAAGTGGAGAACATTTCGCAGTTCTGTTCCTGACATTTCTCTTGCAGCTGCCTTGAGCGAAAATCATGTCAACAGTTCAACGTTCTTTTCTGAAGCCACACTGACTCTCGGGAAGAAGACCTTGATCGAGATGGGCCGTGAGGTGACTGAGAAGAATTCTGGTGAGTATCTTCCCTGCAATTGAAAGCAAGGAGATGCCTCGGTGGTTGTCACAGGATTGGCGGTTTCCTTTTCGTTTGTAAAGGTGGACTATTGACGCGTCCTTGAAATCTTGTGGCATGGTCTCGTTCACCCATATGTTTGTAAAGACTTGGTGAAGCTGCTCTGTTAGGACCGGCCCACCTGCCTTGTATATCTCTGCCGGGATGGAGTCCGGACCAGGTGCCTTGCCGCTGGAGAGTTGCTGGATGGCTTTGTTTACTTCCACTATGGTTGGCAGGTCATCAAGTGTATCATTGATGGGAACTTGAGGAAAAATGTAAAAGTAAAATGCACGTGAAAATCAGTGCAAAGCTACGCCTAGATCCAACAACGATGGAACCACCATATGGTATAATTGAAGTAAAATCTGTATCAAAGTTAATACAAAATAAGATCATGCTTATTTGTAGGTAACGCAGTCATTGTGAAACTAACACATGATTTGCCAGGTTTTCCGTCGGCCTGTTAAACAAAATTTAGACTCTACTTCTGACACGAACCTGGATGACCCCTGCACTATGCTGGTACAGCACATGAGTCCGCTGACCTACTGGCAAACACAGGTGCCCAGGAGGAACAATTTCACCACATTGTCTGACTGAAAGAAGCAGTGGCACTTACCCAGAGACCATATCAACATGCATGGAGTACGACAATAGGCAACAATTACTCACCAGAAGTCATTCTAACACTAGACCCAGCAGATGAGTATATATATGCCGGTCTCCCTGGCTGAGAGTTTAGCAGCTTTCTCCGTAACCCCGAATACTCTCATGGTTGACGTGAGCGCACGAGAATTTGAAGGGGTTCAAGTCTCGCCAGTGACTTACGAGAGTATGGAGCCGGTCGCTCAGAAAGTCGTGACGTGCTGATGAGCGTAATCTAGCCTAGGAATCAACATACAGATGAAAGATGCTGATGTTGACCGCAATATCCTGAAAAAGGATGGAAACGCGGGGAAAAAAGAAATATATATATATATCTGACATCTTGCAGTAGTATAAATCGATGGCTCTTGTTTGCTGTGTTTCAGTTGAAAGGCTCTGATGTCTTATTTTTGTGGCTTATTATCTGCTTCAGCATGGTCAGCCTCATAAAGGGCATCTGTATACTAATGGTCATGGTAAGTAGTCTGAGGGTCTTTCAATCATCCCAGTATTTTCACCTGTATATTAATGGTCATGGTAAGTAGTCTGAGCGTCTTTCAATCATCCCAGTATTTTCACCTGTATATTAATGGTTAAGGTAAGTAGTTTGAGCGTGCTTTCATCATCCCAGTATTGTCATCTGTATACTAAAAATTGGGTGGCGGGGTAGGGGTATTCCCTATCAAAGGAGAGATAAGGTGCCTCCCTCCCTCCGCTAGCCTACGGGACACCCTTGGGCAAGTTTAGCCCCCCCCCCCCTCATCAGGGTTACGTGAAGCCATAGGTGCAGGTGGTGGATGAAGTTGAAGAGCAGCCAATAGATAGTGTAGGTTATGGTCTCCAGCTTCACAACAGTAGGCAGAGGATCTCTTTTTTTTTGGGGGGGGGGGGGGGGGTGGAGACAATGACTACAGTCATCGACCAGTATGGTCACTGCTAGGAAGGAAAGCAATGGCAAACTACCTTCTTTACAGATGCCAAGAATATCATGCACTGCAGTCTCATCGATAATCAGAGAACCGACGTAAAGGGGTGCTCCATAGGAGCAGCCTCGCCTGGTAGGGGTAGTCTTGTGCACTAGATGACTCCAGACCGTCTGCAGGCGACTGTGTGCAAAAGAGTTTCAACATTTAAAGTAGGAACTTGGAATGTAAGAACTGTGAGTGGGGATGGAAAATTTGATAACATTAAGAATGAAATGAGAAGATTAAATATTAACCTGTCAGGTATAAATGAGACCAGGTGGACAGGAATGGGCATTATAAAATCTGAGGAATATAGAATAATCTATTCTGGTGGAGAGAAACAACAGCGAGGAGTAGCAATTATAATGGATACAGTGAGATCAAAGGATATTGGACTGTATTAGGCAGTATTACAGGTGAAAGACCTTTTGATGTCAATGACATACAAGTTTATGCACCAACAGATGACAGCATTGATGCATTTTATAGTGATTTAGAGAATGCCTTCAAGAAATGCAAGAATTCTGAAGTAAATATCATAATGGGTGACTTGAATGCCAAAGTTGGAAATCAACAGGATGTATGCATAGTAGGCAAGTATGGACTAGGGGAAAAGAATGAAAGAGGTTGTAGACTTGTACAATGGGCAAAAGAGCATTATTTGATTATTGGAAACACCTGGTATCAACAGCACCCAAGGAGATTATGGACATTGAGGAGTCCTGATCATAAGATCAGAAATCAGATTGATTACATTCTCATCAACAGAAGATTTAGAAATGCTTTAAAAGTCGCAACAACTATACCAAGCGCAGACTGCTAAAGCGACCATAGATCAATCATATAAAATTAAAGAAAGTCAAATATACACCAAGAAACACAACATTTGATCTGCAGGCACTGAAGAGCGAGGAGATAAAATAATTCAACGTAGAGGTAAATAACAGATTCGATGCATTGTCTGATATGGAAATATTATTTCAAGACGTCAGTGACCAATGGGAAATATTAAAGAAATCAGTCAACCAAGCTGCAGAAACAACCATCCCAAAAATAAAGATAATAGGACGCAAGAAATGGATGACGAAAGACAGCTTAAAATCATGGAAATAAGAAGAAATAACAAGGAAAAATATGACGAGATTCACAAGAAAATTAGGAAGCTGTGAAAGAAGCAAAAGAAACATGGCTTGAGGAAAATTGCAAGGAAATTGACAACCAACACAACAACCGGAATATTAAATCAATGCACAAAAGAATTAATGACATCACTAACAAAAGAACACACGCATCAACGGGTTGCTTAAAAACCAAAGATGGCAAAATCATAATGGAAAAAGATCAGATTTTACATGTGTGGTCAGATTATGTGAAAGACCTTTATGATGATATAAGAGAAGAACAGTATGATCATCGGAATAATATTAATGAAGGACCATCAATTTTGAAGATGGGAGTTCAGAATGCTCTTAGCCTTGTGAAAACTGGAAGACCCCGGGTACAGATAACATCACAATAGAAATGATCAATGCCTTAGAAGAATATGGAATAGACCAAGTCACCAGACAGCTGAACGTAATATACGAAACTGGAGATATACCTCATGAATTATGTAATTCTATATTTATTGCAATCCGGAAGAAATCAGGAGTCTTGGAATGTGATCAACATAGAACATTAGTATAATGAGCCACATCACGAAGATTTAGCTGAGAATTACAAGGGGCTTCTCATAAGTCTTTAGCCTGACCATGAAGGAGTAGGCGGAGAAAATTGAAATTTGGCACATGTATAGCTCATTCAATCTGTAATGGACATATGAATGTTCCACCTCAACTGGTTTTCCCAATACGGTGCATGGCACAACACACCCTATTGACCAGATCTGCACATCCAACGGGTTGTCAGAACAATGGAGAAATCAGACGCCAGGACTGTGATAAAATTCTTGATGTTACAGGGTAAAACACCTACCGAAATACACAGGGAGACGGGGCCAGTGTTTGAGGAAATCTGTCCTTCGTATGCTTCTGTAAAAAAATTGGTGTTTGCAGTTTAAGTGTGGTCGTTCCCAAGTTGCAGATCTGCCAAGACCAGGATGACCGTCCTCAGAATGCAATGATGCAAATGCTGCAAAAGTGAAGAAAATCATAGACCAGGATAGGAAAATGACAATTGCAGAGATATCGGGTTCAGCAAAACTGAGTAAGTGTACAGTTTTTAGAAATTTACGCAACAGACTGAACATGAGAAAAGTGTGTGCCCCGCGCCTGCTGACATGTGAACAGAAACAAACACGGGTTGATTGCTGTGGCCAGTTGCTCAACATGTGGCGGTCGAAAAACATGTAAAAAAACCATGGGGACGGTAGATGAGACTTGGATTCACCAAATCGTAAAAACAGCTGAAAGGAAATCGTCTTGACAGTGACGAAGATGTCATACTGGCTTGTGATAGCTGGTTTAGTTCGAAAAATAGGTTGTTTTATTCTGAAGGTCTTTTCAAGGTCAGGCAGAAATGCATAAATTCAGGTGGTGGCTACATTGAGAAGGAATAAGCACTGTGCCAAATTTCAATTTTCTCCGCCTACTCCTTCATGGTCAGGCTAAAGACTTATGAGAAGCTCCTTGTATCATGCAAAGAGTTAGGAAGAAAATAAAACCCGAAATAGGAGAACAATGTTGGTTTGTAGAAGGCAAGGGTACAGTAAATGCTGTGTATATACTGAGAACAGTAATTGAACGTTTTATAGAGGTAAACAAAGCTCTATATCTTTGCTTTATTGACTACACAAAGCTTTCGATAAAGTGAGACATGTCGACATGATAAGGATGCTTGAAGATCTACAAATTGATGGAAAAGACCTTCGACTTGTTCATTGGCACCTTGCCGTCTTGACAGACGATAGTTTGTGCTTCAAAAAGGCATAATAACTTTTATCCATGGCGGTAGCGAATGTGATTTATAAGGCCAATTCGCGCTGTAAATGTTTGTTCACAGTGGGTGCATGTGAACACGTGGTCATTTCCACCATCATGCACCATCTTACGTCTCACACGCTCGGTGTGCGACTTATCTGCAATAATTTTCTCCTTTGTCTTTATTCCTTTTCTGATGTTTGCTATACATGCAACACGTTCAGCGGCGACGTGCTCCCAATGTGCATTATCAATACCTGTATCAATCATGTCCCGCTTACACACATCTTTGTATCGTAGTAGAGGCCGACCCTGAGATCTGTTACCCATCTGTATTTCACCAAAAAAGATGTCTTTTGGTATTCTACCATCATCCATCCTCCTAAGATTTCCTATCCAAGTCTACGAAGACTGAGCATGGAATAAACCGTCACACAACCTGATCTTTCCAATACTTCAGTATTTGTGATTTTGTCTTGCCACTTAATACCAAGAATTCTTCGCAGACACCGCATATGAAAGCTGTTTAAACGTTTCTCTTGGTGTGAGTAAGTTGTCCAGGCTTCACTGCCATAAAGAAGAGTACTAAGGACACTGGCTTGATAGACAAGTACTTTTGTTTTGGCAGTAAGCTTCCTATTCTCCCAGACTTTTTCTTAACCTGTTCATTGTTGTTGCTGCCTTACCAATCCGGATGTTGATTTCCTGATCTAGGGATAATTTGCTATTTACCACTGATCCTAGATATGTAAAATGGTCTACCATCTCTAGTTCGGCGTCGTCAATAAAGATTGATGGTACCCCATGTGCACCTTGTGACATAATCTGTGTCTTCTTTTTGCTAATTGTTAAACCAAATTCAGAACAAGCATTGGAGAATGCAGATAGTAGACATTGTAATTCTTCCTCAGAGTGGGTCGTAACTGCAGCATCATCTGCAAAAAGCAACTCTCTGATCAGTACCCTCCTAATTTTGGTCTTGGCCTTCAATCTCTGAGCATTGTAGAGGCCGCCATCTGAGCGTGAGTGAATGTATATACCACCATCCTGATCACGAAAGGCATATTTCAGTAGAAGTGAAAAGTATATTCCAAAGAGGGTGGGAGCTAGTACACAACCTTGCTTAACTCCACTCTTGATTTCAAACTCTTCAGAAGTTGCACCATCAAACTTGATTATACCCTTCATGCCTGTGTGGAACGATTCCACAATGGACAGAAGAGTTGGTGGGCAGCCAATCTTCTTTAGTGCCTTGAACAGATCCTCACGACTGACCAAATCAAATGCCTTTGTGAGGTCGATGAAGGCAATAAACAGTGGTTGATTCTGTTCGCGGCATTTTTCTTGCATTTGTCGCAATGAGAATATCATATCAATGGTAGACCGGTTCTGTCGAAAGCCACACTGTGATTCGGGGTAGACTTGATCTCCTAGGACTTGAAGTCTGCGCAGAACAATTCTGGCAAATACTTTTCCAACAATACACAGAAGTGAGATACCCCTATAGTTGTTGCAGTCGCTCCGATCGCCCTTGTTCTTGTACAGTGTTATGATGCTTGAATCTTTGAAATCCTGTGGGACTTGTCCTTCTCGCCAGCATAGCTCTATTAGCTGGTGGATCTGTAGAGTGAGTGTGTCTTGCCCACTCCTGATAACCTCTATTGGAATCCCATCCTTACCTGGAGCCTTGCCAGATGCAAGTTCATTTATAGCACACTTAACTTCTGTTATGGTGGGAAGTGTGTCCAGGTGGTCAAGAGTTGGTAGGGCCTCTATGGCGTTGAGGGCATCATCCGCTAGTTTGGTCTCACTTGAGTAAAGCTCCAAATAGTGCTCTACCCATCTGTTCATCTGCTGTTTCTTATCAGTTATGATTTCTCCAGTCAAGGTTTTCAATGGTGTTCTTCTTTTGATCATTGGACCACATGCTTTCTTTATTCCTTCATACATGCTTGTGATGTTTCCCTTATCACTTGCGATTTGAATGGACTCGCATAACTTGATCCAATAGTCATTTGCACACTGCCTGGCAGCCTTTTGCACATCCTTCCTAGCTTGCTTTAGCTCACTCAGAGTGTTACGCATTGGTATTTCCTTGTTTCTTAAGAGAGCTATCTTCTTCTTATCAATCAAGGGCTGCAGAGTCTAGCTGTTTGCCGCAAACCAGTCCTGCCTCTTATAATTCACAGTGCCGTAAACCCCTACAGCAGTTTTATAAAGAGTTTCCTTAAATTTACCCCACTTTTCACTTACTGTACAATTTTCTGGTGTATCAGTGAAAGCATCTTCAAGTTGCTGTTGAAACTGAAATCACTTTTTCAGGATCGTGAGTGTTAATAATATTAATCCTGGGGCTAGGTTTGTGTTTAGCTGTGTAGATTCTCTTTGGTCTCAGTATACCCCTTGCAATAACCAAAGAATGATCCGTATCAGTCAGGACTGTGGTAACTTCGAGTCAGTGATGTATGGTTCAGATGTTGTCTCCGTGTGATGATGAAGTCCAGCTGGTGCCAATGGCCGGATTTTGGATGTTTCCATGAGTAGTACAGTATGGACAGGGCTTGCTATTTTTCTGAGAAGAGGGCGTGGGTAATTCCCCCCAGCCTGTCTGCGGGTCGGTGGTTCTAATCGGGGAAATACACACACACACACACGCGCGTGCACACACACACACACACACACACACACACACACACACACATATATATATATATATATATATATATATATATATATATATATATATATATATATATATATATTGGTGGGAAGTTGGGAAATGTTGGTGGGTGAAAAAAATGTTGGGAATTTTTTTTCGGGGGGAGAGGGGAGGGGGGGGGGGGGGGGGGGGGGGGGGGGGGGGGGGATTTTACTTATCCCCTAAAAAAATAAATGTAAATAAAAATAATAAAAAGACCACGCATGAGGTGGGGAGCGCGGGGGTGGGTAGCGGTTATTAGTGGACTTTAGAGGGTCGTATTGATGTAAACACTATCATCATACGGGTTAAAAATGAAAACTTTAAAAAGTAAAGATGGCCGATATTATTGAATGTAGTGGTATGGTTGATACACACATACAGACATGAACACACAACCACACGTACAGACATGAACACAGATCCATACACGCATAAACAGACACACATGCACAGACATGAACAGTGACAACCACACACACACAACCACACATACGTACAGAAGAATGTACATGCAAACACACATAAACAAACACACACACACAGACACCCATTCATACATGAACAAAGACAAATACTGAGATGTAAGTTTTAATTATGTATTTATTCAACTGTTGCTTGCAATTAAGTATAGAAATTACGCCCTCCACCTTATTGCGCAGTATCCACGGATGTAGTTTATCAGTCATATACGTGCCTACAGATGTAGTGAAGCTTTCCTCCAGGTCTTGGACATTCACATCTGTATTGTAAGAATTATCTACCAGATGCTTACCCAGACGCATACCAAGTGTAAACACCATCATTATTCTCCCATAGTTGATGACGTTATCGTCAAAGATTTCATCAGCAATTGAAACAAAGACTGGGAAAACGTGTTCTGGCTTGATACAGCTTTCTAGGTTTGTGAATAATACATCTTGTTGTTTGGCTATTTGATGTACTAAGTGACACAATCTCGAGGTATTGGTCTTTATGGACTTGTAGGAACTAATAATAGTCAACGCCATATTCACCAGCTCACTGTGAACTTGTTTCAAGTTGACCGTTGCTTGTGTCATTATACTGATAGCTAGCAGAGAACCACTGGCATGCAACTGTTGGTCAAATGGTCTAATACTATCACCTGATGCGTTATAAACATCAGCCAAATAGGCAGCTGGTTATTATTACTCATGGATCCTAGGTGGAAACATCCTTTTACGGCATTGATTGCCGGCCCAATGGGGAGTGGTGAACCGACTTTGTCCAGCGGTTCTTGGCCTATCTCCCAGCCATGGTAGACCCCATTCCAGAGGAAGTTATATGGTGCTACGGGGAATCGCAACCCATGTATGAGACTATGAAGGGTGTTCAATTTAACGAAGGTCTGCCGGATATAGAAAAATGAACAGGGGATAGACGTCGGTTAGTGGTCATAGATGATCTAATGTCTGAGACAGATGACAGAGTGACTAGTTGTTCACTAAAGGCAGTCATCATCGCAACCTCAGTGTTATGTATATAGTACAGAACCTATTTGGTAAGAATAAAGAACTATCAGTCTGAATTCGCACTACCTAGTGGTGTTTAAGAATCCATGAGACAGGTCTCAGATTACCAATCTGGCCAAACAGGTGTACCCAGGTCGGGTGTCATATGTCCAAGAGAGTTTTAAGGACGCGACAGCGGCTCCACACGGGTATTTGTTATTTGACCTTCGACAGGAAACATCAGATCAGCTCCGCTTAAGAAGCCATATATTCCCTGATCAGCATCAAGTCGTCTACGTCCCCAAATAATATGTCTAACCGACTTAAACGTAACGAGGGTATGTTACGCTTCTTGGGTCAGACAACCCAGCCACCGTGAAAGCGGTAATGAAAACAGCTTCCCCAGATCTCGTCCAATCCATTTGCGAATGTTGTCACAACGTTTTAAAAGGTAATGTTCCCCTGACACCAGCTCAGAAGAAGCGTCTGCAATGGCACAAAGACAGTCTGAGAGCAATCACACATAAGAAATTATTGCTTAAACCGAAAGAGATCCTGCAACAAGGTGGTTTCATAGGCTCCTTACTAGGCCTCATCCTAAACGTGTTGAAAGGTACTGTGGGTTTGTAATGGCCAAGAAAATGATCCTGATCGATCCCCGGTTGCTAGAAAAACCATATCTACCACTCGACACACTAAATGATAGCCTACATGACTTGGATCATCAAATGCAACAAGTCCTGGAAACAGATCTACCACCTCGTGACAAGGCCAGAGTGTATCAGCAAACACTACAGCGATATTTGAATCGACTCGAACAGTACTGAAACAAGCCTATAGGTATAGTGGATATCAAGGAACAACCACCACTACATAGCATAATGGATACCCAACAACTAAGACAATTACTCATGTCTGATCTGTTTGTTCTACGCCCTCCGCTAGTCAGTGTATGCACTAGGGACCATTATTATATTGATAGAACACAACCACTTTGATCGTCAATACTGACACCAGTGCTTACTCTGGTTCACATTGGATCGCCCTATATTTCGATGGCCTAGGTCGGTTTGAATATTTCGATTCATTTGGCTTGCCGCCATTACACACTAACATTATCCGTTTTATGCGACGAAACTCTGGCAGACCACCTGTGTACAACACCCGTATGTTACAAGACATCATAACGCCACTTGCGGCCTGTACACCTTGTATTTTCTGCTGATGAAATGCCATGGCGCGAGCATGTCACGTCCTGCAACCGTTTGGTCACAGACAACATGTCAACGACCAGTCTCGTGTTTCGATTGTTTACTCTGTGGTTAAAATAGACAAAACCAGACATTATTACCACCACTAGATAACCTCACCCTTATAAAATGAGACGAACACTCATATATTCATGTCAAGAACTACCGATATGCCCAGACAGCTAGCCAATGGTTTGAAAGCATTGACAGTTTCTCAAGACAGAGGAACGACGACACTCCATCTACGCCAGTATTATGATGATTCTGAGATGAAGTATCCTTCCAAGGTGGGAATTACACTCACGAGAGCAGAGTTTGAATCACTCCTATCGATGAAGGATGACATTTTAGCTGTTTTTGATATATAAGCCAGTTCAGTCTACGTGTACCGACAGTCAAGACATGCCTCTGAAAGACCATACATCTTTCTACAATAACCAAGTCCCTCGGATCCGTTTGGGTCGTCATGGAGCCAGCTTTAGCTGTAAATTGATGTTGTCTACCAACAAAAGCCATATGAAAATATAACTTTTTTGTCTGTTTTCTTTTTGTCTCTCTGTTCCATTGTGTCCATGTCTCTGTTCTTGTTCGTATTTGTCTGTGTGTAATTGTCAGTGTTCATGTCTCTCCGACAAGAAGAGGGCAACGACATGAAAGCAAACCAGTTGAAACAACTAACCAACCAAAAAAAAAACTTGGTTTCATTAGTTTTTATTTAACACCAAAATATGTGTGGTGATAATGTGTCCACAACATATTCAACAAAATAGTTTAGTGACATCAATATATCATTGTCATAACACAAATCATAATGACATAAATGGTTTTGTGAAAAAACATAACAATGTAGTATTTTGTTGGGTTGCTATGTCACCTAGACATCATCCTATCGGGAACTAGGGGATATAAAGAGGTAAAAACATATGGCAGCTACTTCTCTAGTGTGTATTTGGTTTCTGGACGTTGTTGCATGGCGTAGGAAAGAATGTCATGTTCGTGTACTGTTTTGATAAAAGCGTCAAAGTCGTGTCTGTTATTGATTAGCGCTGGAAATTCTAAAACAGAACTGTTGTTAAAGAAGCATGAATGAAGCGAAGGTCAAGTGTTTCTCTGTGTCTTAAAACTAAATGAAGGCTAAAGTTTATCTTAAATCTGCTAATTTGAGTATTGAAAATCTTATACGAGGTCTTTGTCCAGTCGATAGGCTTTTGTAACTCTGGACTAATAAAGAATGTGTATGTCGATAAACATTTACTAATCGTGTGATGTGTCCTGATAGCTTCCCAATTTTCTCTATATGTTTGTTGAATATCGGTTGGAAGGATGTGTAGTGTCTCTGGTTCCTCGGCTGCTAAGATGTCCGCTTCCTCGTGTATAAGTTGATCAAGAATATTCTCGTCTGGTTGTGTCTGACTGTTAGTTATATTGGTTTCAGTTGGCGCTGTCGTCGGGTTTGCTGATGATGTTGATGATGCAGTTGTCGGATTTGATTCTGGTTTCCGAAGGTGTCTGATGCTGTGTTCTTATGTGTCGTTATAGGTGGTCTTTTCTGTTGAAAAGGTGTCCACAGATATGACAGGCGTATATTTCATCCTTATGGCTGTGAATGGCCCGAATGTGACGAGTGAACTTATACTTATCACTGAGAGATTTATCGCACACTGAACACATGAAAGCGGATTTGCTGGCCATATTGATAAACGGGCTGCTAATATTGCTTGTATACAGCTGTGTTGTTCTGTCACGTTTTACAAAGCACTGAGAACGATCCCAACTGTTTCTTTTTTTAACAAGCGCAAAAAGTTCTGCTGTATACACAAGCAATGCGAAGACTAAATCTCTATAAGCTGCGAGGACTGACTCTCTGTAAGTAATGTGAAGACTGAATAAGCACTGGCCTTAATATATGTTTCACTGTTTTATCATAGCTCAGATATCGACGACACGAACAAAGATAAGCGAGTACTGTTCCACCAGCCTGTTTCACAAATAACTATGTGGCGAAGGTTAGCCAAGTCAGCACGTGAACAATATTTGTTGTAACGAGTGGCACAGAGTAGCTGCTCACAATTTATACACTATCTTGTGCACATGATACTACAATGGTCACGTGGCAGACAACGCTTTTTTTCTCACACAACCGCTTGCCTGCTCCTGTGTGACCGAAACTGGTAATTAGATTTTCGAACTGAAGTGGCACTCTATTAGTATAGATTCTACACCGAGATACAGTACCGTCTTGGTAGTGATTCAAGTGGTCAATTGGTAGTTTCCTCATTAATTTTCCCCGGCAGAGATCTCACTTGGAAATTTGGACCAAGCAGTGCGCTGAGGAAGATTTTAGTTGGAGATTCGGTGGTCACATGTTTATGTGTGTTTGTTCATCTGTCTGTTCGTCTTAGTTTGTGTATGTGTCTGTGTGTTCGTCTGTACTATTGTTTATGCGTTTGCGTGTTATGGGTTTGTGTCTATCTGTTTGTTTGTACGTTTGTTTATGTGTTTGCATGTCTGTGTGTTTGCGTGTCTGTGTTGCTTTATGTACATGCCGTCCACCACCGTACGATCGATGAATCATTTCCTCATGCCACCGTCTGCCCACTTAATGATTTTTGCATATGATGACGTAGGGACCCGCCAACCTATGGTAGTGGTAGAAAGTTTTCTCGGACATGCGCCTCCGTTACCACGAAGGCTGTGCTGTTCGCCGTCTCTGTACCATTGTGTATTTGTTCTTGTCAAGTGTTTGTGTCTTTCTTGTCTGTGTGTGTGTTTGTTTATGCGTGTGTTCTTCTGTCTGTTCATTTGTACGTTTGTTTATGCGTTTGCGTGTCTGTATGTGTGTGTGGTTGTGTGTGTATTTGTCACTGTTCATGTCTGTATGTGTGTATCAACCATACCAACTACATTCAATAATATCGGTGTAAGGGTCTTACTTTATACTAACAGTGGCTCGTGTTCTCTAACAGGAGTGAAACAATCATACACAAAGAATGATTGTACTCAGACACACGGCAACTTAACTGAAACACTTTAATCACATAAACCACTCAACGGCATTAATATAATGCTGCGCTCACAATTAGCGACAATGCCATTACAAATACATATATGCAATACACAAGTTCATAGATGAATGGAACAAAGCACTCACTCAGTCTCCAAAAAGAATCTACTAAACATACAGGCTTTCTCACATCGAGCATAGAATAATACACGAATACACGCAACACTTTCTCTCATGTCCGTCCTGTCTCAAAGTCCTGAATCAGTCTGAGCTAACGCCGATGTTTCTTGTTAACCCTTGGCTTCTAGTCCCCGTGCGCTTCGTGCGTCATGCTGACCACTGGGCATCAACTGCGTAGTAGCTGCCCGTGGGTTCATCCTCGCGCTTGTCCGTCACCTACAGGCGATGGAGATTCTGACAATCGGCCATCTTTACCTTTTAAGGTTTTCATTTGTAACCCGTATGATGATAGTGAATACGCCAATACGACACTCTACAGACCACTAATAACCCCCACCCACCCTTTCTCAATGAATTTCACTAAGCCATATCCACTACATTCAGTAATATCGGCCATCTTTATTTTTTAAAGTTTTCATTTGTAACCCATATAATGACAGTGTCTAGATCAATACAATCATCTACAGACCATTAATAACCGCTACCCACCCCGGCGCTCCCCACCTCATTCGCGGTCTTTTTATTTTCATTTTATTTATTTTTATTTATATTTATTTTTTATGTTTTTATTTTATTAATTAAAATATACAAACCCCCCCCCCCCCCCCCCCCCCCCCCAAAAAAAAAAAAATTCCCAACATTTTTTACACCCACCAACATTTCCCAACTTCCCACCCAAAAATTATTTAAAAAAAAAAATACATTTCCCCGATTCAAATCACTGATCCGCAGACTGGCGGCGGGGGAGGGGGGGATTACCCACGCCCCTTCCCAGAAAAGTAGCAAGCCCTGTCCATACTGTACTACTTCCATGTGACCTTTTTTTGACCTGCGGCTCTTTTTGGGGGCTGTGTGGTCTCGAGGTATGGTGTCCTCCACGAGTGCTGGAGGTCTCGGGTTCAAGTCCCGGTGATGACCGGGATTTTTTCACGTGGACTTCTAGTAATAAAATTTCCCCTGGGTCTCTGGGTAGTGAGATCGGACGCCCATGTGTATTGGTGCGCACGTAAAAAATCCCTTGGCAGTTGGAAATCGAAAAAGAGTAGCCTAACGGAGCTGCCAGGGAAAAACTTCGAGTTAAAAATCTACCCAAAGTATTTCAGGATCCTCGCCAGTGCTACGGAGTTCGTGCACTGAGCTGAGTTTCTCTAGACTCAGGTTAGAGTTAGGAGGAGAACGGAGCACTTATGGGCTCCACCCGTGTGCCGTGATGTTGATCCTTCGACTAAACTAAACTAAGCTCTTTTGTTTTAAAAAAGGATTTTGTAATACATTGGTAATTTCTGGTGTAATGCTCCAGCAGACTTTGCCCATTTTCATTCATGCGACCGATGTTGTATATTCCCCCCACGAACATTGAAACCACCGAGCATATAAATGTAGTCGGATTTTGGAACTGCCTTGATCACGTAGTCTAACTCCTCATAGAACGAATCCTTCACATCATTAGAGGAATCGAGTGCCGGTGCATATGCAGTAATAATGGTGGCAAAACCACAAGAGGTTGACAAGCGCAGGGATAATAGTCTTTCATTACTTCCTTCTGGAATTTCAATTATTCCCAGTAGCTAATTCTTCACTGCAAAGCCCACACCGTGTTGTCTTTTTTCTGCCTGCCCTCTACCCTTCCAAAAAAAGGTGTAATTGTTTTCCCTGAGTGACCCTTCCTCGGCGAGGCGAGTCTCCTGCAGGCCAGCAATATCAATGTTAAGACGATTGAGTTCGGCATCAATCACAGTCGTTTTTCTCACATCGTCAATATTAGTCAAGTCAGTGGAAAATCCTGGACACATGGTTCTCACGTTCCAGGTTGCAAGCCATAGCTTGAGGTTTCTATTTTTCTTTTTATTAGTACCTGGTGCATTAGTTTTACAGCCTGCAATTCAGATTTTGTCCTAGCCCCAAGCACGCATTGAAGCAGGCAGGCTGTGGCGGATCAGCACCCAATTGGCTGGGGGATGCCCAGCTTGAAGTGGGTGGTAGCTGATCAGTGACACCTGTAGGTGTCTCCTACCGTTAGAGGCAACGCGTGGCGCCCCATGTCTACGCCAATTGACAGGGACTTATAACCCGTAACAGTTGCCTCTCGCTTTGATTCCGAGACCGGTTAAGACCAGGGATGGAGTTATTGCCTCTCCATAGCACAAAGCCTGGGCTAAAATATAGAGATCATGTGTTGCCCATGCAGCATGATCCCTCTCTCGGCCTGCCTAGTTCACTCCAGAGGAAAGGTAACACCCCTACATCTGGAACAAGACAAGTTGCAGAAGCTGCCAGATCAGCAAAGCAATGCTCTAACTGTCCGCCTGTCGGAGCTTCGATCCTAGACCAGCCGCCAACCAAGGCTTAGGGCCTGGTCTGCCCTGCCATGACATTTTGTCTTTAGGTTGCATTTCCTCGCACCAGGGTAAGGCTTGTACCCTCCCAATTGCGCTCTTCCGCCCAAAGCTGTTGGCACAATGTGGGGTGTCGGGTTTGGTAAGCACCGCCCAATGTTCGGCGCTAACAGAAAGCAGGTAGTACCGTCTACTGTTATACGATAGCTCAGTCATATCTGACTAAGACCTGATACACGAATACATATAAAGTATATTAATTTATCTAGACATATAATGTTATTCCTACAAATGGCATAACACTGAGTTTGTATACATACAATTGAGACATATAAACCGGTCTCATGGGAGTAACCATATAACACACATATATATAATCTTCAAAGAACAAAAACAAATTTGTAATAATGGATTAAGATAACTACACTCATGTCAACTACACATCAGAAGAACACACTTGTCGATGTTTGATGTTTCAGAAAACAGCTTACTTGTCGTTCAACATGCTGCTGGAGCTGAGTGTCAACATCACTGCCATCTTGTTTGCCTTACCGTATGTCTACAACATCTCCACACACTTCCAGTGGGATTGTGCGGCCATTTGCATCTTCCTGTCCTGGTTTAACCTCCTCATCAACCTCCAGAGGTAATGCCTGATTTGGATGTGTGTGCATGTGTGTATGTGTGCTTACGTCAATGTTGGCAATTGTGTCCGAAACTACACAGGTAATACCTAGTCTGTCTGAGAGTGGGTGCAAAACTACACAGGTAATACCTGAGTAGAAGATGACAGACTATACATATGGCTGTAAGCTAACTCAAACATCTGAGTAGAAGATGACAGACTCTAAACATGACTATAAGCTAACTCAACCACCTGAGTAGAAGACGACAGACTATAAACATGACTATAAGCTAACTCAACCACCTGAGTAGAAGATGACAGACTATAGACATGACTATAAGCTAACTCAACCACCTGAGTAGAAGATGACAGACTATAAACATGAGTATAAGCTAACTCAACCACCTGAGTAGAAGACGATAGACTATAGACATGACTATAAGCTAACTCAACCACCTGAGTAGAAGATGACAGACTATAAACATGACTATACGCTAACTCAACCACCTGAGTAGAAGACAATAGACTATAAACATGACTATAAGCTAACTCAACCACCTGAGTAGAAGACGATAGACTATAGACATGACTATAAGCTAACTCAACCACCTGAGTAGAAGATGACAGACTATAAACATGACTATAAGCTAACTCAACCACCTGAGTAGAAGACGATAGACTATAGACATGACTATAAGCTAACTCAACCACCTGAGTAGAAGATGACAGACTATAAACATGACTATACGCTAACTCAACCACCTGAGTAGAAGATGACAGACTATAAACATGACTATACGCTAACTCAACCACCTGAGTAGAAGACGATAGACTATAGACATGACTATAAGCTAACTCAACCACCTGAGTAGAAGATGACAGACTATAAACATGACTATAAGCTAACTCAACCACCTGAGTAGAAGATGACAGACTATAAACATGACTATAAGCTAACTCAACCACCTGAGTAGAAGATGACAGACTATAAACATGACTATACGCTAACTCAACCACCTGAGTAGAAGACGATAGACTATAAACATGACTGTAAGCTAACTCAACCACCTGAGTAGAAGACGATAGACTATAAACATGACTATAAGCTAACTCAACCACCTGAGTAGAAGATGACAGACTATAAACATGACTATAAGCTAACTCAACCACCTGAGTAGAAGATGACAGACTATAAACATGACTATAAGCTAACTCAACCACCTGAGTAGAAGATGACAGACTATAAACATGACTATACGCTAACTCAACCACCTGAGTAGAAGACGATAGACTATAGACATGACTATAAGCTAACTCAACCACCTGAGTAGAAGATGACAGACTATAAACATGACTATAAGCTAACTCAACCACCTGAGTAGAAGATGACAGACTATAAACATGACTGTAAGCTAACTCAACCACCTGAGTAGAAGATGACACTATAAACATGACTATACGCTAACTCAACCACCTGAGTAGAAGACGATAGACAATAAACATGACTGTAAGCTAACTCAACCACCTGAGTAGAAGATGACAGACTATAAATATGACTATAAGCTAACTCAACCACCTGAGTAGAAGACGATAGACTATAAACATGACTGTAAGCTAACTCAACCACCTGAGTAGAAGATGACAGACTCTAAACATGACTATAAGCTAACTCAACCACCTGAGTAGAAGATGACAGACTATAAACATGACTATAAGCTAACTCAACCACCTGAGTAGAAGACGATAGACTATAAACATGACTGTAAGCTAACTCAACCACCTGAGTAGAAGATGACAGACTATAAACATGACTATAAGCTAACTCAACCACCTGAGTAGAAGATAAAACTATAAACATGACTTAAGCTAACTCAACCACCTGAGTAGAAGATGAAGACTATAAACATGACTATAAGCTAACTCAACCACCTGAGTAGAAGATGACAGAATATAAATATGACTATAAGCTAACTCAACCACCTGAGTAGAAGATGACAGACTATAAACATGACTATAAGCTAACTCAACCACCTGAGTAGAAGATGACAGACTATAAACATGACTATAAGCTAACTCAACCACCTGAGTAGAAGATGACAGAATATAAATATGACTATAAGCTAACTCAACCACCTGAGTAGAAGATGACAGGATATAAATATGACTATAAGCTAACTCAACCACCTGAGTAGAAGATGACAGAATATAAATATGACTATAAGCTAACTCAACCACCTGAGTAGAAGATGACAGAATATAAATATGACTATAAGCTAACTAAAACATCTAAGTAGAAGATGACAGAATATAAACATGATAAAAGCTAACTCAAACATCTAAGCAGAAGAAGATAGACTATAAACATGACTCTAACTTGACCCAAACAGCTGGGTAGAAGAGGACAGACTATGAATGAGTGTTTGTGAGTCAGTGCTGACTTATATTTTGTTTGCGCAGGTTTGATCTGTGTGGTATCTATGTGGTCATGTTTATGGAAATCCTCAAGACCTTGCTCAGGGTGATACTCATATTCTCCCTGCTCAACATTGCGTTTGGACTGGCCTTCTATGTGCTCATGTGTCACGAGGTGAGTGCCTGGCTGTGTGACCTGGGATAACAAGTTTTGAGGTGGCATGTTGTGTGAGATAACGTGAGGCAGCATGTTGTATAGAATACAATCTTGTGTGAGGTAGCATGTTGTTGGTAGCATGCTTGTTATGTGGGATAGCATGCTGTGTAGGATGGTATCTTGTGTGAGCTAACACCTTGTGCAAGGTAGCATGTTGTGTAAGCTAACATGTTGTGTGACATGACATGCCATGTGAGGTAGTGCTAGCTTTTTGGATAGAAACTATTCAAAAGAAGCGACAAATAGACTTTCATAAGAACAGAAAGACTAATCTCTGCCGAAGAAGAGACCAAATGGCTCAAGATTCTAGACTATGATTTCAATAGTACCCAGAACTGTTCAAATCTGACAGCGCCAGGCGTGAAAGGGATGGCGAACAACCAAACTTAGATAAATACAGTAGGCCAATGGATTCCTGCTACTATGCCTTGATGATAATTGAGCCCCCAAATCTGAACCAATCTCACAAGGAGATAGACAGATGAACAGATAAAGTTACAATCTCACAAGGAGATAGACAGATGAACAGATAAAGTTACAATCTCACAAGGAGATAGACAGATGAACAGATAAAGTTACAATCTCACAAGGAGATAGACAGATGAACAGATAAAGTTACAATCCTTTCGCCTCATCATACAATCTTATTATACTAATATTAGTTACTATTATAACAAACTGGTTTGTATTGAATTTTAAAATTTCAACAATTAATTTATTGATAAATCACTTCATGTCATCCACGAGATACTATACGGACACATATGGGGTTTAAACACTTCCTCCTGATTTCTAAGCTTGATTTTGAAATATATCTTTCTTGTCAAACTATACTGTATTATTCGCACTGGATTAATTCTTAATCACTGACAACTGTCTTTGGGCACTTTTTGGTTTAGACTAGTTGCAAACTGGTTACAGTGGTGGCCAATGGGTGTCGAGCCACTTATCTGCAGATTCTTGCCCTCCTTGCTGGCAAGCGGGTACTCCATCGTCTATTCTCTGCTCCACCTCTTGCGATGACAAATACGTGTTTAGTTACTATTATGAATGTCTTTTTCTTGAATATAACGTTGTTGACAATGTTAAAAGTTCCTTTCTATTATTTTGTGCAAAAAGGCACTTTACACAAATGTTCTTTTTGGTGAGACTGAACTCAGTGGTGGCAAGTAACCACTAAGCTACATTGCAGGTGCTTTAATATTGTAGATTGTTATTAAACTAAACTATTATGGTGAGTGATGATTTAAGTTGAGACAATGCAGTTGATTATCTCAAATATTGATGCGAGTGTAGAAATCTGTGAATATATTTAGCGAGAAGGGGTGAATGTTCTGTCATAGCAGCTGAAACATATTTAGATTTGGCCATAGTCCTACTCATTGATGGCCACATGTCTCATATAGTCAAGGTCAGAATAGCATGTGCTATCTACCCTTGTCATAAATAAATTCCTTATCCTAAGATTAATAACCACACACTGACCTAAGAGAACAGTACACATTTTCAAACATGTTCCTATCCCTTCTTCTTCTTATCCTGAATTCTAATCAATGCAGACATAGAGATATTCTATACCAAAGACTACTGACACGGTAACATCTATATTCTAAGTCTGCTTACTTATGCAAACACACTAGCCACAATTACATCTATATTCTAAGTCTGCTTACTTATGCAAACACACTAGCCACAATTACATCTATATTCTAAGTCTGCTTACTTATGCAAACACACTAGCCACAATTTGCACGATGCAGTAACACCACATATTATGATGATTCAAATTGGATACACGCAATTAACGAACTAGGAAGTCACAATATACATTATTGAACAACTAAAATATGAAACTCACATGTTAAATTTCACAAACTAATAAGTATCTTCCTAGACCAATGTTTCCCAACGTGGGGGGGGGGGGGGGGGGGGGGGGGTTTCGATTGTTAAGGGGGGCAATTTGAAAATGGACTCGTCCAGAGTTTAATTTAAGTTAACCGTATGGCGACTCTCAGTCGCTACTTTAGCTGGGTAAAAGTCCAGTATAAGTAACTTCTATCCGTCATGTTAGTAGCCTTAGTAGCCATGATTTCATTGTTAGACGTTAGAGTTGAACTACTGGTTATACTGGGCCGGCACTAAGTATTTCGCGCTATTTGTTCTGAATGGCGCGAAATGCTTAGTGCCGGGTTTCCGCAGTGTTTCGCAGTAACGCTCAGCATTCACCGTTGGTGTTAATTTGAAATAAGCGTCCGTTAAATTGTTGTAAAAGTCTCATTGTTTAAAAAAATATATACATTGTATAAATATACGTAATATATAAATGGTATGTAAATTCAATTGGTAATTTTTTTTAAAAAATTAATTTCAGTTTTAGAAGCATCATTTTCCAGAAAAATTTGTCAAATGAAAAAGTTTTTTTTTTTTTTTTTTTTCTGCTGTGGGTAAATGTGCCATACATATTTAAATATGCATTTTTAGTTTTCGTGTACTCCAGTTCATATTATTTTCTTTTGTTTGTTTGTAATTGATCTTATATTTATTTATTTCAGCCCATAGTGAAATGAGTGGTGTAAGCAAGAAAAAAAAATTTGTCAGTATTCGGAGGAATATTTAAAATTTGGTTTCATACCCGCTGTCCACGACAACTAATGGAAACAAGAAGACAGAACAAAAATAATCCTGCCAAATATGAAGAATTCACAGAAAAGTCAGAACCTTATGTAAGGAGGCAAAAGAAACATGGCTTGAGAAAAATTGCAGAGAAATTGAAAAGCAACACAACAGTAAAATTGCGAAACTAATGCACAAAAGAATTCAGGAGCTTACTAATCAAAGAACACGTACATCAGCAGGCTGCCTAAAGACAAAAGATGGAAGAGTCATAATAGAAAAAGATCAGATCTTACATGTATGTTCAGATTACGTGAAAAACCTTTATGACGATAACAGACGAACAGTATGATGTTCAAAATAATAATGAAGGACCAGCAATTTTGGAGATGGAGGTTCAGAATGCTCTTAACCATATGAAATCTGGCAAGACCCCCGGTTCAGACAGCGTCACAACAGAAATGATTAATGCTTTAGAAGAATATGGAATAGATAAAGTTACCAGTCTGCTTAATACAATATATGATACTGGAAATATACCTCATGAGTTATGTAATTCTGTATTTATTGCAATCCCAAAGAAATCAGGAGCCTTGGAATGTAATCAACATCGAACAATTAGTATAATGAGTCACATCATGAAGATTTTGCTAAGAATTATCACGCAAAGAGTTAGGAGGAAAATACAACCTGAAATAGGTGAAGAATAATGTGGGTTTGTAGAAGGCAAGGGTACAGTAAATGCTGTGTATATACTGAGAACCGTAATCTATAAACGTTCTATAGAAGTAAACAAAGATCTACACCTTTGCTTTATTGACTACACAAAGGCTTTCGATAAAGTGAGACATGTCAACATGATAAGGATGCTTAAAGATCTACAAATTGATGAAAAAGACCTTAGACTTGTAAAAAACATATATTGGAAACAACAAGCTGCCATAAGAGTTGATAATGAAGTAGGCCAGTATCAGCCTATTAAGAGAGGTGTGAGACAGGAATGTGTAATGTCTCCAGATCTGTTTTCCCTGTACAGTGAAAGTATTTTCAGAAATATTGAAGATATGGAAGGAATCAACATTGGGGGACGATGCATCAATAACATTAGATATGCAGATGATACAGTCTTGATTGCAGACAATGAACAGGACCTGCAAAATTTAGTAGATGCAGTTGTTACACACAATGAACAACTTACAAGGTGCTGACCTCACCTGGCAGAGGACTGACGAGGACAAGGGCAAAGCCCTCTTTGAACGCTACCTTGAGCAGAGCAACCAGACAGACATGGGAGGCCGAAATCTGGCCAAGGAGGTCACCTCAGACAGATGCAAGGCCCAGAACACTTCGGATGAAGACACAGTGACAGTGAAAGAAATCAAGGCTGTGCTTCGACGATCAAAAAACAGTGCTCCAGGTCCTGATAGCATAAGATACGACGACATAAATAGGTGTACCGACAATGAGCTAGAGAAACTAGCAGACATGTACAACAACAGTATAGGGAGTGCTAGCATCAAGGAGGAATGGTTACACAGCTATCTGATTCCCTTGCCGAAGCCTGACAAAGACCACAAAAAAATTCAGGGATATCGAATTATAACCATGCAGAATACAATAGGCAAGCTGCTGGAGAAGGTAATTGCCAGGAAAATATCAAGCCAACTAGAGAGGCAAGGTGTTTTGCCACCTACCCTGGGTGGGTACCGTCCAAAAAGAGAAACCTGGACCAATGCAGCAGTCTTTGCCCATGATGTCTATGAAGGTTTCCACTCAGGCACTGAAACCGTTGCTGCAGCGATTGATCTTGAGGACGCATACAACAGAGTACCACTGGATTTTTTAATGTTTCAGCTTCTTGAACTAAACGTAAGTCCATTCCTCCTTAGGTGGATCGCTGCAGCCCTCTACCAACGGAAAGTAGTTTTTAGATGTGGCAGTTGGACTTCAGAACCAACAACAATATATCCTGGCCTACCACAGGGATCACCATTATCTCCGGTACTGTTCAACGCCTACACAGTGAGAATCACCAGTGAGCAGATCACTGGACCTGGCAGGACATTGTCGTATGCCGATGATGTTTTAGTGTCTCGTCAGGGTAAGGATAGAGAGGAGGTTGCTGTGGAACTACAAACCAAACTCAATCGCATAAGTACTTGGTGTGATGAAGCTGGGGCAATGGTCAACCCAACAAAGGCAACAGTGACTTGGTTCTCGTTGAATAATCATATTGTCAACAATCCAACACCAACTGTAAAGCTGTGTTCAGAGACGGTGGAAATAACATAGGCAATGAATTACCTGGGGATATGGTTTGATCGAAGCCTTATAATGTGCACATAGACCAGGTGATAACAAAGGCCAAGCGGGGTGTGGCAGCGATGCGGGTGATGGCGGCAGCAAACTGTGAGCAGCGCCATCTATGTCTTCTGTACGAGGGGCTGGTCATGTCTGTTTTGGAGTATGCAATGGCAATCCTGACTCTCAGCCATAAGCAGATAGAAAGGATGGAAAGGATACAGAATGAAGCTATGCGCTATTATTCTTGGATGTACAAGAGATACAGCATGCAGGGCGATGCGCTACCTTCTTGATTTTCCAACCATTGAAGAGAGAATACAAGTTTGCAGGGCACGCGCCTACCTCAGAATTAACGCAAACACACAACATCCACTGCATAGTGAAATTAGGAAGGTGAAGGGCAGCAGGTTAAAAAGAGGACGGTCGTGGATGGGTCAAGCCGAAGACATTCTTCAACAGGTGTGTTCACTTGAGGACTTAGAACCTGGCGAGGAGTGGGTGCAAGTGCCAACAGACTTCTGCACATCCTTTTCAGTTTGCATCCAACTAGATAGAAAATGCAGACAAGAAAATCCGGCTGCTGTTGAGGCTGAAGTACAAGCGTTGATTTTCGAGAATTCGCTAGACGGTGACGCGGTCATCTACACAGATGGGTCGGTCGTCCGACATGTGAGAAGCTCATGGGCCTTTACAGCTCGGGCCGGAGGGAGAATTGTGAAGGAGGACTCTGGTGCTTTCACTGAAACCACAAGTAGCCTGACCATGGAAGTCATGGCAGTAAGTAAAGCAATAACATGGCTCGAGACACAGACATTCACTAGGGCCTGTTTCCTTAGCGACTCAATGAACATGATCAAGAGAATAGAGGAGGGGTCGATCCGAAGAGAATGGTTGCTGCCCCTGAAGCGGTCTCGGCTGGCAAAGATTAGTTTCATCTTCGTGCCAGGTCATGCGGGAGTACAAGGAAATGAGCGGGCTGACAAGCTCGCAGGTGAGGCTACTGTGGAGGGCGGACGCGCCATGGACCAGGCTGACATTCTGAATGCTCTACGAGAAGTGAGACTTTTGCGAGAACCAAGTGATGACTGTGAATCTACAACAATGGCCAGACTGCGGGAGCAGCAAATTAAAAGAGGGGTGGCCAAACAAGAACACTACGCAGGAAGCCAAAGAAGATTGATAAACCAACACAGAACTGGCGTCGTTAGCCGCTACACGCTGCGGGATTTGCTGAGGAGGGGATCCGAGCACTTATGGACTGAATGGTTCGATGTGCAACGAGGATGATCTGTCGACTAACTAACTAACTAATGAACAACTAGGGTTAGAATTAAATTGTAAAAAGACACAGATTATGGTCGCCACTAGGAAGAAGAAATACCACAATGTTATATACAAGTAAATGGGAATATTCTTCAACAAGTGAATAGGTACAATTATCTCGGAACAGTAATAACATCTGATGGGAGATGCTTTAAAGAGATTAGAACAAGAATCGCCTTGGCAAAAGTAGCCTTTAGCAAGATGAAAAACATACTGACCAATAAAAAGATGTCAATTGAAACGAGAAAAAGAGTGTTGAGATGCTACATAGAACCTGTACTTTTATATGGATGTGAAGCTTGGACAATGAGCAGTCAGGATGAAAAACATCTGATGGCTGTAGAAATGTGGTTTCTGAGGAAAATGCAAAGAATACCATGGACAGCCAGAAAGACCAATGAACAAGTCCTTCAAGAAACAAATGAAGATCGTAAATTGATAAGAGACATTAGACGTAGACAGTTACAATTTTTTGGGCATGTTATGAGAAGAAATGATTTGGAGAACTTGGTGACAACTGGTAAGATCAAGGGGAACAGACCAAGGGGAAGACCTAGAAGCAAGTACCTTGATGGCTTGGCCTTGTGGCATGGTCGAGACAGAAACACGGAGCTGATCCACGACTCTGGTGATCGAGTGAGATGGCAGAACATGACTGCCCACGCTTACCGGCATGGCACATGATGGATGGATGGATGGTCCACGGTGAACGGTCACCTTTTTGTCTTTTATGCCAACAATGCTTGACCAACGAATCAATGAAACGAATGTCGTCTTGTGGCACATTTGAAGGCGAAACATAATGCTCATATTAATTTAGATTTGAATTACTTTCAAACTTTAAAGAAAAATTTTGAAAAAAAGACATTAAAGTCTCTATTTACTGCTCATAATGTAACTATCAATCGTACTCTTGAGGCTAGTTATCAAATTTCATTACTCATCGCTAAATCTGAGAAAAGTCATACTATAGGGGAGAATTTAATCAAACCATCAATATCAGCATTTCTTAAAACGGTTCTGGAAAAAGATGATCAAGACGTTAAAGCTATGCTACTAAGTAACAATACTGTTAGCAGAAGAATAGACGTAATGAGTGAGGATATTGACATACAATTTGTTGAAAAGCTGAAAACAAGAAAATTCTCGGTGCAAATGGATGAATCAACTTTGAGAGACGGTGAGGCAGTACTTATATATTGATAAAGGTGAAGAAATGTTGCTCTGTAAATCATTAGAACACACCACTACCTCCAAAGATTTATATAGTAAGCTAAAAAAAATTACCTAGATGTCAATAGTATACCAATGAAAACTATAACATCGTGTGCTGCAGATTGTGCTCCTAATATGATGGGGAAGAAAATGGTTGAGTAAAATTGATGAAAGATGAGAATGCAGTAATGCTTCTTGTGCATTATGTTATTCACAAGGAAAACATGGTAGCTAAAAATGTTCGTCTGTTCTAAATGAAGTACTAAGTTTAGTTATAAAGTGTATCAGTGCTATTAAAGCTAGTGCCAAATGTGAACGTCTCTTCAAGTTATTTTGTGAAGAACAAAATGAAGACAATGTGAAACTTATACTTCAGACTGAAGTAAGTTGGCTCTCGAAAGGGAACTGCGTGAAAAGATTTATGGAACTAGTTGATACTCTTGGTGATTTTTTAAGCGACAAACCTGAAATGAAAAATCTGTTAATGGTCGATTGTAAGGCATTTGTGAGTTATTTAGCCGATATCTTTGAAAAACTAAATATATTAAATGAACAACTTCAAGGAACAAATAAAACTCTTGTCGATGTAAAAGCGAAGATATTTTTTTTTCATTACCTTTATAGAATTATGTCAGACATATATTTACAACAAAAATTTTGAAATGTTTCATAGGCTCCAAAAATGTGAAGTGACGGATACCGCTATGTATGTTATTGTCTATCATCAGAAAATTTTATCGGCTGATTTAAAAGAAAGATTTTCTGATTTGAAACAAATTGATTTCCCAACTTGGATGATGCAGCCAATGTTAGTGGGTTTGTCTGCTGTTTCAAATATGCAGTATCAAGAAGAACTCGCAGAGATCCAAAATGATGAGTCAATTAAAACTTTATTTAATATAAAAGGAGGGATGGCATGGCTTTGTGAGGAAGCCGAAATCAAATATCCAAATGCAACCAAATGTGCAAGAGAACTATTGTTACCGTTTCCAACTTCATATTTAGATGGCTGCGGATTTAGTGCCATAAATGATTTGCTGCTAAAAATAAAAAAAATTCTCCTGGATATAACAGAGCGGGGAGTCTTGGGACTGAAGTTAACTAAATTAGAACCTGCCATAAAATCTCTTTGCAGCAAGCATCAAGCACAAGGATCTCACTAAATTTAAATAATAAATAATTACTAATAATTAAAATAATATAGAAAAATCTTTCATTAAAATTATTTTGTACTTGAATTTCAGTTCTCCATTATATGTTTTGAAAATTTACTTACTGTTTTTGCCCAATAATTTCCTAGTGATTTCTTCCTAAAACCTATCATTCAAGTTTCTTTAGTGAACATTTCTTCTTCTTCTTCTTCGTTCATCCGGAGTTTTTTTTTCTGGATGTGATTGCGTTGTGCCTGTTTACAGCAGAGCTGCGTTCTTGCGCCGTTAGGCCGACACATCCGACTTCTGCGGGCATTTGTTGACCGGGTTAACCTTCCCGGGAGTGAACATTTCAATTTTTGAATATTAAAAGTTATGTATATGTTGGGGGGGGGGGGGGGGGGGGGGGGAGAGCATAACAATTTTAGAAAGGCTTAGTTGGGGCATAGCACAAAAAAGGTTGGGAAACACTGTCCTAGACTATAATTTCTGTAACACACACTTTATGCTACACAAGCTACTTAAGTATAAATGTAAATTATATGCTATGCTTAAGATTGCTTTCACTACAGAAAAGAACGATAATGGACATGGAGCAGGTAACATGCTGTCTGTGGTAATTTGATGTGTGAGGTAGCATGTTGTGTGAGGTAGCATGTTGTGTGCGGTAACATGTCGTGTGAGGTAGCATGCTGTATGAGGTAACATGTTGAGTGAAGTAACAGGTTGTGTGAGGTAGCATGTTGTTTGAAGTAACAGGTTATGTGAGGTAGCATGTTGTGTGTGGTAGCATGTTGTGTGAAGTAACAGGTTATGTGAGGTAGCATGTTGTGTGAAGTAACAGGTTATGTGAGGTAGCATGTTGTGTGAAGTAACAGGTTATGTGAGGTAGCATGTTGTGTGAGGTAGCATGTTGTGTGAGGTAACAGGTTGTATGAAGTAACAGGTTATGTGAGGTAGCATGTTGTGTGAAGTAACAGGTTATGTGAGGTAGCATGTTGTTTGAAGTAACAGGTTATGTGAGGTAGCATGTTGTGTGCAGTAGCATGTTGTGTGAAGTAACAGATTATGTGAGGTAGTATGTTGTGTGAGGTAGCATGTTGTGTGAGATAACATGTTTTTTGAGGTAGCATATTGTGTGAGGTAATGTGTTGTGTGATATAACATGTTGTGTGAGGTAGCATGTTGTGTGAGGTAACGTGTTGTGTGATATAACATGTTGTGTGAGGTAGCATGTTGTGTGAGGTAGCATGTTGTGTGAAGTAGCATGTTGCGTGAAGAGAGCATGTTTCATGAGATAGCATGTTGTGTGAGGTAGCATGCTGTGTAAGGTAAGTATTTGATATGTGCAAGGTAAGTATTGATATGTGTGAGAGATAAGTATCTGATATGTGTGAGAGATAAGTATCTGATATGTGTGAGAGATAAGTATCTGATATGTGTGTGAGGTAAGTAGCTGATATGAGTGTGAGGTAAATAGCTAATGTGTGTGTGTGAGGCAAGTATCTGATTTGTGTGGGATGTAAATATCTGATGTGTGTGTGTGTGTGTGTGTGAGAGAGAGAGAGAGAGAGAGAGAGGAAAGTATGTGATTAGGGTAAGTATCTGATATATGTGTGGGGTAAATATCTGAAGTGTGTGTGTGAGGGGTAAGTATATGATGTGTGTGAGATAAGTATATGATGTGTGTTAGGTAAGTATATGATGTTTGTGTGAGGTAAGTATAAGATGTGTGTGAGTTAAGTATATGATTCGTGTGTAAGGTAAGTATCTAATGTGTGTGTGTGAGGTAAGTATATGATGTGTGTGTGTGTGTGAGGTAACTATATGATATGTGTGTGTGAGGTAAGTATATGATGTGTGTGTGTGAGGTAACTATATGATATGTGTGAGTTAAGTATATGATTCGTATGTAAGGTAAGTATCTAATGTGTGTGTGAGGTAAGTATATGATGTGTGTGAGGTAACTATATGATATGTGTGAGGTAAGTGTATGATGTGTGTGTTGGGTAACTATATGCTATGTGTGTGTGTTAGGTAAGTATATGATGTGTGTGTGGGGTAACTATATGATATGTGTGTGAGGTAAGTATATGATGTGTGTGTTAGGTAAGTATATGATGTGTGTGTGGTAACTATATGCTATGTGTGTGTGTTAGGTAAGTATATGATGTGTGCGTGGGGTAACTATATGCTATGTGTGTGTGTTAGGTAAGTATATGATGTGTGTGTGGATTAACTATATGATGTGTGTGTGAGGTAAGTTACCCCACACACACATCATATACTTACCTAACACACACACATAGCATATAGTTACCCCACACACACATCATATACTTACCTAACACACACATCATATACTTACCTCACACACATATCATATAGTTACCCCACACACACATCACATACTTACCTAACACACACACATAGCATATAGTTACCCCACACACACATCATATACTTACCTCACACACACATATCATATAGTTATATATGATGTGTGTGTGAGGTAACTATATGATATGTGTGTGTAAGGTAACTATATGATATGTGTGTGAGGTAACTATATGATGTGTGTGTGAGGTAACTATATATGTGTGTGAGGTAACTATATGATGTGTGTGTGAGGTAAGTATATGATGTGTGTGTGGGGTAACTATATGCTATGTGTGTGTGTTAGGTAAGTATATGATGTGTGTGTGGGGTAACTATATGCTATGTGTGTGTGTGTTAGGTAAGTATATAATGTGTTTGTGTGAGGTAAGCATCTGATATGTGCTGATGTTTAAATGAAATGTGTGCTTACCTATATCTGAGCACATGTTTGTCTTCTGTTTCAGAAAAACAAAGCCAAGAGTGACATATGGCTGGCCCTGTACTACACATTCATCATGTTCATTGAGCTGGACTACCTGTCTTCCTATAATGATCCATATCACGACGAGGATAGACTGACACTACACTTCCCATATGTAACATTGTTCCTTCTGCTGGTCTTCATTCTATTGATGCCAATTCTGCTGACTAATCTACTGGTGGGTCCAACTGTAATAACTGTGGTAACACATGCCATATACGTGTGTAGTGTCAGTGACTTCTGTGTAGTATATTTCAGCAAATCTGCAATGACTGTTGTAACAGATGCCATACACGCGTGTAGTGTCAGCGACTTCTGTGTGTGTGGTATATGATGGTCTCTGTAAATTCTAAATATTGCTACTCTGTACTGACTGACGTTCTCTGTACATTCTAAATATTGCTACTCTGTACTGACTGACGTTCTCTGTACATTCTAAATATTGCTACTCTGTACTGACTGACGTTCTCTGTACATTCTAAATATTGCTACTCTGTACTGACTGACGTTCTCTGTACATTCTAAATATTGCTACTCTGTACTGACTGACGTTCTCTGTACATTCTAAATATTGCTACTCTGTACTGACTGACGGTCTCTGTACATTCTAAATATTGCTACTCTGTACTGACTGACGGTCTCTGTACATTCTAAATATTGCTACTCTGTACTGACTGATGGTCTCTGTACATTCTAAATATTGCTACACTGTACTGACTGACATTCTCTGTACATTCAATTGTTGGTACATATACATGTTGGTACATTGAAATGCTGGTACATTCAATTGTTAGCACATAGGAATGTTGGTACATTCAAATGCTGGTACATTTAAAAGTTGGTACGTTAAAATGCTGGTACATTCAAATGTTGGTACATTGAAATGCTGGTACATTGAAATGTTGGTACATTGAAATGCTGGTACATTGAAATGTTGGTACATTGAAATGCTGGTACATTGAAATGCTGGTACATTAAAATGTTGGTACATTGAAATGCTGGTACATTGAAATGTTGGTAGAATCAAATGATAGTACATTGAAATGTTGTTGCATTGTTATTGACAGATTGGTCTGGCAGTTGGTGACATTGAAGCTGTACAGCGGGAAGCCCGACTGAAACGACTTGCCACTCAGGTAGCACGACTTCATGCTGTTTGTATGCTTGTGTTTGTTTCTACTCTACAACTACACCCCAAGTTACATCTACACAACAGACTAGCGAGAAATGTCTAAACTACACAACAGGCTAGAGAGAAATGTCTAAACTACACTACAGGCTAGAGAGAAATGTCTAAACTACACTACAGGCTAGAGAGAAATGTCTAACTACACTACAGGCTAGAGAGAAATGTCTAAGCTACACTACAGGCTAGAGAGAAATGTCTAAGCTACACTACAGGCTAGAGAGAAATGTCTAAGCTACACTACAGGCTAGAGAGAAATGTCTAAACTACACTACAGGCTAGAGAGAAATGTCTAAACTACACTACAGGCTAGAGAGAAATGTCTAAACTACACTACAGGCTAGAGAGAAATGTCTAAACTACACTACAGGCTAGAGAGAAATGTCTAAGCTACACTACAGGCTAGAGAGAAATGTCTAAGTACACTACAGGCTAGAGAGAAATGTCTAAGCTACACTACAGGCTAGAGAGAAATGTCTAAGCTACACTACAGGCTAGAGAGAAATGTCTAAACTACACTACAGGCTAGAGAGAAATGTCTAAACTATACTCTAGGCTAGACAGAAATGTCTAAACTACACTACAGGCTAGAGAGAAATGTCTAAACTACACTACAGGCTAGAGAGAAATGTCTAAACTACACTACAGGTTAGAGAGAAATGACTAGACTAAACTACAGGCTAGAGCAGTGTTTCCCAACGTGGGGCCCACGCCCCACAGGGGGGCAATTCGAAAATGGACTCGTCCAGAGTTTAAGTTAACCGTATCACGACTTTCAGTCACTACCCGAGCTGGGTAAACGTCCAGTATAAGTAACTTCTGTCCGCCATGTTAGTAGCCGTGATTTCATTATTAGACGTTAGTTGAACTACTGGTTATACTGGGCCGGCACTAAGCATTTCGCGCTATTTGTTCTGATTGGCGCGAAATGCTTAGTGCCGAGATTTCAGTTTCTGCGGTGTTTCGCAGTACCTCTCTGCATTCACCGTTGGTGTTAATTTGAAATAAGCGTCCGTTATGTTGTAAAAGTCTCGTTGTTTTAAAAAATATATACATTGTATACATATAAGTGATATATTGTAGCTCGTTGTCCTTGGAGGAAAGTGGACTCCACAAGCACACCCTATATATCTCTTCTACTTCTATTATATTGCCTGACATATGTCTACACTCCTCCGTTCTGTCTACTCTTCACAATATCTCACTTTCACTTATCCCCCCCCCCCCCCCCTTTTACATACTCCGACAACATTTCTTTCCACAATTAATAAAAGATTTATTAATTAAAGGTATGTATGGTGTAGGTATGGATAGCGTCTATGTAGTTGGTATGTTCTTCTAGTGTGGATGCCAGATAAGATGTTGATAGATAGTCTCCGTGTCTTCTCTCGTCTCTTCTCTCGGCTAAAGTACAGGACAGTACATAGATACAAGGAACGCTCTCACCCTGAATGCTCCGTCTGCTTGAGTCTGTAGATATATCCGTTTTTTGTAATGAAAAATGTTCACCACTGTATCAATGTACTTAAACCGATCACTATATGCTGTCAGCTTAGACTGAATGTTCTTTGCTTTTTTATAGCGTTCCTAATTCCATCCTGGAAAACACATCGATTTTCTAGTATTTTCTATTTTGTCCTGTAAAAGTTCTACACTGGATAGTTCTTAATTGGTATAGACACTTGGTATGCGCCTTGCAACTCTTCGAGACTGAGTCATTTGAGTCTTTCTATTATGTTACAGGGTCTCTATTTTCCGTTCTCTGTCATCCTTACTTTTTACGATGACACTTCTTTTCTCTACTTTCTTATACACAAGTGTCGTGCTTTCTTATTTGAAAGTGCTTTCTTTGGGGTTATCAACACTGATTGATCTTTACCACAGCTATCTGTGTTATATCTTAGTTGATATGTCCCGCCCTGGTATTGGAACCTGTGTAATAAAGATTTAATAATGAGAGCTGTGTCTGCTTCATATTCTTTCTTATGTGAGTGTCTTTTCCTCCAGCCGAAATGAAAAGGCTTCCGAAAAAACCCACTCTGACATAATATAGAAGATTACCTAACGTCTATACTATTCCTACTAGTATTTACTTGTACACGCTAAGCATCATCTATTCCCCTATGCTAGAAGATTACTTCACTGTGATTTTACCTTATAATTATCCTTGTCTGAATTGGGAGTACTAATGCACAATAGATACACAAACGTTCCTCCGAACGCAGCACCACCCTTTTCATACTCCCTTGTCTCATGGAAATCAAGAATCACACTAAACTTCCACAAAGAAGTGGCCACTCTTTATAGGTCATTTTTGCCGCATAGTCCTTGACCTGTCTGGACACCTCAAGTCAATACCTCATTATCCCCGTTAGTGGAAATTTACTGATCTGAAACTTTTCCGTTATTTCTAAAACCCTCATTGTTTTGTTCCTTCACTCTGAGTCATCTAGACCGCAATATGCTGTGGAAATTTTCCTCAGTAACCAATCTCCCCACCTCCTTATCAGCCCCAACTCTGGCGGCTCTTTTAACTCTGTTCCCGGTAGTTCACCATCCGCGTAATCAGCGCTGACTCCCTCTCCACACCCACCTGACACTATCTGGTTTTTCAATCCTGTCTTTATCACCTGACCGCGATACTGTCCAATAGAGCTGTCTGCCTTTGTCGCAAACCTATTTGTCCCCGCGACAGTTTACCTGTGCTGTCTGCGGGCACTTCCGTATCTTAACCTATAAACACACTCGCCTGGTCCCTCAACCCGACATTTCGTGATGTTTGTGACCAGTGACTTAACCTCGTCATCCTACACTCTCGTTGACCTGTGCCGCTGTTATTTCTACGTTAACACTTCAATCCGTTAACATTGGGGGGGGGGGGGGGGGGTCATTGACTCCGGTCACACCGTGGTTGGTTATCCTTACTGTTTTGTTTGTTAACCCTTCTCCTACCTGGTTAGTCGTTTTATAAGGTCGTCTATCTGGGAATCATTAACTCTCAGTATTCCACGACATAGGCCCCCTCTTAAGAGATTAGACCGCGTCGAATCTTTCTCACTGTAGGTTTGATTCCCTTGATCCACAACCCTAGTCTTCTTCCTCCGGAGCTGGATGTCTGGATAGGAAATCCGCTCCTACATTCTCCTTTCCAGGGATATATTCCACTGTGAAGTGGTATGGTTGCAGCAACAATGACCATCTCATCAACCTGGCATTGAGTTTCTGCGACGTAGCTAGGAACATCAAGGGTTGATGATCTGACTGGACCGTAAACTGTACTCCGTACAAGTATGGTTGAAATTTTTGTACGGCCCATACGAGTGACAAGCACTCTCTTTCAATAGTCGAATAATTTTTCTCTGCCGGTAGAAGTTTCTTACTGGCATAAGCTACAGGTTTCAAAACTGAAGCATCGTCTATTCCTTCTTGTAATAAGGTTGCTCCAATTCCGATCCCACTTGCATCTGTTCTTAGCACAAATGGCTTTGTGAGGTCTGGGAGTTGTAGAACTGGCTTGTTCACCAACGCCTCCTTTAATTGACTGTAGGCCTCCTCACATTCTGGCGTCCATATAACTGTATCTGGAAGTCCCTTTTTTAAGGTTTCTGTTAATGGATTTCCCAGTTCGGTAAAATGAGGAATGAACTTTTGATAAAATCCACACAATGATAGGAAAGATCTTATATCTTTCTTTGTTTTAGGCCTCGAAGCTCGTCTGACTTTTTCCAGGTTCTTCTCCTCCGGGACAATTTTCCCGGGAGTGATGGTATGACCTAGAAATTCAAGAGTTTGGTAACCAATCATGCACTTGGTTGGTCGCGCGGTAAGCCCTGCTTCCCGGAGCCTATCGAAAACTCTCTCTAAGGATCCCAAATGGTCATCTAATCTGTCACTGGCAATCAGTATATCATCCATGAATGAGATAATGGCCGGGTCACGTAGAGGATCCAACAACGCTCTCATCATGCGAGTAAACACACTAGGCGCATTACTGAGTCCAAAAGGCATGACATTGAACTCATAGTGTCCATTAGGTGTACTGAAAGCCAGCAGAGGTCGAACTTCTGGTTTGACCGGGATCTGATAATAACCCCTACTCAGATCTACTTTAGAGAAGTACTTGGCCTTATGGAGCCTGGCGAACAACTGGGTTGGATTCGGCAACGGTTCCACTTGGAACTGGGTATGACTATTCAAAAGTCTATAGTCAATATACAATCGGTGTTCTCCACTCGGTTTGCGTAACAACACCACTCCAGCATTATATGGGGATGTGGTTGGTGCAATCACCTCATCCTCCAACAGTTTCTGTATCTCCTCCTCCAAAGCCTTCTCTTTAGCAAAGGGCACTGGGTAGATTTTTTTGGCGGACCGGATCCTGCGTGGTTAAGGTCATCTCGAACTCGACCAGCTCCGTCCGTCCTGGTTTATCCGTCAGGATCTGCTTATGGGATTTGAGAACCTGGGCAATCTCTTCCCTCTCTTGGAGAGTCAGATCGGGGTTCACCTGTACTTCCCGATAAGTTTCCTGGTTTATTAGAGGATACTCCCTCCCCTCATCTGGTCCGGTTTCAGTCTCCACTGCTACCGCCATTGCCATGAGATGGGCTGCTCCTTCCCCGGTTCTTTCTTCATATTTTCTCAAGAGATTAATATGAAAAATCTTCGACTTTCCCCGGATCCGTATTTGATAGTTGGTTCTGGATACCATCCTTTCCACGGGAAATGGTCCTTGCCATCCTATCTCCAGTTTGTTGTTTCCCGTTGGGAGTAACAACAAGACTTTGTCTCCCACCTCAAGAGCTCTGTCTCTAGACCTACGGTTATAGTACTCCGCATGTCTCTTTCTGGCCTTTCTCAAGTTTCGAGTCGCCAGAGCCCAGCCCGTGTGAAGTTTTTCCTTCAGTTCCTCCACGTATTTGTACGAGGAGATCACCTCTTCTGAAGTTTCTTCCTCCGTCCAACTCCTCAATAAAGCTTCCAATGGTCCCTTGATTGGTCGACCAAACAGCAGAGTTGCTGGCGGTACTCCTGTTGAGCCATGTGGCACTTCCCTATAAGCAAAAAGGGCTGCCGGGATGTATTCATCCCACCTATCAGGTTTTTCCTGGGCCAATTTCCTGAGCATTGTCATCAACGTGCCGTTGAAACGCTCTACTTGTCCATTAGCTTGAGGGTGGTAAGGACTGGTATGTATATGGTTGGAGTGGAACACCCCAAATACCTCCTCCATGAGTTTCCCACAAAACTGTGACCCATTATCCGTCAGAATCTGATTAGGGAAGCCTAATCTGGTAAAAGCCTCCATCAATGCATCAGCCACTCTTTTCGAGTCAATGGTTGACAATGGTATGGCTTCACTCCACATTGAACAGCAATCCACCATGGTGAGGATATACATGTTCCTCTTCTTGGTCCTAGGAAGAGGACCCACGATGTCGATAGCTACCCTCTCGAAAGGAGAGTTCATAATGGGCATTTCACCTAACACCACCGGCGCTGTCCAGTGTTTCGGTGCCACCCGCTGGCACTCTGGGCATGACTTTACATACCGACTCACATCTCCCGTCAATCCTGGCCAATAATAATGACAGGAAATCCGCTGCATGGTGGCGGCGATACCCATGTGTCCGCTGAACGAAATGGTATGCCCCATCTGAAGAATTTGGGAACGGTAGGCCTTCGGGACTACCAATTGACCGTGTAAGTTGTCTCCCCTTCCGGCTCTCCGGTAGAGTAGCCGATTCTTCATGTAGTACTGTCCTCGTTTGGGTGGAACAGCACTCTTCTGCAACTTCTTATAGCAAGGACGTAAATTATCATCCTCACTCTGGGCAGTTCGTAACTCCCCTGGCATTGGGTTTGAGATCCTTGTCTCTGCCTGATCCGTTTCCTTCTGAGAGCGTGTCTGCATAGCTCCCATGTGAATTGGTTCCTTTGGCATTCCCAAAAAGACATACCGGCAACCAAGGATGACTGGAAATATGGGATCAGTCAATACAGCGGCCTTGATTGTGCCGGTGACGTATCTTGACCGAATCTCCACTTGAGCAATGGGTAACTTCATGGCCACAGCACTCTTAGTCGCAGGCTGTATCTCCATGGTCTCCCCTGTGAGTTGTTCTGGGGATACTAGATCCGCAGAAATCACCGCTTCCCCATTCAGTCCAGTATCGTATAAACATTGGACTGGTTGTCCATTCACCTCAATCAATTCCACCACCGAGGGTCTCCCTTGGTCCGGAATGTCTTCCTCCTCCTCGACTTTTCCCTGGGAATCCTCGATGGGTTCCTCGAGGCGTGTGTCGAAGGGACCGTCATTTGCCTTGCCTCGGCATTCTGCCGTCGTATGTGCTTTCGACCTGCAGTGTGTGCACCATGTTCCCTTCCATGCTTTCCGGGTGCTCTCTTTTGTCCGAGCTTCTTCGCCGACCTCAGCCATGTCTGTGATCACCTTCTTATGATTCACTTGGCATGCCGCGAAGTAAGGGTTTTTCGGTTTCGATCTGCAGTCTTTGGTGTTGTGAGAGGGCGACTTGCAAAACGAGCACCACTTCTCCGACCACGGTCGTTTTGCGGGAGAATTCAAGGTGTTCTTGGTTCCTTCCTTCACCTTCTCGGAACTCTCCGTTGACGTCTTTTTATAAGGTTCCACTTTGGTTTCTTTTCCGTTCTTCGATTTCTTTCTGTCTTGTTTTTCCTGACCTTTTGTGGGCGTACTTAGTTCCGCAGCTTCACCATGTACTTCCACGAACCTTTCCGCCAGCTTAGTCACAGCCTCAATCCGTTCCGCCCCTTGTTCTCCCAAGAAGGTTCTGAGAGGTTTCGACATTTGCTTGCGCATCTGGTCGACTACCATCATCTCTTCCAGACTCTCATAGTCCCTCTTGAATTCAGCCAAATCTATCCATTTTTGGAGGTAGGCTTTCAGCCTTAAACTATAGGCAGCGAATAGCTCTCCCGGCTCTCGTCTGGACGATCTAAACTTCTTCCTATATGTTTGTGCTGTGATTTCGTAATGTTTCATTAACGCGGCTTTTAGCTCGTCGTAGTTGTTTTCCTGACCAGGTGGTAGGCGTGTGTACACTTCGAACCCCGACCCCCTGAGTCCCTGGGATATCTTAAGAGCCCATTTACTCCTATCCAGTCCCATAGCGATTGCCATTGTCTGAAAGCGTTGAAGATATTGATCAATTTTCTCTTTGCCCTCTTCGTAGATCGCTAGAGGGAACTTCATAGCATGGTAGCTATGTCCACCTACTGGTGTTGAGCCAGGGAGAGAGGAACCTCCCACTGCTCCCTCCGTTTCTCCACTAGATTGCATCTTGAGCTCAAGTTCCCGCATCCGGTACTCGTGCTCCCTTTTCTGAGCTTCTTGCTCTGCCTCCAATTTCTTAGCCGCTTGCTCAGATTCAAATTTCTTAGCCGCTTGCTCAGCTTCAAATTTCTTAGCCGCTTGCTCAGCTTCAAATTTCTTGGCCGCTTGCTCAGCTTCAAATTTCTTGGCCGCCAGCTCAGCTTCAAATTTCTTCAATTCTAACTCAGCTTTTCTATCCTCCCTTTCTGCTTGACGAAGCTCCCTCTCCACCTCCTGAACATAGTCCGTTAGGGCCGAACCCGCCAAACCTATTTCTTCTCCTTTGGCCCTAAGTTCTGCTGTAGTCAATTTAGGAGTGGCCATCGTTACAGAAAGTAAGTCAGCAGGTAGAATAAGGACACGACTCGACAGTAAAGAATTACTCCTAATATAAGTTAAATATATCTATATATATCACTTTCCTTATGTCTATCTAATAATTAACTATTTATCTACTATACCACACAGTACATCACAACCACTCTCTCAACCATAAGAGGAGATATAGGATCTAGACTTATGTAGACGTGTAACTGTGTGACTTAGATAGGTAATGTGTCTTATCACCTATCCAAATTCACCCTGTCTGGATCTTTCACGCTGTAAGGTCCCCAACATAAAGGTAATAGCACCATATACCCAGTGGCCGTCCTTCCAGTAAAAGTCAGCAATATGTATTTGAAGTACCTCGCTGGGTAGGTGTCCAGCTTGCACTCCAGTTAATGTAGGTATTATGTTCACCTGTACTTCCCGATAAGTTTCCTGGTTTATTAGAGGGTACTCCCTCCCCTCATCTGGTCCGGTTTCAGTCTCCACTGCTACCGCCATTGCCATGAGATGGGCTGCTCCTTCCCCGGTTCTTTCTTCATATTTTCTCAAGAGATTAATATGAAAAATCTTCGACTTTCCCCGGATCCGTATTTGATAGTTGGTTCTGGATACCATCCTTTCCACGGGAAATGGTCCTTGCCATCCTATCTCCAGTTTGTTGTTTCCCGTTGGGAGTAACAACAAGACTTTGTCTCCCACCTCAAGAGCTCTGTCTCTAGACCTAGGGTTATAGTACTCCGCATGTCTCTTTCTGGCCTTTCTCAAGTTTTGAGTCGCCAGAGCCCAGCCCGTGTGAAGTTTTTCCTTCAGTTCCTCCACGTATTTGTACGAGGAGATCACCTCTTCTGAAGTTTCTTCCTCCATCCAACTCCTCAATAAAGCTTCCAATGGTCCCTTGATTGGTCGACCAAACAGCAGAGTTGCTGGCGGTACTCCTGTTGAGCCATGTGGCACTTCCCTATAAGCAAAAAGGGCTGCCGGGATGTATTCATCCCACCTATCAGGTTTTTCCTGGGCCAATTTCCTGAGCATTGTCATCAACGTGCCGTTGAAACGCTCTACTTGTCCATTAGCTTGAGGGTGGTAAGGACTGGTATGTATATGGTTGGAGTGGAACACCCCAAATACCTCCTCCATGAGTTTCCCACAAAACTGTGACCCATTATCCGTCAGAATCTGATTAGGGAAGCCTAATCTGGTAAAAGCCTCCATCAATGCATCAGCCACTCTTTTCGAGTCAATGGTTGACAATGGTATGGCTTCACTCCACATTGAACAGCAATCCACCATGGTGAGGATATACATGTTCCTCTTCTTGGTCCTAGGAAGAGGACCCACGATGTCGATAGCTACCCTCTCGAAAGGAGAGTTCATAATGGGCATTTCACCTAACACCACCGGCGCTGTCCAGTGTTTCGGTGCCACCCGCTGGCACTCTGGGCATGACTTTACATACCGACTCACATCTCCCGTCAATCCTGGCCAATAATAATGACAGGAAATCCGCTGCATGGTGGTGGCGATACCCATGTGTCCGCTGAACGAAATGGTATGCCCCATCTGAAGAATTTGGGAACGGTAGGCCTTCGGGACTACCAATTGACCGTGTAAGTTGTCTCCCCTTCCGGCTCTCCGGTAGAGTAGCCGATTCTTCATGTAGTACTGTCCTCGTTTGGGTGGAACAGCACTCTTCTGCAACTTCTTATAGCAAGGACGTAAATTATCATCCTCACTCTGGGCAGTTCGTAACTCCCCTGGCATTGGGTTTGAGATCCTTATCTCTGCCTGATCCATTTCCTTCTGAGAGTGTGTCTGCATAGCTCCCATGTGAATTGGTTCCTTTGGCATTCCCAAAAAGACATACCTGCAACCAAGGATGACTGGAAATATGGGATCAGTCAATACCGCGGCCTTGATTGTGCCGGTGACGTATCTTGACCGAATCTCCACTTGAGCAATGGGTAACTTCATGGCCACAGCACTCTTAGTCGCAGGCTGTATCTCCATGGTCTCCCCTGTGAGTTCTGGGGATACTAGATCCGCAGAAATCACCGCTTCCCCATTCAGTCCAGTATCGTATAAACATTGGACTGGATGTCCATTCACCTCAATCAATTCCACCACCGAGGGTCTCCCTTGGTCCGGAATGTCTTCCTCCTCCTCGACTTTTCCCTGGGAATCCTCGATGGGTTCCTCGAGGCGTGTGTCGAAGGGACCGTCATTTGCCTTGCCTCGGCATTCTGCCGTCGTATGTGCTTTCGACCTGCAGTGTGTGCACCATGTTCCCTTCCATGCTTTCCGGGTGCTCTCTTTTGTCCGAGCCTCTTCGCCGACCTCAGCCATGTCTGTGATCACCTTCTTATGATTCACTTGGCATGCCGCGAAGTAAGGGTTTTTCGGTTTCGATCTGCAGTCTTTGGTGTTGTGAGAGGGCGACTTGCAAAACGAGCACCACTTCTCCGACCACGGTCGTTTTGCGGGAGAATTCAAGGTGTTCTTGGTTCCTTCCTTCACCTTCTTGGAACTCTCCGTTGACGTCTTTTTATAAGGTTCCACTTTGGTTTCTTTTCCGTTCTTCGATTTCTTTCTGTCTTGTTTTTCCTGACCTTTTGTGGGCGTACTTAGTTCCGCAGCTTCACCATGTACTTCCACGAACCTTTCCGCCAGCTTAGTCACAGCCTCAATCCGTTCCGCCCCTTGTTCTCCCAAGAAGGTTCTGAGAGGTTTCGACATTTGCTTGCGCATCTGGTCGACTACCATCATCTCTTCCAGACTCTCATAGTCCCTCTTGAATTCAGCCAAATCTATCCATTTTTGGAGGTAGGCTTTCAGCCTTAAACTATAGGCAGCGAATAGCTCTCCCGGCTCTCGTCTGGACGATCTAAACTTCTTCCTATATGTTTGTGCTGTGATTTCGTAATGTTTCATTAACGCGGCTTTTAGCTCGTCGTAGTTGTTTTCCTGACCAGGTGGTAGGCGTGTGTACACTTTGAACCCCGACCCCCTGAGTCCCTGGGATATCTTAAGAGCCCATTTACTCCTATCCAGTCCCATAGCGATTGCCATTGTCTGAAAGCGTTGAAGATATTGATCAATTTTCTCTTTGCCCTCTTCGTAGATCGCTAGAGGGAACTTCATAGCATGGTAGCTATGTCCACCTACTGGTGTTGAGCCAGGGAGAGAGGAACCTCCCACTGCTCCCTCCGTTTCTCCACTAGATTGCATCTTGAGCTCAAGTTCCCGCATCCGGTACTCGTGCTCCCTTTTCTGAGCTTCTTGTTCTGCCTCCAATTTCTTAGCCGCTTGCTCAGATTCAAATTTCTTAGCCGCTTGCTCAGCTTCAAATTTCTTAGCCGCTTGCTCAGCTTCAAATTTCTTGGCCGCTTGCTCAGCTTCAAATTTCTTGGCCGCCTGCTCAGCTTCAAATTTCTTCAATTCTAACTCAGCTTTTCTATCCTCCCTTTCTGCTTGACGAAGCTCCCTCTCCACCTCCTGAACATAGTCCGTTAGGGCCAAACCCGCCAAACCTATTTCTTCTCCTTTGGCCCTAAGTTCTGCTGTAGTCAATTTAGGAGTGGCCATCGTTACAGAAAGTAAGTCAGCAGGTAGAATAAGGACACGACTCGACAGTAAAGAATTACTCCTAATATAAGTTAAATATATCTATATATATCACTTTCCTTATGTCTATCTAATAATTAACTATTTATCTACTATACCACACAGTACATCACAACCACTCTCTCAACCATAAGAGGAGATATAGGATCTAGACTTATGTAGACGTGTAACTGTGTGACTTAGATAGGTAATGTGTCTTATCACCTATCCACATTCACCCTGTCTGGATCTTTCACGCTGTAAGGTCCCCAACATAAAGGTAATAGCACCATATACCCAGTGGCCGTCCTTCCAGTAAAAGTCAGCAATATGTATTTGAAGTACCTCGCTGGGTAGGTGTCCAGCTTGCACTCCAGTTAATGTAGGTATTATGTTCACCTGTACTTCCCGATAAGTTTCCTGGTTTATTAGAGGGTACTCCCTCCCCTCATCTGGTCCGGTTTCAGTCTCCACTGCTACCGCCATTGCCATGAGATGGGCTGCTCCTTCCCCGGTTCTTTCTTCATATTTTCTCAAGAGATTAATATGAAAAATCTTCGACTTTCCCCGGATCCGTATTTGATAGTTGGTTCTGGATACCATCCTTTCCACGGGAAATGGTCCTTGCCATCCTATCTCCAGTTTGTTGTTTCCCGTTGGGAGTAACAACAAGACTTTGTCTCCCACCTCAAGAGCTCTGTCTCTAGACCTACGGTTATAGTACTCCGCATGTCTCTTTCTGGCCTTTCTCAAGTTTCGAGTCGCCAGAGCCCAGCCCGTGTGAAGTTTTTCCTTCAGTTCCTCCACGTATTTGTACGAGGAGATCACCTCTTCTGAAGTTTCTTCCTCCGTCCAACTCCTCAATAAAGCTTCCAATGGTCCCTTGATTGGTCGACCAAACAGCAGAGTTGCTGGCGGTACTCCTGTTGAGCCATGTGGCACTTCCCTATAAGCAAAAAGGGCTGCCGAGATGTATTCATCCCACCTATCAGGTTTTTCCTGGGCCAATTTCCTGAGCATTGTCATCAACGTGCCGTTGAAACGCTCTACTTGTCCATTAGCTTGAGGGTGGTAAGGACTGGTATGTATATGGTTGGAGTGGAACACCCCAAATACCTCCTCCATGAGTTTCCCACAAAACTGTGACCCATTATCCGTCAGAATCTGATTAGGGAAGCCTAATCTGGTAAAAGCCTCCATCAATGCATCAGCCACTCTTTTCGAGTCAATGGTTGACAATGGTATGGCTTCACTCCACATTGAACAGCAATCCACCATGGTGAGGATATACATGTTCCTCTTCTTGGTCCTAGGAAGAGGACCCACGATGTCGATAGCTACCCTCTCGAAAGGAGAGTTCATAATGGGCATTTCACCTAACACCACCGGCGCTGTCCAGTGTTTCGGTGCCACCCGCTGGCACTCTGGGCATGACTTTACATACCGACTCACATCTCCCGTCAATCCTGGCCAATAATAATGACAGGAAATCCGCTGCATGGTGGCGGCGATACCCATGTGTCCGCTGAACGAAATGGTATGCCCCATCCGAAGAATTTGGGAACGGTAGGCCTTCGGGACTACCAATTGACCGTGTAAGTTGTCTCCCCTTCCGGCTCTCCGGTAGAGTAGCCGATTCTTCATGTAGTACTGTCCTCGTTTGGGTGGAACAGCACTCTTCTGCAACTTCTTATAGCAAGGACGTAAATTATCATCCTCACTCTGGGCAGTTCGTAACTCCCCTGGCATTGGGTTTGAGATCCTTATCTCTGCCTGATCCATTTCCTTCTGAGAGTGTGTCTGCATAGCTCCCATGTGAATTGGTTCCTTTGGCATTCCCAAAAAGACATACCTGCAACCAAGGATGACTGGAAATATGGGATCAGTCAATACCGCGGCCTTGATTGTGCCGGTGACGTATCTTGACCGAATCTCCACTTGAGCAATGGGTAACTTCATGGCCACAGCACTCTTAGTCGCAGGCTGTATCTCCATGGTCTCCCCTGTGAGTTCTGGGGATACTAGATCCGCAGAAATCACCGCTTCCCCATTCAGTCCAGTATCGTATAAACATTGGACTGGTTGTCCATTCACCTCAATCAATTCCACCACCGAGGGTCTCCCTTGGTCCGGAATGTCTTCCTCCTCCTCGACTTTTCCCTGGGAATCCTCGATGGGTTCCTCGAGGCGTGTGTCGAAGGGACCGTCATTTGCCTTGCCTCGGCATTCTGCCGTCGTATGTGCTTTCGACCTGCAGTGTGTGCACCATGTTCCCTTCCATGCTTTCCGGGTGCTCTCTTTTGTCCGAGCCTCTTCGCCGACCTCAGCCATGTCTGTGATCACCTTCTTATGATTCACTTGGCATGCCGCGAAGTAAGGGTTTTTCGGTTTCGATCTGCAGTCTTTGGTGTTGTGAGAGGGCGACTTGCAAAACGAGCACCACTTCTCCGACCACGGTCGTTTTGCGGGAGAATTCAAGGTGTTCTTGGTTCCTTCCTTCACCTTCTCGGAACTCTCCGTTGACGTCATTTTATAAGGTTCCACTTTGGTTTCTTTTCCGTTCTTCGATTTCTTTCAGTCTTGTTTTTCCTGACCTTTTGTGGGCGTACTTAGTTCCGCAGCTTCACCATGTACTTCCACGAACCTTTCCGCCAGCTTAGTCACAGCCTCAATCCGTTCCGCCCCTTGTTCTCCCAAGAAGGTTCTGAGAGGTTTCGACATTTGCTTGCGCATCTGGTCGACTACCATCATCTCTTCCAGACTCTCATAGTCCCTCTTGAATTCAGCCAAATCTATCCATTTTTGGAGGTAGGGTGTCAGCCTTAAACTATAGGCAGCGAATAGCTCTCCCGGCTCTCGTCTGGACGATCTAAACTTCTTCCTATATGTTTGTGCTGTGATTTCATAATGTTTCATTAACGCGGCTTTTAGCTCGTCGTAGTTGTTTTCCTGACTAGGTGGTAGGCGTGTGTACACTTCGAACCCCGACCCCCTGAGTCCCTGGGATATCTTAAGAGCCCATTTACTCCTATCCAGTCCCATAGCGATTGCCATTGTCTGAAAGCGTTGAAGATATTGATCAATTTTCTCTTTGCCCTCTTCGTAGATCGCTAGAGGGAACTTCATAGCATGGTAGCTATGTCCACCTACTGGTGTTGAGCCAGGGAGAGAGGAACCTCCCACTGCTTCCTCCGTTTCTCCACTAGATTGCATCTTGAGCTCAAGTTCCCGCATCCGGTACTCGTGCTCCCTTTTCTGAGCTTCTTGTTCTGCCTCCAATTTCTTAGCCGCTTGCTCAGATTCAAATTTCTTAGCCGCTTGCTCAGCTTCAAATTTCTTAGCCGCTTGCTCAGCTTCAAATTTCTTGGCCGCTTGCTCAGCTTCAAATTTCTTGGCCGCCTGCTCAGCTTCAAATTTCTTCAATTCTAACTCAGCTTTTCTATCCTCCCTTTCTGCTTGACGAAGCTCCCTCTCCACCTCCTGAACATAGTCCGTTAGGGCCGAACCCGCCAAACCTATTTCTTCTCCTTTGGCCCTAAGTTCTGCTGTAGTCAATTTAGGAGTGGCCATCGTTACAGAAAGTAAGTCAGCAGGTAGAATAAGGACACGACTCGACAGTAAAGAATTACTCCTAATATAAGTTAAATATATCTATATATATCACTTTCCTTATGTCTATCTAATAATTAACTATTTATCTACTATACCACACAGTACATCACAACCACTCTCTCAACCATAAGAGGAGATATAGGATCTAGACTTATGTAGACGTGTAACTGTGTGACTTAGATAGGTAATGTGTCTTATCACCTATCCACATTCACCCTGTCTGGATCTTTCACGCTGTAAGGTCCCCAACATAAAGGTAATAGCACCATATACCCAGTGGCCGTCCTTCCAGTAAAAGTCAGCAATATGTATTTGAAGTACCTCGCTGGGTAGGTGTCCAGCTTGCACTCCAGTTAATGTAGGTATTATGTTATACCGCGCTGCTCCACCAATTAATGTAGCTCATTGTCCTTGGAGGAAAGTGGACTCCACAAGCACACCCTATATATCTCTTCTACTTCTATTATATTGCCTGACATATGTCTACACTCCTCCGTTCTGTCTACTCTTCACAATATCTCACTTTCACTTATCCCCCCCCCCCCCCTTTACATACTCCGACAACATTTCTTTCCACAATTAATAAAAGATTTATTAATTAAAGGTATGTATGGTGTAGGTATGGATAGCGTCTATGTAGTTGGTATGTTCTTCTAGTGTGGATGCCAGATAAGATGTTGATAGATAGTCTCCGTGTCTTCTCTCGTCTCTTCTCTCGGCTAAAGTACAGGACAGTACATAGATACAAGGAACGCTCTCACCCTGAATGCTCCGTCTGCTTGAGTCTGTAGATATATCCGTTTTTTGTAATGAAAAATGTTCACCACTGTATCAATGTACTTAAACCGATCACTATATGCTGTCAGCTTAGACTGAATGTTCTTTGCTTTTTTATAGCGTTCCTAATTCCATCCTGGGAAAAACATCGATTTTCTAGTATTTTCTATTTTGTCCTGTAAAAGTTCTACACTGGATAGTTCTTAATTGGTATAGACACTTGGTATGCGCCTTGCAACTCTTCGAGACTGAGTCATTTGAGTCTTTCTATTATGTTACAGGGTCTCTATTTTCCGTTCTCTGTCATCCTTACTTTTTACGATGACACTTCTTTTCTCTACTTTCTTATACACAAGTGTCGTGCTTTCTTATTTGAAAGTGCTTTCTTTGGGGTTATCAACACTGATTGATCTTTACCACAGCTATCTGTGTTATATCTTAGTTGATATGTCCCGCCCTGGTATTGGAACCTGTGTAATAAAGATTTAATAATGAGAGCTGTGTCTGCTTCATATTCTTTCTTATGTGAGTGTCTTTTCCTCCAGCCGAAATGAAAAGGCTTCCGAAAAAACCCACTCTGACATAATATAGAAGATTACCTAACGTCTATACTATTCCTACTAGTATTTACTTGTACACGCTAAGCATCATCTATTCCCCTATGCTAGAAGATTACTTCACTGTGATTTTACCTTATAATTATCCTTGTCTGAATTGGGAGTACTAATGCACAATAGATACACAAACGTTCCTCCGAACGCAGCACCACCCTTTTCATACTCCCTTGTCTCATGGAAATCAAGAATCACACTAAACTTCCACAAAGAAGTGGCCACTCTTTATAGGTCATTTCTGCCGCATAGTCCTTGACCTGTCTGGACACCTCAAGTCAATACCTCATTATCACCGTTAGTGGAAATTTACTGATCTGAAACTTTTCCGTTATTTCTAAAACCCTCATTGCTTTGTTCCTTCACTCTGAGTCATCTAGACCGCAATATGCTGTGGAAATTTTCCTCAGTAACCAATCTCCCCACCTCCTTATCAGCCCCAACTCTGGCGGCTCTTTTAACTCTGTTCCCGGTAGTTCACCATCCGCGTAATCAGCGCTGACTCCCTCTCCACACCCACCTGACACTATCTGGTTTTTCAATCCTGTCTTTATCACCTGACCGCGATACTGTCCAATCGTGCTGTCTGCCTTTGTCGCAAACCTATTTGTCCACTCGACAGTTTACCTGTGCTGTCTGCGGGCACTTCCGTATCTAGACCTATAAACACACGCGCCTGGTCCCTCAACCCGACATTTCGTGATGTTTGTGACCAGTGACTTAACCTCATCATCCTACACTCTCGTTGACCTGTGCCGCTGTTATTTCTACATTAACACTTCAATCCGTTAACATTGGGGGGGGGGGTGTTCATTGACTCCGGTCACACCGTGGTTGGTTATCCTTACTGTTTTGTTTGTTAACCCTTCTCCTACCTGGTTAGTCGTTTTATAAGGTCGTCTATCTGGGAATCATTAACTCTCAGTATTCCACGACATATATAAATGGTATGTAAATTCAATTGGTAATTTTTATTAATTTTATTATTAAAAGCATCATTTTGCAGAAAAATGTGTCAAATGAAAAAGTATGTTTTTTTTTTGCGGTGGGGTAAATGTGCCATACATATTTAAATATGCATTTTTAGTCTACGCCGGTCTCCCTGGCCGAGAGTTGGCAGCTTTCTCCGTAACTCCGAATACTCTCGTGGTTGACGTGAGCGCATGAAAATTGGAAGCGGTTCGAGTCGCGCCAGTGGCTTATGAGAGTATGGAGCCGGTCACTCAGAAAGTCGTGGCGTGCTGATGAGCGTAATCTATCTAGCCTAGGAATCAACATACAGCTGAAAGATGCTGATGTTGACTGCAATATCCTGAAACAGGATGCTCATATTAATTCAGATTTGAATTGCTTTCAAATTTTAAAGACACATTTTGAAAAAAGAGTAACATTAAAGTCATAATGCAACTATCAATCGTACTCTTGAGGCAAGTTATCAAATTTCATTACTCATCGCTAAATCTGGGAAAAGTCATACTATAGGGGAGAATTGAATCATACTATATCAATATCAGCATTTCTTAAAACGGCCCTGGAAAAAGATGACAAAGACATTAAAGCTATGCCACTAAGTAACAATACTGTTAGCAGAAGAATAGACAAAATGAGTGAGGATATTGAAATACAACTTGTCGAAAAGCTGAAAACAAGAAAATTCTTAGTGCAAATAGATGAAACAACTTTGAGAGGAATTGAGGCTGTAATTATAACTTACAAAAGATATATTGATAAAGGTGATTTTACTGAAGAAATGTTGTTCTGTAAATCATTACACAGCACCACTACCTCCAAAGATATATATATATATATATATATATATATATATATATATATATATATATATATATATATATATATATATATATTAAGCTAAAAAATTGCTTAGATGTCAATAATATACCAATGAAAAATATAACATCTTGTGCTGCAGATGGTGCTCCTAATATGATGGGGAAGAAAAATAGTTGCTTAAAATTGATGAAAGATGAGAATCCAGAAATGCTTCCTGTGCAATGTGTTATTCACAGGGAAAACATGGTAGTTAAAAACATTTTGCCTGTTCTAAATCAATCATGTGCCATGCCAGAAAGCGTGGGCGGTCATGACTCGCCATTTCATTCGATCACTAGAGTCGTGGATTAGCTCAGTGTTCCTGTCTCGACCATGCCATGTGGTCAAGCCATCCAGGCATTTACTTCTCGGTCTTCCCCTTGGTCTATTCCCTTCGATCTTGCCAGTTGTCACTAAGTTCTCCAATGCATTTCTTCTCATAACATGTCTTAAAACAATTTGACTGTCTACGTCTAATTTCTCTAATCAATTTACGATTTTCATTTGTCTCTTGTAGTACTTGGTCATTGGTTTTTCTGTCTGTCCATGGTACTCTTTGCATTTTGCTCAGAAACCACATTTCTGCTAGCCATTGAAAGAACATCCATACAATAGAACAGGCTCTGTAGCACCTCAACACTATTTTTCTTTTTTCAATTGACATCTTTTTATTGGTCAGTATGTTTTTCATCTTGCTAAAGGCTACTTTCGCCATGGCATTTCTTGTTCTAATCTCTTCAAGGCATCTCCCATCAGATGCTATGACTGTTCCGAGATAATTGTATCGATTCACTTGTTGAAGAATATTCCCATTTACTTGTATTGTGGTATTTCGTTCTTCCTAGTGACGACCATAATCTGTGTCTTTTTAATTCTATTCCCAGTTGTTCACTGTGTGCAACAACCGCGTCTACTAATTGTTGCAGATCCTGCTCACTGTCTGCAATCAATACTGTATCATCTACATATCTAATGTTATTGATGTTTCGTCCTAAAATGCTGATTCCATTTATATCTTCTACATTTCTGAAAATATTTTCACTGTATAGGGAAAAAAGATCTGGAGACATTACACATCCCTGCCTAACACCTCTCTTAATAGGCTGATATTGTCCCACTTCATTATCAATCCTTATGGCAGCTTGTTGTTTCCAATATATGTTTTTTATAAGTCTAATGTCTTTCCCATCAATTTGTAGATCTGCAAGCATATCTACCATGTTGACATGTCTTACTCTATCGAAAGCCTTTGTGTAGTCAATAAAGCAAAGATGTATATCTTTGTTTACTTCTATAGAACGTTCAATAACTGAACGCAGCATATACACAGCATTTACTGTACCCTTTCCTTCTACAAACCCACATTGTTCTTCCCCTATTTCAGGTTGTATTTTCTTCCTCACTCTTTGCATGATAATTCGTAGCAAAATCTTTGTGATGTGACTCATTATACTAATTGTTCTATGTTGATCACATTCCAAGGCTCCTGATTTCTTTGGGATTGCAATAAATTCAGAATTACATAATTCAGAAGGTATATGTCCGGTATCATATAATGAGTTCAGCAGTCTGGTGACTTGATCTATTCCATATTCTTCTAAAGCTTTAATCATTTCTGTTGTGATGTTATCTGAACCGGGGCCTTGCCAGCTTTCATATGTTTAAGAACATTTCGAACCTCCATCTTCAAAATTGGCGGTCCTTCATTATTAAATCGAATATCATACTGTTCATCTCTGTTATCATCATAAAGGTTTTTCACATAGTCTGACCATACATGTAGAATCTGATCTTTTTCTATTATGATTTTGCCATCTTTAGTTTTTAGACAGCCTGCTGATGTACTTGTTCTTTTATTAGTAAGTTCCTGAATTCTTTTGTGCACTAATTTGGTATTTTGACTGTTGTGTTGTTTTTCAATTTCTAAGCAATTTTTCTCAAGCCATGCTTCTTTTGCCTCCTTACATAATATTCTGACTTGTCTGTGAATTTCTTCATATTTGGCAGAATTATTTTTGTTGAGTCTTCTTGTTTCCATTAGTTGTAAAATTTCTTCAGTCATCCATTTCTTACGACCCACCTTCTTTAATTTTGGAATAGTTGTTTCTGCAGCCAAACTGATTGAATTCTTCAACATTTCCCATTGATCATCCACATCCTGGAATAGGATCTCTAGATCAGACAATATATCAAATCTGTTCTGTACTTCTATGTTGAATTTGTTTTGTATTTCCTTGTCAGTTACTCAATGTACACAAATCATATTTAGTGTTTCCTGTTTTATACTTGACTTTCTTTAACTTTATCCTCAATGTTCCTGTAAGTAATCTGTGGTCACTATAACAATCAGCACTGGGAACTGTTTTTGCTATTGTTAGCGCATTTCTAAATCTTCTGCTAATCAAAATGTAATCAATCTGGTTTCTAATCCTGCTATCAGGACTCCTCCATGTCCATAATCTTCTTGGGTGTTGCTTAAACCAGGTGTTTCCTACAATCATTTCCTGCTCTTTTGCCCACTCTACAAGTCTGTATCCTCTTTCATTTCTCTCTCCTAAACCATAGTTACCCACTATGTATCTATCACCTTGATTTCCTACTTTTGCATTGAAGTCCCCTATTATGATGTTTATTTCTGAATGTTTACATTTCTTTAAAGAAGATAAATGAAGTACTAAATTTAGTTATAAAGTGTATCAATGCTATTAAAGCTAGTGCCAAATGTGAACGTCTCTTCAAGTTATTTTGTGAAGAACAAAATGAAGACCATGTGAGACTTATACTTCATACTGAAGTAAGATGGCTCTCGAAAGAGAACTGTGTGAAAAGATTTATGGAACTAGTTGATACTCTTAGTGATTTTTTAAGCAACAAACCTGAAATGAAAAATCTTTTAACGGTCAATGGTAATGCATTTGTGAGTTATTTAGTCGATATCTTTGAAAAACTAAATATATTAAATGAACAACTTCAAGGAACAAATAAAACTCTTGTCGATGCAAAAGCGAAGATATTTAGTTTCATTACCTTTATTGAATTATGTCAGACATATATTTTCAACAAATATTTTGAAAAGTTTCATTGGCTCCAAAAATGTGAAGTGACGGATACCGCTACATATGTTATTGTCGATCATCTGAAAATTGTATCGGCTGATTTAAAAGAAAGATTTTCTGATTTGAAACAAATTGATTTCCCAACTTGGATGATGCAGCCAATGTTAGTGGATTTGTCTGATATTTCAAATATGCAGTATCAAGAAGAATTCGCAGAAATGCAAAATGATGAGTCTATTAAAACTTTACTTAACATAAAAGGAGCGATGACATGGCTTTGTGAGGAAACCGAAATCAAATATTCACATGCAACCAAATTTGCAAGAGAAATATTGTTACCGTTTCCATCTTCATATTTAGCTGAATGCGGATTTAGTGTCATAAATGATTTTCTGCTAAAAACAAAGAAATCGGCTGGATATAACAAAACAGGGAGACTTGAGACTGAAGTTACTAAATTGGAACCTGACATAAAATCTCTTTGCAGCAAGCATCAAGCGCAAGGATCTCACTAAATTTAAATAATAAATAATTACTAATAATTAAAATAATTTAGAAAAATCTTTCATTAAAATTATTTTGTACTTGAATTTCAGTTCTCCATTATATGTTTTGACAATTTACTTACTGTGTTTGTTCAATAATTTCCTAGTAATTTCTTCCTAAAACCTATAATTCAAGTTTCTTTAGTGAACATTTCAATTTTTGAATATTAAAAATTATGTATATGTTGAAGGGGGGGGGGGGGGGGGGGGGGGGCATACAAATTTTAGAAAAGCTTAGGTGGGGCTTAGCACACACAAAAAAAGGTTGGGAAACACTGGTCTAGAGAGAAATGACAAAACTACTGTCGCCCTTTTCTCTGAATATAGCGTCATGCAGAGGGTGCTGCTCATCTGCACTTATTTTTAAGTATGCACGAGCTCTCCAGATCTTGATCCTGTGGTTCATTGTTGGGAAGTCAAAGAGGTATCTCATTGCTACAATGTGGTGCTATAATATGTTACTGCAGTATGTTGTAATATGTTGCTGCAGTTTGTTGCTACAATGTGGTGCTATAATATTCTGCTACAATGTGGTGCTATAATATGTTACTGCAGTATGTTGTAATATGTTGCTGCAGTTTGTTACTGCAATGTGGTGCTATAATATGTTACTGCAGTATGTTGTAATATGTTGCTGCAGTTTGTTGCTACAATGTGGTGCTATAATATGCTGCTACAATGTGGTGCTATAATATGGTACTACAATGTGGTGCTATAATATGTTACTGCAGTATGTTGCTGCAGTTTGTTGCTACAATGTGGTGCTATAATATGCTGCTACAATGTGGTGCTATAATATGGTACTACAATGTGGTGCTATAATATGGTACTGCAACATGTTGCTGCAGTATGGTGCTATAATGTGGTACTATAATATGTTGCTTTAGTATGTTGCTGCAGTGTGGTGCTATAATATGTTGCTTCAGTATGTTGCTACAATGTGGTGCTATAATATGTTGCTACAATGTGGTGCTATAATATGATGCTACAATGTGGTGCTATAATATGATGCTACAATGTGGTGCTATAATATGATGCTACAATGTGGTGCTATAATATGTTGCTACAATGTGGTGCTATAATATGTTGCTACAATGTGGTGCTATAATATGTTGCTACAATGTGGTGCTATAATATGTTGCTACAATGTGGTGCTATATATTGCTACAATGTGGTGCTATAATATGTTGCTACAATGTGGTGCTATAATATGAAGTTACAATGTGGTGCTATAATATGATGCTACAATGTGGTGCTATAATATGTTGCTACAATGTGGTGCTATAATAAGCTGCTACAATGTGGTGCTATAATAAGCTGCTACAATGTGGTGCTATAATAAGCTGCTACAATGTGGTGCTATAATATGTTGCTACAATGTGGTGCTATAATAAGCTGCTACAATGTGGTGCTATAATAAGCTGCTACAATGTGGTGCTATAATAAGCTGCTACAATGTGGTGCTATAATATGTTGCTGCAGCATGTTGCTATAATATTTTGCTACAATGTGGTGCTATAATAAGCTGCTACAATGTGGTGCTATAATATGTTGCTGCAGCATGGTGCTATAATATGTTGCTGCAGCATGTTGCTAAAATATGTTGCTACAATGTAATGCTAAAATATGTTGCTACAATGTAATGCTAAAATATGTTGCTACAATGTGGGGATATAATATGTTGCTACAATGTGGGGCTATAATATGTTGTTATATTTGTTGTTGTTTTCCTTTCTCATGATGTAGTCAAGTGTTGTGATGTCTTGCTTGCTTGTGTTCGTTGGCTTGAGCTCCAACGCAAAGTCCTGTATGTCGGATGAAGGCATCTTGTTGTCCAACATCAATATGATGTCATACAGGACCTGAGGTTTGCGTGAGTATCCGTTGTCCCATGTCTGGCTTATTGGTGTGCAGACTGGTGGTTCCTCGCCGTACAGGCAGACACTCTCCGACTTCGGAGGAATCAGCGATCCTACTGACTTTAGCCAGGACCCCGAAGGGACCTGTTGCCCAGGACGCTCGACGAGGACGCGTCAATAGGTCTTGGCCAGTATAGAACCCAGCCCTGGTGCCTTGGAAACACCTCTGCGTCCCTTGTGATGTCTGGTAACTTTTTTTTGTATCTTGAATTCATTTCACCCTGAACCTATCTGTAGCCAGCAAGAAGCGTCTGGTGATGAAAGACATGCTTGCCTCACTTCTCTACTAAAACATCGACAGTTATTATTGTCTGTTTGTTGCCAGGTTGCATTCCACTCTGGGGCTGAAAGCAAGCTGCCATATTTGAGGACTTTGACAGATGAAAGGTTGAAATACTACCCCAACAGATGGACAAATGTATTCATGATTGTAAGAAGTTCAGCACATTTACATATCACATCGCATTTACATATCAGATGATGTACACATCACACATCATCTATTAAGGCAAGTAATTAAGTAACAGGAATTTTACAAATAACTTGCTTCTGGTGCCAACCAGAAATGTGTGTGTGGTTTCTCAACACCGTCCCCCTGTCTGGCAACACATTAGGTCAACCTGTCTACTACTTTGTTGATGCCTTTTAGGAAACAAATTTTTGGGTGTAGCCTTAAACCAGTCTTGCACCGCCTCCATGACCTGGTCATCTGCAAGTGTTGCGAGGGTGCAGACAAGGGGAAGTCTTGTGGCGCCGGGTCTGGACTGTATGTTGGGTGTTTCAAGACCTCACATGTCAGAGCACCTAGTGTATCCACTATGTGCACAGTTGTAAGAGGGTGAGTGTTGTCATGCAGCAACAATACTCCGTTTGAGAGAAGTTTCCGGCATTTTGATCATATCACGGACTTCAGTTCGTTCAATGGCATGTCACTGTATCGAGAAATAGCCACAGTTTCACCCCATTCCTAGAACTGCACCAATATAGGGCCCTTGGTATCCCAAAAGAGGGTCATCATGACTTTCCGAGCGGATTCCAGCATCTTGACTTGCTTCAGTACCGGAGACAACGTGTGCTTCCATTGCATTGACATCCTCTTACTCTCTAGTCTGCAATGATGCACGCAGGGCTCCTGTCACAGTTTGATGGAGAAAGGCATCACTTCTTGTGTAAGGCGGTCCTTGAGCTCCTGACCAGTCGTCTGTCTGATGTGCACGTGAGTCTGTGAGCTCCTGGCCAGTCGTCTGTCTGATGTGCACGCGAGTCTGTGAGCTCCTGGCTAGTCATCTCTCTGATGTGCATGTGAGTCTGTGAGCTCCTGGCTAGTCATCTGTCTGATGTGCACGTGAGTCTGTGAGCTCCTGGCCAGTCATCTGTCTGATGTGCACATGAGTCTGTGAGCTCCTGGCCAGTCGTCTGTCTGATGTGCACGTGAGTCTGTGAGCTCCTTGCCAGTCATCTGTCTGATGTGCACGTGAGTCTGTGAGCTCCTGGCCAGTCATCTGTCTGATGTGCACGTGTGTCTGTGAGCTCCTGGCCAGTCATCTGTCTGATGTGCACGTGAGTGATCATCAGAAAGCTGTCTTTGAACCCATTTCATCCACACTTTCCTGTAACCGAGGTCATCATAGACGGTTTTGTACGCAGCTCTGTGACTTACTGAAATCCTTTGCTATTTTATCAATAGTGAATCTCTTGTTGTCATGAACTAGCTGGTCAATCTGCCGTTTCACCATGTCAGTTGCCACTCTTCCAGGTCTCCCACTACATGGTTCATCAGTAACGTTTTGTCTTTCATTTTTAAGTATTACTACCCATTCATACACTCTCCCCTGCCTCAAACTACTGTCTCAGTACTGAACTCTGTAGATTTCACAAGGTTTTGCATCCTGTGACCAAAAAAAAACAAAAACAAAAAACAAAGAATAATGCTTCTTCACATGGTCTGGTCTCTTACAGGTTGTGTCCATTCATGTGCTGATATTGATTTAAGTCGTGATGAAAGGCTGTCAACCATCTACTCTTACAGTCTTGCTTTATCTTTTAATCATCTTTCCAGACCATAGACAATACAAAAGCCTTTGACAATGTGAAACATGCGGAAATAATCACACTATTATAACAGTTAAACATAGCTGTGATCCTGTCACTTGTTGTTTCACATGCCACCATAGCTGTGACCCTGTCACTTATTTCATAATTCACCATAGCTGTGATCCTGTCACTTATTTCACATTTCACCATAGCTGTGATTCTGTTGCTCATTATTTCACATGCCACCATAGCTGTGATTCTGTCACTTATTTCACATTTCACCATAGCTGTGATTCTGTCGCTCATTATTTCACATGCCATCATAACTGTGATTCTGTCGCTCATTATTTCACATGCCACCATAGCTGTGATTCTGTCGCTCATTATTTCACATGCCACCATAGCTGTGATTCTGTCGCTCATTATTTCACATGCCACCATAGCTGTGATTCTGTCACTTATTTCACATTTCACCATAGCTGTGATTCTGTCGCTCATTATTTCACATGCCACCATAACTGTGATTCTGTCGCTCATTATTTCACATGCCACCATAGCTGTGATTCTGTCACTTATTTCACATTTCACCATAGCTGTGATTCTGTCACGTATTTCACATTTCACCATAGCTGTGATTCTGTCGCTCATTATTTCACATGCCACCATAGCTGTGATTCTGTCACTTATTTCACATTTCACCATAGCTGTGATTCTGTCGCTCATTATTTCACATGCCACCATAACTGTGATTCTGTCGCTCATTATTTCACATGCCACCATAGCTGTGATTCTGTCACTTATTTCACATTTCACCATAGCTGTGATTCTGTCGCTCATTATTTCACATGCCACCATAGCTGTGATTCTGTCACTTATTTCACATTTCACCATAGCTGTGATTCTGTCGCTCATTATTTCACATGCCATCATAACTGTGATTCTGTCGCTTATTATTTCACATGCCACCATAACTGTGATTCTGTCGCTCATTATTTCACATGCCACCATAACTGATTCTGTCACTCATTATTTCACATGCCACCATAACTGTGATTCTGTCGCTCATTATTTCACATGCCACCATAACTGTGATTCTGTCGCTCATTATTTCACATGCCACCATAACTGTGATTCTGTCGCTTATTATTTCACATGCCACCATAACTGTGATTCTGTCGCTCATTATTTCACATGCCACCATAACTGTGATTCTGTCGCTCATTATTTCACATGCCACCATAACTGATTCTGTCACTCATTATTTCACATGCCACCATAACTGTGATTCTGTCGCTCATTATTTCACATGCCACCATAACTGTGATTCTGTCGCTCATTATTTCACATGCCACCATAACTGTGATTCTGTCGCTTATTATTTCACATGCCACCATAACTGTGATTCTGTCGCTCATTATTTCACATGCCACCATAACTGTGATTCTGTCGCTCATTATTTCACATGCCACCATAACTGATTCTGTCACTCATTATTTCACATGTCACCATAGCTGTGTAAATCAGTGATTGGAACATGTCTGAAGATAATTTTAATCCTATAGGAAAAACACAATTAGCATGAAGCAGCTTCCTTCTGTGCTCTGTGAATGTGTAAGGCCATTTAGGTCTGAATGCACACAGGAATGGGTGGCAAATATGTTGCTCGCTTAACGAGATAACACGCCCTAGCATTGAACCCTGGCCCACCTGTGCTCATGACATGACCCTATCAACTCTGCTAATGTGCCTGCTGTAATCTTACAGGCCTACACCAAACTGCTGGGCGTGAAGGAGATCTATGTTAGGGACACCGCCGATGGGGACTCCGTGGTCACTAGAGAGATGGCCAAGACCAACCACAAGTGAGGCTCACGTATGTGACTGGTGTCTCATCTCTGTGACTGGTGTCTCGTCTCTATGACTGGTGTCTCGTCTCTGTGACTGGTGTCGCGTCTCTGTGGCTGTTGTCTCATCTCTGTGGCTGTTGTCTCGTCTCTGTGACTGTTACTGTTGTCTTGTCTCTGTGACTGTTGTCTCGTCTCTGTGACTGGTGTCTCGTCTCTGTGACTGGTGTCTCGTCTCTGTGGCTGGTGTCTCGTCTCTGTGGCTGTTGTCTCATCTCTGTGGCTGTTGTCTCATCTCTGTGGCTGTTGTCTCGTCTCTGTGACTGGTGTCTCGTCTCTGTGACTGTTGTCTCGTCTCTGTGGCTGTTGTCTCGTCTCTGTGACTGGTGTCTCGTCTCTGTGACTGGTGTCTCATCTCTGTGACTGGTGTCTCGTCTCTGTGACTGGTGACTCATCTCTGTGACTGGGGTCTTGTCTCTGTGACTATTGTCTCGTCTCTGTGACTGTTGTCTCATCTCTGTGGCTGTTGTCTTGTCTCTGTGACTGGTGTCTCATCTCTGTGACTGGTGTCTCATCTCTGTGACTGGTGTCTCGTCTCTGTGACTGGTGTCTCGTCTCTGTGGCTGGTGTCTCGTCTCTGTGGCTGTTGTCTCATCTCTGTGGCTGTTGTCTCATCTCTGTGGCTGTTGTCTCGTCTCTGTGACTGGTGTCTCGTCTCTGTGACTGTTGTCTCGTCTCTGTGACTGGTGTCTCGTCTCTGTGACTGGTGTCTCGTCTCTGTGGCTGGTGTCTCGTCTCTGTGGCTGTTGTCTCATCTCTGTGGCTGTTGTCTCATCTCTGTGGCTGTTGTCTCGTCTCTGTGACTGGTGTCTCGTCTCTGTGACTGTTGTCTCGTCTCTGTGGCTGTTGTCTCGTCTCTGTGACTGGTGTCTCGTCTCTGTGACTGGTGTCTCATCTCTGTGACTGGTGTCTCGTCTCTGTGACTGGTGACTCATCTCTGTGACTGGGGTCTTGTCTCTGTGACTATTGTCTCGTCTCTGTGACTGTTGTCTCATCTCTGTGGCTGTTGTCTTGTCTCTGTGACTGGTGTCTCATCTCTGTGACTGGTGTCTCATCTCTGTGACTGGTGTCTCGTCTCTGTGACTGGTGTCTCGTCTCTGTGACTATTGTCTCGTCTCTGTTGCTGGTGTCTCGTCTCTGTGACTGGTGTCTCGTCTCTGTGACTTGTGTCTCATCTCTGTGACTGGTGCCTCATCTCTGTTGTTGGTGTCTCGTCTCTGTGACTGGTGTCTCGTCTCTGTGACTGTTCCTGGTGTCTTTTCTCTGTGACTGGTGTCTCTTCTCTGTTGTTGGTGTCTCGTCTCTGTGACTGGTGTCTCGTCTCTGTGACTGGTGTCTCGTCTCTGTGGCTGGCATCTCGTCTCTGTGGCTGGTGTCTCGTCTCTGCAGCTGTTGCTGGTGTCTCGTCTCTGCGGCTGTTCCTGGTGTATCGTCTCTGTGGCTGTTGCTGGTGTCTCATCTCTGCGGCTGTTCCTGGTGTCTTGTCTCTGTGGCTGTTGTTGGTGTCTTGTCTCTGCAGCTGTTGTTGGTGTCTCGTCTCTGCGGCTGTTGCTGGTGTCTCGTCTTTGTGGCTGTTGTTGGTGTCTCATCCCTGTGGCTGTTGTTGGTGTCTAGTCTCTGTGGCTGTTGTTGGTGTCTCGTCTCTGCGGCTGTTGCTGGTGTCTCATCTCTGTGGCTGTTGTTGGTGTCTTGTCTCTGCGGCTGTTGTTGGTGTCTCATCTCTGCTGCTGTTGCTGGTGTCTCGTCTTTGTGGCTGTTGTTGGTGTCTCATCTTTGTGGTTGTTGTTGGTGTCTCGTCTCTGTGGCTGTTGTTGGTGTCTTGTCTCTGTGGCTGTTGTTGGTGTCTCGTCTCTGTGGCTGTTGTTGGTGTCTCGTCTCTGTGGCTGTTCCTGGTGTCTCGTCTCTGTGGCTGTTGTTGGTGTCTCATCTCTGTGGCTGTTGTTGGTGTCTTGTCTCTGTGGCTGTTGTTGGTATCTCATCTCTGTGGCTGTTGTTGGTGTCTCGTCTCTGTGGCTGTTCCTGGTGTCTCATCTCTGAGATTGTTGCTGTTGTCTCATTGATGTGATTGTTGCTGTTGTCTCATTGATGTGATTGTTGCTGTTGTCTCATTGATGTGATTGTTGCTGTTGTCTCATCTCTGAGATTGTTGCTGTTGTCCCATTGATGTGATTGTTGCTGTTGTCTCATTGATGTGATTGTTGCTGTTGTCTCATCTCTGAGATTGTTGCTGTTGTCTCATTGATGTGATTGTTGCTGTTGTTTATCTCTGTGATTGTTGCTTTTGTCTCATCTCTGTGATTGTTGCTGTTTTGTCATCTCTGTGATTGTTGCTGTTGTTTATCTCTGTGATTGTTGCTTTTGTCTCATCTCTGTGATTGTTGCTGTTTTGTCATCTCTGTGATTGTTGCAGTCATCTCTTCTCTGTGATTGTTGCTGAGAACATGTGTTTAATTTATGTCTGTGCTTTCTACTGCTAGACTAGATGAACGCATATTTGTAAAGTCTGTTTATGGTTTCTACTGCTAGACTAGATGAACACATGCGTCTAATGTCTGTGTGTGGTTTCTATTTCTAGACTAGATGAATACATGTGTCTAATGTCTGTCTGTGGTTTCTATTTCTAGACTAGATGAACACATGTGTCTAATGTCTGTCTGTGGTTTCTTTTGCTAGACTAGATGACATACAGACCAAACTGGACAAGAACATTGCCTTGATGAATCAGATCATGAAGCGTCTACACATGAACATTGAGGAGGAGATGTGGGATGAAGGAGGTACATTTGTGGAAGGTATTGGAGAGATAGATGAGACCATGACAAAGAGAACAAAGGATTCAAAGGTAAAGCAATACCAAGCGATGGAGGACATCTCTTTGACTTAGTTATAGCTCAATCAGGCGCCAGCCAGCGACAGGACATATGTCAGAGGTCATGACACCTGGCCTACAAGTATTCGACATCGCTGAAGGACACGAAGGCCAGGTGCCTGGAGGAGATGGGCCAGAAATGACCAACAGCACAGTTGCAGGTTTTGTTGTTGTTGGTGTTGTTGTTGATATGAAAGGATCTGGAAAGTTAGATTAGGTGTGTCTGCATGTTGTTCCAGATGTATGTGAACAGGGGGTCCACAGAGCCCATGTCACGCTTGTACAGCACTGGTGTTGTGGTGAGTTTGCTGGAGACGTGTCATTGTACATCACTGGTGTCTGGGTTGTACACTCGTGTCTGGATTGTACACTTGTGTCTGGATTGTACACTTGTGTCTCTATCTGTATTGTACACTTCTGTCCCATGGCTGTATTGTATATTTAAGTCTGTATTGTATATTTATGTCTGTATTGTATGTTTAGCCGGTCTCTCTGGCTGAGGGGTTACACTACTTTCTCCGTAATCCCGTTTATCCACGCAGGGTCTCGCAGCGAGGCGAGAATTGGAAGCGGTTCGACACGCGCTCGTGACTTGCGGGATAATGAGCCGGCCGCTCAGAAAGCAATGGCAAACTACTGAGCGTAATCTTGCCAAGAAATCAACATACAGCTGAAAGATGCCGATGTTGATAGCGATGTCCTGTAAAGGATATGCAAAAAAAAAAAAATATATTGTATATTTAAGTCTGTATTGTATATTGATGTATGTATTGTATATTTATATCTCTATTGTATATTGATGTATGTATTGTATATGTATGTCTGTATTGTATATTTATGTCTGTATTGTATATTTATGTATGTATTGTATATTTATATCTCTATTGTATATTTATGTATGTATTGTATATTTATGTCTCTATTGTATATTGATGTATGTATTGTATATTTATGTCTGTATCGCATATTTATGTATGTATTGTATATTTATATCTCTATTGTATATTTATGCTCTATTGTATATTTATGCTCTATTGTCTGTATTGTATATTTATGTTTGTATTGTATATTTATGTCTGTATTGTATATTTATGTCTGTATTGTATATTTATGTCTGTATTGTATATTTATGTCTGTATTGTATATTTATGTCTCTGTTGTATATTTATGTCTGTATTGTATATTTATGTCTGTATTGTATATTTATGTCTGTATTGTATATTTATGTCTGTATTGTATATTTATGTCTGTATTGTATATTTATGCTCTATTGTATATTTATGTCTCTATTGTCTGTATTGTATATTTATGTCTGTATTGTATATTTATGCTCTATTGTATATTTATGTCTGTATTGTATATTTATGTCTGTATTGTATATTTATGTCTGTATTGTATATTTATGTCTGTATTGTATATTTATGTCTGTATTGTATATTTATGTCTCTGTTGTATATTTATGTCTGTATTGTATATTTATGTCTGTATTGTATATTTATGTCTGTATTGTATATTTATGTCTGTATTGTATATTTATGTCTGTATTGTATATTTATGTCTGTATTGTATATTTATGTCTGTATTGTATATTTATGTCTGTATTGTATATTTATGCTCTATTGTATATTTATGTCTCTATTGTCTGTATTGTATATTTATGTCTGTATTGTATATTTATGCTCTATTGTATATTTATGTCTGTATTGTATATTTATGTCTGTATTGTATATTTATGTCTGTATTGTATATTTATGTCTGTATTGTATATTTATGTCTGTATTGTATATTTATGTCTGTATTGTATATTTATGTCTCTGTTGTATATTAATGTCTGTATTGTATATTTATGTCTCTGTATTGTATATTTATGTCTGTATTGTATATTTATGTCTGTATTGTATATTTATGTCTGTATTGTATATTTATGTCTGTATTGTATATTTATGTCTGTATTGTATATTTATGTCTGTATTGTATATTTATGTCTGTATTGTATATTTATGTCTGTATTGTATATTTATGTCTGTGTTGTATATTTATGTCTGTGTTGTATATTTATGTCTGTGTTGTATATTTATGTCTGTATTGTATATTTATGTATTGTATATTTATGTCTGTATTGTATATTTATGTCTCTGTTGTATATTTATGTCTCTGTTGTATATTTATGTCTGTATTGTATATTTATGTCTGTATTGTATAGTTATGTCTGTATTGTATATTTATGTCTGTATTGTATATTTATGTCTCTATTGTATATTTATGTCTGTGTTGTATATTTATGTCTGTGTTGTATATTTATGTCTGTATTGTATATTTATGTCTGTATTGTATATTTATGTCTGTATTGTATATTTATGTCTGTATTGTATATTTATGTCTGTATTGTATATTGTATGTCTGTATTGTATATTTATGTTCTGTATTGTATATTTATGTCTGTATTGTATATTTATGTCTGTTGTTGTATATTTATGTCTGTGTTGTATATTTATGTCTGTGTTGTATATTTATGTCTGTGTTGTATATTTATGTCTGTGTTGTATATTTATGTCTGTGTTGTATATTTATGTCTGTGTTGTATATTTATGTCTGTGTTGCATATTTATGTCTGTGTTGCATATTTATGTCTGTGTTGCATATATATGTCTGTTTGCATATTTAGTCTGTATGTTTCATATTATGTCTGTATTGTATATTTATGTCCTGTATTGCTATATTATGTCTGGTTGCATATTTTATGTCTGTATTGCATATTTATGTCTGTAGTGCATATTTATGTCTGTATTGATATTTATGTCTGTATTGGATATTTATGTCTGTATTGTATATTTATTGTCTGTATTGTATATTTATGTCTGTATTGCTAATTTATGTCTTGTTTGTATATTTATGTCTGTATTGTATATTTATGTCTCTGTTGTATATTTATGTCTCTGTTGTATATTTATGTTGTATTGTATATTTATGTCTGTGTTGTATATTTATGTCTGTATTGTATATTTATGTCTCTGTTGATATATTATGTCTGTATTGTATATTTATGTCTGTATTGTATATTTATGTCTGTATTGTATATTTATGTCTGTATTGTATATTTATGTCTGTATTGTATATTTTGTCTGTATTGTATATTTATGTCTCTATTGTATATTTATGTCTCTATTGTATATTTATGTCTCTGTTGTATATTTATGTCTCTATTGTATATTTATGTCTGTATTGTATATTTATGTCTGTATTGTATATTTATGTCTGTATTGTATATTTATGTCTGTATTGTATATTTATGTCTGTATTGTATATTTATATCTGTATTGTATATTATGTCTGTATTGTATATTTATGTCTGTATTGTATATTTATGTCTGTATTGTATATTTATGTCTGTATTGTATATTTATGTCTGTATTGTATATTTATGTCTGTATTGTACTATTTATGTCTGTATTGTATATTTATGTCTGTATTGTATATTTATGTCTGTATTGTATATTTATGTCTGTATTGTATATTTATGTCTGTATTGTATATTTATGTCTGTATTTGTATATTTATGTCTGTATTGTATATTTATGTCTGTATTGTATATTTATGTCTGTGTTGTATATTTATGTCTGTATTGTATATTTATGTCTGTGTTGTATATTTATGTCTGTATTGTATATTTATGTCTGTATTGTATATTTATGTCTGTATTGTATATTTATGTCTGTATGTATATTTATGTCTGTATTGTATATTTATGTTCTGTATTGTATATTTATGTCTGTATTGTATATTTATGTCTGTATTGTATATTTATGTCTCTGTTTGTATATTTATGTCTGTAGTTGTATATTTATGTCTGTATTGTATATTTATGTCTGTATTGTATATTTATGTCTGTATTGTATATTTATGTCTGTATTGTATATTATGTCTGTATTGTATATTTATATCTGTATTGTATATTTATGTCTTATTGTATATGTATGTCTCTATTGTATATTTATGTCTGTATTGTATATTTATGTCTGTATTGTATATTTATGTCTTATTGTATATTTATGTCTGTATTGTATATTTTATGTCTCTGTTGTATATTTATGTCTCTGTGTATATTTATGTCTGTATTGTATATTATGTCTGTATTGTATATTTATGTCTGTATTGTATATTTATGTCTGTATTGTATATTTATGTCTGTATTGTATATTTATATCTGTATTGTATATTTATGTCTGTATTGTATATTTATGTCTGTATTGTATATTTATGTCTGTATTGTATATTTATGTCTCTATTGTATATTTATGTCTCTATTGTATATTTATGTCTGTATTGTATATTTATGTCTGTATTGTATATTTATGTCTGTATTGTATATTTATGTCTGTATTGTATATTTATGTCTGTATTGTATATTTATGTCTGTATTGTATATTTATGTCTGTATTGTATATTTATGTCTGTATTGTATATGTATGTCTGTATTGTATATTTATGTCTGTATTGTATATTTATGTCTCTATTGTATATTTATGTCTGTATTGTCTATTTATGTCTGTATTGTATATTTATGTCTGTATTGTATATTTATGTCTGTATTGTATATTTATGTCTCTATTGTATATTTATGTCTGTATTGTATATTTATGTCTGTATTGTATATTTATGTCTGTATTGCATATGTATGTCTGTATTGCATATTTATGTCTGTATTTTATATTTATGTCTGTATTGTATATTTATGTTTGTATTGTATATTTATGTTTGTATTGTATATTTATGTCTGTATTGTATATTTATGTCTGTATTGTATATTTATGTCTGTATTGTATATTTATATCTGTATTGTATATTTATGTCTGTATTGTATATGTATGTCTCTATTGTATATTTATGTCTGTATTGTATATTTATGTCTGTATTGTATATTTATGTCTGTATTGTATATTTATGTCTGTATTGTATATTTATGTCTGTATTGTATATTTATGTCTGTATTGTATATTTATGTCTTTATTGTATATTTATGTCTGTATTGTCTGTATTGTATATTTATGTCTCTATTGTATATTTATCTCTGTACTGTATATTTATGTCTGTACTGTATATTTATGTCTCTGTTGTATATTTATGTCTGTATTGTATATTTATGTCTGTATTGTATATTTATGTCTGTATTGTATATTTATGTCTGTATTGTATATTTATGTCTCTATTGTATATTTATGTCTGTGTTGTATATTTATGTCTGTATTGTATATTTATGTTTGTATTGTATATTTATGTTTGTATTGTATATTTATGTTTGTATTGTATATTTATGTTTGTATTGTATATTTATGTTTGTATTGTATATTTATGTCTCTGTTGTATATTTATGTCTGTATTGTATATTTATGTCTGTATTGTATATTTATGTCTGTGTTGTATATTTATGTCTGTATTGTATATTTATGTCTCTATTGTATATTTATCTCTGTACTGTATATTTATGTCTGTACTGTATATTTATGTCTCTATTGTATATTTATGTCTGTATTGTATATTTATGTCTGCATTGTATATTTATGTCTCTATTGTCTGTATTGTATATTTATGTCTGTATTGTATATTTATGTCTGTATTGTATATTTATGTCTGTATTGTATATTTATGTTTGTATTGTATATTTATGTCTGTATTGTATATTTATGTCTCTATTGTATATTTATCTCTGTACTGTATATTTATGTCTGTACTGTATATTTATGTCTCTGTTGTATATTTATGTCTCTATTGTATATTTATGTCTCTATTGTCTGTATTGTATATTTATGTCTCTATTGTATATTTATGTCTCTATTGTATATTTATGTCTCTATTGTATATTAATGTCTGTACTGAATATTTATGTCTGTACTGTATATTTATGTCTGTATTGTATAGTTATGTCTCTATTGTATAGTTATGTCTGTATTGTATAGTTATGTCTGTATTGTATAGTTATGTCTGTATTGTATATTTAAGTCTGTATTGTATATCTATGTCTCTATTGTATATTTATGTCTCTATTGTATATCTATGTCTCTATTGTATATTTAAGTCTGTATTGTATATTTATGTCTCTATTGTATATCTATGTCTCTATTGTATATTTACGTCTCTATTGTATATTTATGTCTCTATTGTATATTTATGTCTCTATTGTATATCTATGTCTCTATTGTATATTTATGTCTCTATTGAATATCTATGTCTCTATTGTATATTTACGTCTCTATTGTATATTTATGTCTCTATTGTATATCTATGTCTCTATTGTATATTTATGTCTCTATTGTATATCTATGTCTCTATTGTATATCTATGTCTCTATTGTATATTTACGCCTCTATTGTATATTTATGTCTCTATTGTATATCTATGTCTCTATTGTATATTTATGTCTCTATTGTATATTTATGTCTCTATTGTATATCTATGTCTCTATTGTATATCTATGTCTCTATTGTATATTTGCGTCTCTATTGTATATTTATGTCTCTATTGTATATCTATGTCTCTATTGTATATTTATGTCTCTATTGTATATCTATGTCTCTATTGTATATTTACGTCTCTATTGTATATTTATGTCTCTATTGTATATTTATGTCTCTATTGTATATTTATGTCTCTATTGTATATTTATGTCTCTATTGTATATCTATGTCTCTATTGTATATTTAAGTCTGTATTGTATATTTATGTCTATATTATGCACTTCTGAATGTATGTCTGTACTGTAGATGTCTGTCTGTGTTGTATATTTATATCTATATTATGCTGAATGTATGTTTGTACTGTAAAATTATGTCTGTATGTCTGTACTGTAAACTTCTGTCTGAATGTCTGTATTGTAATTTTTTGTCTGCATGTCTTTACTGTACATTTCTGTCTGTATTGTATATTTATGTCTCTATTGTACATGTGTGTCCTACAGTACATAGTTTTCCTGCTTCTGTGTACAATTGCCTGCTGTTGTAAATGTTTGTATTTGTTATTGCCACCGTGTCAGATCTGTCCAGCAGCTGATTGTTGCTAGCTTTCACCACTTACTGTGAGCCCCGCCAATCTTGATCTGCCTGGGCATAGTCAGTGAGTCGCTGAGGAAGCTTGCCTGGGTGAAAGTATGTGTCCCCAGCCATGCTATTGCTTTAATTTTATTCCCAGATCTCTCCTCGGATATACATGATTAGTTCTCTTCTCAAACATACATGAATAGTTCTCAGATATACATGATTAGTTCTCTTCTCAACCTTACATGAATAGTTCTCAGATATACATGATTAGTTCTCTTCTCAAACATACATGAATAGTTCTCAGATATACATTAGTTCTCTTCTCAAACATACATGAATAGTTCTCAGATATACATGATTAGTTCTCTTCTCAAACATACATGAATAGTTCTCAGATATACATGATTAGTTCTCTTCTCAAACATACATGAATAATTCTCAGATATACATGATTAGTTCTCTTCTCAAACATACATGAATAGTTCTCAGATATACATGATTAGTTCTCTTCTCAAACATACATGAATAGTTCTCAGATATACATGATTAGTTCTCTTCTCAAACATACATGAATAGTTCTCAGATATACATTAGTTCTCTTCTCAAACATACATGAATAGTTCTCAGATATACATGATTAGTTCTCTTCTCAAACATACATGAATAATTCTCAGATATACATGATTAGTTCTCTTCTCAAACATACATGAATAATCATGAATAGTTCTCAGATATACATGCTTGCTTGCTTGCTTGTGTTCGTTGGCTTGAGCTCCAACGCGAAGTCCTGTATGTTTCGGATGAAGGCATCCTGTTGTCCAACATCAGTGTGATGTCAAGCAGGACCTGAGTTTTGCGTGAGTATCCGTTGTCCCATGTCTGGCTTATTGGTGTGCAGACTGGTGGTTCCTCGCCGTACAGGCAGACACTCTCCGACTTCGGAGGACTCAGATATACATGATTAGTTCTCTTCTCAAACATACATGAATAGTTCTCAGATATACATTAGTTCTCTTCTCAGACATACATGAATAATTCTCAGATATACATGATTAGTTATCTTCTCAAACATACATGAATAGTTCTCAGATGTACATGATTAGTTCTCTTCTCAGACATACATAATTAGTTATCTTCTCAGATATACATAATTTGTTCTCAGATATACATTAATTCTCTTCTCAGACATACATGAATAATTCTCGGATGTACATGATTAGTTCTCTTCTCAGATATTCATAATTAGTTCTCTTCTCAGATACACATGATTAATTCTCTAAAGTAAAGAACCCTTTCTCGCATGCCTTCAGATATAATGGCTATATGGTGCTAGACCATATTTGTATAGACCAGTTGGCACTTGAAGGCTGGAGGGGTCTGTAGGGCGCTGGCCACAGTCCCTCTCCAAGACATTCAATGCTGGGATAACCCTGGAAACCGTGTACGGTTAACCATGCGAATCGGAACACTTGATCAATGAGCTGTTCAGCTCCCAGTCAGTTTTCTTACCAGCTATAAATAATCCATTCTCTTACCAGATATAAATAATATTTCTTATCAGATATAAATAATGTATCTAACTAGATATAAATTAATATATCTTACCAGATATAAATATATCTTACCATATATAAATAGTATGATCTCTTACCAGGTATAAATAATATGATCTCTTACCAGATATAAATAGTTTGATCTCATACCAGATATAATAGTAAATAACCAGGTATTATAACAGATTTGTTTGATATTACTGTGGTATACATGTTTGATATTACTATGATACACATGTTTGATATTACTATGGTATACATGTTTGATATTACTATGATACACATGTTTGATATTACTATGATACACGTGTTTGAAATTATTTGTGAAACATGCTGTTCGAGCCGTGGGCAGACATCTACTGTCCGTGCCTGGTGGCTGAATTGACCAACACCCGGTTGCATAACTGCTGGACATACACCGCAGCTAGCCCAACAACCGGCTGCAATACCCAACTGGTTTTGTTCTGGGCCTGGTTCAGGAGGTCCTTATTTGGTGGAATGACATGACTGACAGTGCTAGATACGAGACAGGGAGCACACACTAGAAAGCACACTAGATGGGAGACAGGGAACACACACTAGACAGCACACTAGATAGGAGACAGGGAACACACTAGATAGTAGACAGGGAACACTCACTAGATAGGAGACAGGGAGCAATCACTAGATAGGAGACAGGGAACACTCACTAGATAGGAGACAGGGAGCACACACTAGACAGCACACTAGATAGGAGACAGGGAACACACTAGATAGGAGACAGGGAGCACTCACTAGATAGGAGACAGGGGGGAGCACTCACTAGATAGGAGACAGGGAACACTCACTAGATAGGAGACAGGGAGCACTCACTAGATAGGAGACAGGGAGCACTCACTAGATAGGAGACAGGGAGCACTCACTAGATAGGAGACAGGGGGGAGCACTCACTAGATAGGAGACAGGGAACACTCACTAGATAGGAGACAGGGAGCACTCACTAGATAGGAGACAGGGAGCACTCACTAGATAGGAGACAGGGAGCACTCACTAGATAGGAGACAGGGAACACACTAGATAGGAGACAGGGAGCACTCACTAGATAGGAGACAGGGAACACACACTAGACAGCACACTAGATAGGAGACATGGAACATACTAGATAGGAGACAGGGAACATACTAGATAGTAGACAGGGAGCACACACTGGACAGCACACTAGATAGGAGACAGGGAGCACTCACTAGACAGCACACTAGATAGGAGACAGGGAGCACACTAGATAGGAGACAGGGAGCACACACTAGATAGGAGACAGGGAGCACACACTAATAAGCACAATAGATAGGAGACAGGGAACACACTAGATAGGAGACAGGGAACACTCACTAGATAGGAGACCGGGAGCACACACTAGATAGGAGACAGGGAACACACTAGATAGGAGACAGGGAACACACCTTAGATAGGAGACAGGGAACACACACTAGATAGGAGACAGGGAACACACACTAGATAGGAGACAGGGAACACACACAAGATAGGAGACAGGGAACACACACAAGGCAGCACACAGATTTCCCAACGTACACGTGACCGTTTCTAGACAATGTTGCATTGACTCATGTACGTCGTCGTCGTTATTTACACACACAGTGAGTGCGCCATACATAGAGTTGTTGTTGTTGTTTACACACACAGTGAATGCACCATACATAGAGTTGTTGTTGTTTACACACACAGTGAGAGCGCCATACATAGAGTTGTTGTTGTTGTTTACACACACAGTGAATGCACCATACATAAGAGTTGTTGCCCAGTGTGACCTGCGTCCATAACAGAAGCCAAACAACCATGCATGTCATCAGAGTTGACTAAGGAGGTTTGGCCTGGGATCCCATCCCGTAGACGACTTGAGCTTCAAAATTCCAGTAGCCATAGAACTGGGTCAGAGCCAGTGCTCCATTGGGAATACAGAGCAGAGCAGAAGATATATGGTTATGTGTCCACATGGGAATACAGGGCAGAGCAGAGGATATGTGGTTATGTGTTCACATGTGAATGCAGAGCAGAGGATATGTGGTTATGTGTTCACATGTGAATACAGGGCAGAGCAGAGGATATGTGGTTATGTGTTCACATGTGAATACAGGGCAGAGCAGATGATATGTGGTTATGTGTTCACATGGGAATACAGGGCAGAGCAGAAGATATATGGTTATGTGTTCACATGGGAATACAGGGCAGAGCAGAGGATATGTGGTTATGTGTCCACATGGGAATACAGGGCAGAGCAGAGGATATGTGGTTATGTGTTCACATGGGAATACAGGGCAGAGCAGAAGATATATGGTTATGTGTCCACATGGAAATACAGGGCAGAGCAGAGGATATGTGGTTATGTGTTCACATGTGAATACAGGGCAGAGCAGAGGATATGTGGTTATGTGTTCACATGGGAATACAGGGCAGAGCAGAGGATATGTGGTTATGTGTTCACTTGGGAATACAGGGCAGAGCAGAGGATATGTGGTTATGTGTTCACATGGGAATACAGGGCAGAGCAGAGGATATGTGAGTAGTATAGGACGTTCTCCACCCACATGATTTCTTGTAGGCTGAAGGGTAATTTGGAGGGTAATGTAGGGTGTTAGGCTGAAAGGGGGGAAATTTGTCGACTCGGTTCCAGCCTGGAGGCTGAAGGAAATTTGGGCGGCGGCGTGTGGGAAATTTTTTTTCGTGGAATTTTTGGGGCTGCCTGGTGGGGAAGTAATTAAGGTAAATGTTCTGTGAGATGAGTGGTAGTACAGAGAGGGTACGGATGAGGGTGTTATATATGTTGGTGTAGACATAATGTGTATGGTGATAAACAAAGGGTGTGATGGGTCGTGGTTGTACTCGAAGTAAGAGGTGGTTACTGAACAAGGGTGTGATGGGGTCGTTCTACTCATGGGTATATGGTGGTGTGGTATATGAATGTGTTCACTAGGCATGGTGTAGTGATGAACAAGGGTGTGATGGGGTCGTTCTACTCATGGGTATATGGTGGTGGTTACGTATATTAGTATGGGTAGTGATAATCAAGGGTGTGATGGGTCGTTATACTCATGGGTATATGGTGGTGGCGTAGACATAATATGTATGGGTAGTGATAGACAAGGGTGTGATGGGTCGTTATACTCATGGGTATATGGTGGTGGTGTAGATATAATGTGTATGGGTAGTGATAGACAAGGGTGTGATGGGTCGTTATACTCATGGGTATATGGTGGTGGTGTAGATATAATGTGTATGGGTAGTGATAATCAAGGGTGTGATGGGTCGTTATACTCATGGGTATATGGTGGTGGTGTAGACATAATATGTATGGGTAGTGATAGACAAGGGTGTGATGGGGTCGTTCTACTCATGGGTATATGGTGGTGGTGTAGATATAATGTGTGCGTGGTGATGAACAAGGGTGTGATGGGGTCGTTCTACTCATGGGTATATGGTGGTGGTGTAGACATAATGTGTATGGGTAGTGATAATCAAGGGTGTGATGGGTTGTTATACTCATGGGTATATGGTGGTGGTGTAGATATAATGTGTATGCATGGTGATAATCAAGGGTGTGATGGGTCGTTATACTCATGGGTATATGGTGGTGGTGTAGCTATAATGTGTGTGTAGTGATGAACAAGGGTGTGATGGGTCGTTCTACTCATGGGTATATGGTGGTTACGTATATTAGTATGGGTAGTGATAATCAAGGGTGTGATGGGTCGTGGTTATACTCGATGAAATAAGAGGTGGTTACTGAACCAAAAGAACAAAAAGAGAGGTGTAGGAGTCTGACACAGTAAAACACAGAGACAAAAGTAAAAACAAAGTGGGTTCAATAATGAAACAATCAGGGTCGTGTAATACGAAGGCATTCTCCGGTCTTAGGGATAAAAGAGGCCGCCGGGGTGGTGTTATAAGTGGTAGTAACTGCAAGGGTGGGGTCTTCACCGAAAAGCTTATAAAGAAGGATATGGTGGTAAGGGGTGTAAATGGTGATGTCGATCGGGCCCGCAGATCACCCGGTGTCAATACGGTTCCAGGTGCTTGAACTGTTCCTCTAGGTGATATATCAGCGTCTACACGAGTCTCCTTGTCTATAGCAAATACATAAACACAAACACAACGACAACCGTACAAGTATACATACAGACATCAATCATACAATCAGGGTCATTTTAGAAGCAGGCACACAAGTATAACGAATCTAAAATACAACCGAGTACACAATGAAGCAGACACGAGTGCAGCCATAAACAGAATCATACAGACTGACAGACAGACACACAACCTCGCACACACAAACTCACACAAACCAACGAGTCACTAAACATACCAATTTTTAATGCGAATAACAGACAGAGGACCAACAACACGCAGGTTGTATGGCTACGGTCAGGAATTTCTTAATGAGAAAAAAACACGCGGTGGTAGCTGTATGAATGGGAGGCGTCTGCGGCAAAAACACGGGATGGTACTAATAACCCTCCCCACCCTGCTATCAATGCTTACAGCGTGGTTTTGTAGGCTGTTTCAAGTGACTTTGTTTCCCCTTCTTCTTCTTCTTCTTCTTCTTCTTCTTCTTCTTCGAGAGAGAGAGAGAGAGAGAGAGAGAGAGAGAGAGAGAGAGAGAGAGAGAGAGAGAGAGAGAGCACTATACAATCGAACAAAAACAACAACCATACAAGTTTGTTTCCCCTTCTTCTTCTGCTTCTTCTTCTTCTTCTTCTTCGAGAGAGAGAGAGAGAGAGAGAGAGAGAGAGAGAGAGAGAGAGAGAGAGAGAGAGAGAGAGAGAGAGAGAGAGAGAGAGAGAGAGAGAGAGAGAGAGCATTATACAATTGAACAAAAACATAATAAAATAGAGAAACAAATAATAACATTTTCAAATGGCTTTTATTGGTATACAACAATTAAAACTGGGTTCGTTTACGATCCAAAGGGAGCAGAGGGGGACTTGATTATTGTAGAAAGATGTCTTGACTGTCGTTGTTCGTGTGTCTTGATAAACTGGCACCGCTTTCAAACTGTTGTCTAGTTGTCTGGGCATATCATCAGGTCTTGGCATGAATAACCACTTGGGTGTAGACATCTCATTTTATAACGACGAATTTATCTAGTTTTAAACAGTTCTGGACTTGTCTTTTTTAACCACGGAGTAACCAAGCGAAACACGAGACGATCGTTCACGTGTTGTCTGTGTCCAAAACGTTGCAGGATACGTGACATGCTCGAACCACGACATTTCATTAATAAGAAATACAACGCATACAGACCACAAGTAGTGTTATTAATGTCTTGTAGCATACGGGTATTGTACATGGGTGGTCTGTCCGAGTTTCGTTGTATAAAATGGATAATGTCGGCGTGTAATGGTGGCAAACCAAACGAATCGAAATATTCAAACTGACCTAGACCATTAAAATATAGGGCGACCCAATGTGAACCAGAGTAAGCACTGGTGTCAGTATTGACGATCAAAGCAGCTGGCTGTGTTCTATCAATGTGTCTAGGCAAATGATCTCTAGCGCATACGTTGACTAGTGGAAGGCGACGAACAAACAGATCAGACATGAGTAATTGTCTTAGTTGTTGGGTATCCATTATGCTATGTAATCTGTTAGCACTTGTCTCGTCTTGGAAACTTCTAGGACCGAATCGAGTTCGGCGTATACGATGACTTGTAGAGGTACAGTCGTTATAACGTCAAACTTTAGTTCTACTGACAATGGGCCAGATTTCGCCATTTCAAATTGTTCTCCGTCTAATATACTGGGAGTCAGATCAAAACTATACAAACAATTCCCTTGACTATAACTTTCATAAGTTATACCATTCCCGACATCCTTACCGATCAGACCAAGGGCCAAGTTGGTACTATGGAAAGCTCGCATGTATTGACCTGTGGTATAATTCATGGTTAAGGGCTTGCCTGTAACACTACGCCCATCTACCATCAGACTCAAATAGTTTAACTGATAATGATTGAATATGAAGGGGTTCGTATTCAACTCGCCATTGAAGCAGGAAGCATTCACTAATCCGATCACCACCCGGGTCGGTGTCTGACTGAGGAAAAGGTTATCTTGTGTATGGGAAAACATACCTTTAGGGATAGAAAAGGTCTTTACCACGACCCTTTTAAAAGGATACTTGGCATTGGCTCTCAATAAGGCTTTTTCATGGGCCAGAGAGATAGCTGGATTTAACTTAGCTTTCCTCACCAAGAGGGCGGCGTAAGTAATGACACTTTTGTACCCACCATTTACATCAGTGGCAATCAAATTAAAGACGGATTTTGATGGGGTTAGTTTGATTTTAATATCGACACCATTCAACATGTACCGGTCCTGATTGAAAATGTCGGAATGTAGGCGCCCCATCATATCCAGAGGCACACTATAACTGGCTAAAGATCTTCTTTTGGCTAGACCTGTATTGGTATCACCCTTTGTGTCTGCCATGTGCAAAGGAGTATCTTGATAGTATAGAGCTGACGTCAGATGACTCTTTTTGGCCTCTTCACCATAATTCAGAAGAGCTTCCAAGTAGGCCCGGTACGGATACGAATTTTCACTCGGTGAAATAAGAGTGTCGTTCAGGGACACGTCTACTTGAGAAAACAAACTATGCAAATAATAATTTATCGGACCGACTTCGGCTGTGTTTGGTAGGTCGTCGCCATTGGGCAGTGTAACTTTGGCTCTCACGTGCAGAAAAGTATTAAACAAATCAATGTAATCTTCACCGACACCAGAAATGGTGAATTCGATGGGTGCCCCATAAGCTAAAGTGGCCAATGGATGAATCTCCACAAACTGTCCCTCTTCTACGGCTGTCTGGGTGGGAGGTACACTAAACAGATCCAGACCAGAATGCAGACACTCACATGACTTGGGATGAATTAACGCCATTATGAGAAAATATCCGAATGTCCTGCTTGGTGGTGATGTGTCTTATGACTCGATGGCTTTCTGACTGTTGGTTTTATTCTTTTACTGGGCTGACCTGGCGGGGCGGCTCGTTTTCGTTTCCTAACACCACTACCTGATTGGCTGATGTGTTGAGCTGCGCCATGGAGTAGTCGTTGACCAGCATCTCTGGCGTGTTCTTTGAAGGACTCACCAACATTTCTACCAGCTAAGGCATCTTGAGCCACTTGCAAACCCGTCCCCAGTCCTTCTCTCAATAGGGCTTTGCCACCAGTCTTCAACCAAGGAAGAATTGTGCGACCAAGACCACTAAAGAAACTACCAATTCCATGACCTCGCTGACTTCGACCACCTACAAAAACAGGGAGACCACTTCCAGCTTGATTGCAGAAATACTCCTCGTATAGTTTGGGGTTGCGTTGGATTGGCACGTGCCTAACCATGGTTAGCCCAGATCAAACCGTTTGGTTGTTCGAAAATGTAACGTCACTACTGAAGTTCCACCTGTAAATGGGATAGGTTTCCCCTGCTCGTCGGTTATAAGAAGTTCAATCGTGTCAAATGAAAATCGACTGAGGGGTACGTAATGTGGCTTGTCATACATCCTAAATACCGAGGTGGTAGATCTGTCTAGAACAGGTAGTGTCCTCAGTAATGGTACCATCACATCACCAACCACCCGCGAGGTGACAATATCGGAATAGACGAAGACATTTTTTGTGCCCTGGTCTAAATCCACTTCACCCACACCAGACAGACTGGGTTCAGTCTCGGTGACATGTGTCGAGGGAAACTGTAATATTTCTGCCAACTTGTCACTAAGTCTAACTTTAGCCCCCTGTTCATATAACTGGAAACGAGCCTTATTCGAAATATCGTTATAAGAGAACATCATTCGGTTATGTTCTTGTAAGGCATCATCGAGACGCAGCCATTGCAGTTCATTGATAAATCTCTCAGCTTCGAAAAGCAATCTATTCAATTCACCAATGAATTTTTCTGTTGATTTGTACAGACCAGGCGTCAGCGTAATCGTCATCGGTGGTTCGTCTAGGTCTGGAGGTGGAAAGTACTTTATCCACACCTCATCTTTCAAAATATTAAAATAGGTGTTGGGAAACTGAATATCAACCAAACCAACTTCGTACTGGGAGGTGAGCTCAATAGTTTGTGGTAGTTTGACAAAGAAATGTCCGGCGTTATTTTGGGGGTATATTTGTAATGACGCGTTACTCGTCAGTGTCACGTAGAAACTCATATTAGTCTATTCGAGGTCTGAGTGCTTCCTGATTCGAAAATGTAAAGTTAGTACTGAAGTCCCATCGTTGAATGAGAGTGTTTTACCCGTATCGTCAGTTAAAAGTATTTCCACCGTGTCGAAGGAGAATCGACTTAATGGTACATAATGTGGCTTATCATAAAGACGAAACACTGAAGGTGACAGTCGGTCCAATATAGGAACAGTCCTTAGTAAAGGAACCATGACGTCTCCAACTGGTCTCGCGGCTACGAGATCTGAATAGACGTAGATATTTTTAACTTCGTTATCCATCTCTAATTCTATATTACCGTATAATAAGACATTATCGTCTGATAGAGTCGAGCTGGGAAAACCCAACATATTCTTCAATCTGTCACTAACTTTTGCCTGGGCGCCTTTTTCAAATATTTTCATCCCGACCTTTTTCCAAGGTGCACCTAGAAAGAATTTGATGTTTACTTTCTCGTCTAGTTGGGTTTCTACACACAACTTATTCAATTCCTCGATGAAAGTTTCAGGGCTGCTGAACGGACCCGGTGGACATACAAGGGTTATAGGTTCCATACCACTACCTTTAGGTGGAAAGTATTGGAACCAAATTTCACCAGGCAAACCATTAAAATACGAATTGGGGAACTGAATCTCGACCAGGGCCACTTCGTATTGGGTCGTTACATCAATGGTCTGCGGCAACTTGACAAAAAAGTGACCGGGTTGGTTGTTGGGAAATACCTTTGGTCCAGAATTACTCGGTAAAGTTATATAGAAACTCATCGTTTTTCTAATTTAGGATTAGGTAGCATATAGCCCAAACAACTACTCATTAGAGCTACCCACAACTTGCCGTCTGGTGCGTCTGCGCTGCCTTGAGTCAGATTGAACAAAGACACGGCAATTACGGCATATATAACCACCATTTGACACAGAAATACAATCTCTGGCCTCGGTACACGTTGTCCAAAGAATGACCAGATCGATGTTCTTTCCCCCTCTGTCAGTTGTGGGCGCACCCCCGATAGTTTCCACCCTGTCTTCACTCACACCACTAGTCTCCATAACTAGCTAGTTGCGTGTCAGCTATCCAACTATTGAATGAATGGGGATAACCAAACCACTTCACTAAATACTCTTTCCCACCACCTCGCCTGGGTCTTTCTTGTAAGATTGTTTCGATACGATACACTTGCTTGTCTCCAACTAGTTGTATTTCTTCTCTGTAGAACGAGCCCTGTAGTTCCTCTCCCGAGTCATCTTTTACCACATAGGTCACTGGACTGGTCTGGTTTATGCGACTGACGGTAAACAATTCTTCTGTCCACGAGGGCATATACCCTTTTTTAAAAGGTTGTTTGGGTTCAGCCAGTCTGACTCGATCCCCAGGTGTAAAATACACTTTTTTCGATACGTATGTCGGCTTATACAAGTTATCCCACACCTCTTCTTGATTACTATAGTTGACTTGTACAGGGGCCATGCGAATACTTCTGTGATACGAACCATTGTAGTTCTGGATCAATTTATCTATCACGTCGACGTAGCGGAGTGTATTGGTCTTGGTGAAATAACGCCACATTTTTTCTTTCAGGGTTCGATTGAATCTTTCCACTATCGCTGCCTTCACATCTTCATTCTCGGTGGTAAAGAAGTGCACACCTCGATCTTTCAGAAATTTTAAGAAGGTCCGATTAACGAATTCCGAACCTTTATCGCTCTGAAAATTTATCGGTTGGTTATCACCAAAGATTTTACTCATAGCCACCACCAGCGCTTTCCCCGTTTTCTTCTGGATCGGGATAGCCCAAGCATATTTACTAAACACATCAATACAAGTCACTAGGTACGACATCCCATCGTTGTATCTTTGTAATAGTCTCATATCTATCAAGTCGGCTTGAAATTGTTGATTTATACCACCGGTTATGGTCTGGCGTCTCTGAAATCGACGACGGATCGGTTTATGTAACGTGTAGGTATCCTGATGACGTAACCATTTATCTATTTTCTTCAGGTTACTATTTCTTTTTAAGGCGGCTGCTCCACCATAGGCTCCCGGTTTCTTAGGGTCATAGTAATATTTTCTTAATTGGGCGGCCATTTTTGCCACTTGGGGGTAGGTATCCTAGTCTTCTTCTTACTTCGCCTGAGTTTGTAATGTGGTGTGGTCTCGACCTGTTTTGGGTTCGACTACTTGAGCCGGTTGAATAGGTTGAAGAGGTGCTGGTTGAAGAGGTGTCTCGGCTACTGGTGTCGGTACACTGGTGACTTCAGGTTTTTGTTCCTTGATATCTACTAGTCCCAGAGGCTTGTGTCTGTACTGTTCGAGTCGATTCAGATACCTCTGTAGTGTTTGCTGATACGCTCTGGCCTTGTCACGGGGTGGTAGATCTTCTGTTTCCAGGACTTGTTGCATCTGACGATCCAAATCCTGTAGACTGTCATTTAGTGTGTCGGGTGGTACATAGGGTTTTTCTAGTAATCGGGGATCGATCAAGATCATCTTCTTGGCCATTACAATCCCACCACGCTTTTCAACACATTTAGTATGGGGCCTAGTAAGGCGCCTATGAAACCACCTTGTTGTAGAATCTCTTTCCTTTTCTTGAGCGATAATTTCTTATGAGTGAGTGCTCTCAGACTGTCTTTGTGTCGTTGCAGGACGCTTCTTCTGAGCTGGTGTCAGGGGAACATTACCTTTTAAAACGTTGTGACAGCACTCGCAAATTGATTGGACGAGATCCGGGGAAGCTGATTTCATTACTGCCTTCACAGTGGCTGGGTTGGTCTGACCCAAGAAACGTAACATACCCTCGTTCCGTTTAAGTCGGTTAGACATGTTATTTGGGGACGTAGACGACGTGCTGCTGGTCGGGAAATATATGACTTCGTAAGCGGAGCTGATCCGGTGTTTCCTGTCGCAGGTCAAATAACAAATACCCGTGTGGAGCCGATGTCGCGTCTTTAAAACTCTCTTGGACATATGACACACGACCTGGATACATCTGTTTGGCGAGATTGGTAATCTGAGACCCGTCTCGAGGATTCTTAAACACCACTAGGTAGTGCGAATTCAGACTGATAGTTCTTTGTTCTTTATTCTTACCAAATAGGTTCTGTACTATATACATAACACTGAGGTTGCGATGATGACTGCCTTTAGTAAATAATTTAGTCACTCTGTCATCTGTCTCAGACATTAGATCATCTATGACTACTAACCGACGTCTATCACCTGTCCATTTTTCCACATCTGGCAGACCTTCATTAAATTGAACACCCTTCATAGTTTCGTAGATGGGTTGCCATTCCCCATAGCACCATATAATTTCCTCTGGAAGGGGGTCTACCATGGCTGGTAGATGGGCCAAGAACTGTTGGACAAAGACGGTTTTACCACTCCCTGTTGGGCCCGCAATCAAAGCCGTAAAAGGATGTTTCCACCTAGGATCCATGAGTATTAATAAACAGCTATCTACTCGCCTTGTTGTTTATAAACGTATCGGGGTGATAATATTAGACCATTTGACCACCAACTGCACGTCAGTGGGTCTCTGGTAGCTATTGGTATAATAATGATGGAACCAATGGTCGACTTGACACAAGTTCACACCGAGTTGGTGAGTATGGCATTGACTATTATTAGTTCATACATGCCCACAAAGACCAATAACTCGAGATTGTGTCGCTTAGTACGTCAGATAGCCAACCAACATGATGTATTATTCACGAGACTAGAAGTCTGTATCAAGCCCGAACACGTTTTCCCGGTCTTTGTTTCAATCGCTGACGAAGTCTTTGCCGATAACGTCATCAACTACGGGAGAATAATGATGGTTTTTACACTTGGTATGCGTCTGGGTAAGCATCTGGTTAATAATTCTTATAACACAGACGTGAATGTCCAGGACCTGGAGGAAAGCTTCGCTACATCTGTAGGCACGTATATGACTGATAAACTACATCATTGGATACTGCGAGGTGGATGGCGTAATTTCTATACTTGGTTGCAAGCAGCAGTTGAATAAATACATAATACATTTCAGTATGTGTCTTTGTTTCATTGTCTGTCAGTGTTGATGTCTCTCGGAACAATAAGTAAAAACAAAACCACTAAAGAAAATCAACAAATATCTTGGTTTCAATATATCAAAGAATGTATTATTCATCAAAACACTTTAGTGTTATAAGAAAACATCAATGACATACATGCTTAGTGACAAAATTATAAAACAATGTAGTTGGGGGATGACCTAGACATCAAACTATCGGGAACTCGGGCATATGAAAGAGGTAAAAACATATACCAGCTACTGTCTCTTGTGTGTATTTGGTGTCTGTACGTTGTTGCATGGCGTAGGAATGAATGTCATGTTCGTGTACGGTTGTAAGGAAGGCATCAAAGTCGTATCTGTTATGTATTAGCGCTGGAAATTCTAAAACAGAAGAATTGTTAAATGAGGCATGATAGAATCTAAGATCTTGTGTTCCTCTATGTCGTAACACTAGATGAAAGCTAAAGTTGATCTTAAAGCGACTAATTTGAGCATTGAATATCTTATACAACGTATCTGTCCAGTTGATAGGCTTTTGTATCTCCGGGCTAATAAAGAAGGTGTATGTCGATAAATACTTGTTAATCTTGTGATGTGTCCTGATAGCTTCCCAATTTTCTCTATATATTTGTTGAATATCCGATGGAAGGACGTGTAGTGTCTCTGGTTCTCCGGCTGCTAAGATGCTCACTTCGTCTTCTACCAATTGTTCAAGAATATTCTCGTCTGGTTGTATCTGACTGTTAGTTATATTAGTTTCATTTTGTGGTGTCGTCGAGGTTGTTGGTGGTGTTGTCTCTGATGGTGAAGAGGTAGTTGTCTCTGGTTCTGATGTATCCATACGGGGCTGATGACGTATTCGTTTGTGTTTTTGTAGATTGTCTTTTCTGTTGAAACGTTGTCCACAGATATGACATAAGTGTGGTTGATCTTTCGTATCGTGAATGGTTCGAATGTGACGAGTGAGCTTATAGTTATCACGGAAGTCTTTGTCGCACACTGAACACGTGAAAGTAGATCTGGTGGTCATATTGATAAACTGTATTTTTTTCTCGCTTTCTTACAATCCACAAAAAATGTTCTGGTGTATACAATGTTTCAATGTTTTATCAGAGGCCAACGACACGAACAAGGCTCACACCAAGTTTCACTGCTGTAGCTAGCCAAGTCACTACGTGAAAAATAGCTGGTTACTACACAATGCTCACACCAACTGTTTCACTGCTGTACCAAGTCAGTACGTGAACAATATCTGCTTACTATACAATGCTCACACCAACCTGTTTCACTGCTGTAGCTAGCCAAGTCACGTACGTGAAAAATAGCTGTTACTACACTGCTCACACCAGCCTGAAGCACTGCTGTAGCTACCCAAGTCAGCCCGTGAACTGGTACTGTGGTCACAAGAGACGCCTTCTATTTTATACCTGGTTCTGCACACGACCTAGCTGACGTGGCAGTTTTGTAGACAAGCTATTCTCACGCCGCCCGCCTGCTTCCCACAAAACCGATGACTCATGCTTAATGACTATTGCATATGGCGGTGATGACGTAGGTCTCGGACATCCGCGTTCTTTATCACAAGGGGGTATGTGGTTTGTATAGTTTAGTCTTATGGGTAAGTGTATCTGTACTGATTGAGGTACCAGTAGTAATGTTTTGGGTGTGTCTTTGTGTACTTATGTGTCTGTATATACAAGTGTATCAAGTGTGTATGGGTGTCTGTATGTGTTTGTCTTTGTGTGTTTTTGCTTGTAGGTGTGTAGTTGTGTAATTGATTATGGGTGTGTACTTGAGTATAGTTGTGATGACAGTAGTAATGTTATGGTGTGTCTTTGTGCTTGTCTGTCTTTATGTGTATGTCTGTATGTATAAATGTATCAAGTGTGGATGTCTTTGTGTTTGTAGGTGTGTATTTGTGTAATTGTTTATGGGTGAGTGTGTCTGTCCTTGTTTGCTTCTTTGTTTTCCTGTGTCTGTATGTACAAGTGTGTTTGTTTGGTTGACTGTGTGCTTGTATGTGTGTACACGTGTGTGTATAGTTGTGATGACAGTAGTAATTGTCATGGGTTTGTCTGTAATTATGTATCTGTATGTGTGTACGTGTGTGTGTTGTGTTTCGTTGTCTTTGTATTTGTGTGTATCAAGTATGTGCTTTGCGCTAATATTGGTAGTAGTAGTATCACATACTATTGATGCTTCTTCACTCTACCCACCACCATTCGCACTATACGTACTTTCCCCTCCAATTTCCTTACTTTGACATATTGACCACTGCTTGACCACGTCCATCGCTCACTTTATATCACTACCAATAATCTTAGGCACATCGTCCTCTACAATGGAAGTGGTCACTCGACCACTTGACCCCTACTTGACCACTGCTTAGACCACTACGTTGACACACTAATTTACCACCTTTAAGGCATCAGCCTGTCGCCTAAAATTTTCCTTAACTTGACCGCTTGACCACTGCTTGACCACTGCTTGACCACTAATTTACCACTCTTTAATCATCACCATATCATTACAATCACTTTTCCCTAAAATTTCCTTACTTGACTACTTGACCCTTACTTGACCACTTGACCACTGGTTGACCAGTGTGTAATTGCAAACACCTCTTATTATATTTATGACCACCCCCCCCCCTATATCACTTCTACTTGATCACTAATACCCACCCCTTACCGTCAAATGACACCTATTATAACTTTATACGTTTTCCTTTGTAATCGGTGAATATACCACCCTTTACCTTCACTACTATCACACTGTTCAGATGATAGTAACCATTTCTTACTTCATCGAGTATAACCACGACCCATCACACCCTTTGTTTACCACTACGCACACATTATATCTACACCACCACCATATACCCATGAGTAGAACGACCCCATCACACCCTTGTTCATCACTACGCACACATTATATCTACACCACCACCATATACCCATGAGTAGAACGACCCATCACACCCTTGTTCATCACTACCCATACTAATATACGTAACCACCATATACCCATGAGTAGAAACCACGACCCATCACACCCTTGTTCATCACTACCCATACTAATATACGTAACCACCATATACCCATGAGTAGAACGACCCCATCACACCCTTGTTCATCACTACACCATGCCTAGTGAACACATTCATATACCACACCACCATATACCCATGAGTAGAACGACCCCATCACACCCTTGTTCAGTAACCACCTCTTACTTCGAGTACAACCACGACCCATCACACCCTTTGTTTATCACCATACACATTATGTCTACACCAACATATATAACACCCTCATCCGTACCCTCTCTGTACTACCACTCATCTCACAGAACATTTACCTTAATTACTTCCCCACCAGGCAGCCCCAAAAATTCCACGAAAAAAAATTTCCCACACGCCGCCGCCCAAATTTCCTTCAGCCTCCAGGCTGGAACCGAGTCGACAAATTTCCCCCCTTTCAGCCTAACACCCTACATTACCCTCCAAATTACCCTTCAGCCTACAAGAAATCATGTGGGTGGAGAACGTCCTATACTACTTATGTGGTTATGTGTTCACATGGGAATACAGGGCAGAGCAGAGGATATGTGGTTATGTGTCCACATGGGAATACAGGGGAGAACAGAGGATATATGGTTATGTGTCCCCATGGGAATACAGGGCAGAGCAGAGGATATGTGGTTGTGTCCACATGGGAATACAGGGCAGAGCAGAGGATATGTGGTTATGTGTTCACATGGGAATACAGGGCAGAGCAGAGGATATGTGGTTATGTGTCCACATGGGAATACAGGGGAGAACAGAGGATATGTGGTTATGTGTCCACATGGGAATACAGGGGAGAACAGAGGATATATGGTTATGTGTCCACATGGGAATACAGGGCAGAACAGAGGATATGTGGTTATGTTTCCACGTGCAAGGACTGAATCATATACCTGGAGAATCGCTCATGAACATTTTCATGTTTATTTATATTTCTACAAGGAATGCCATGCATATTTGGAATGTGTACATATGTTGTAGCGTGATACAAATGTACACAAAATAAATAGACATTCTTATATGTACTTGTATGCTCTTGTTCTCTGCTGATTTTTGTGCACATGTTTTGATTTATGTGGGTGTCTTTGTGAGTGTGACTAACCTGTGGAAACTGGAATGGACTTGTTGTCCTGGACATCCGGGGACAACAGGGCAGCATGCAATGAGGCATCATACAATGAGACATGCAATGAGACAGCATGCAATGAGGCGGCAGCAAACAGACAAAGAAACAAAACATAGAAACTGGAACTAGAGCAATGCGTTGCTTACACGGACATGTTGGATGTTTATCCACCTAGAGTGTCACATGGGAAGTTAGCAGCCATGCTCTCCAGTATGTGTAGAAGGAGGTGGATTACTTATAAGCTGGCCCTGAGTGATGGGGCATTGTTTGTGATACACCATATATATCGTTTGTCTATTCTGTACAGATTAACACTGAGCAGAGAATATATGACAGTTGTCCTCTCTATATATGAGAGTTCTTCTTACAGTACATAAAAATATATGAAAATTGTCCTCTCAGTACATGGGAATATATGAGAGTTGTCCTACCAGTACAATAGAATATATAAGAGTTGTCCTCCCAGTACAAGTGAGTAAATTAGAGTTTATTAGAGTTATCCTACCAGTACATGAGAATGTATGAGAGTCGTCCTCCCAGTAAATGGGAATATATGAGAGTTGTCCTACCTGTACAAAAGAATATATGGGAGTTGTCCTTCCAAAATATGAGAGTTATCTTCCCAGTATGTTAGAGTTATCCTACCAGTACATGAGAATATATAAATTGTCCTCCTAGTACATTAAGATATATATATGATAGTTGTTCCATTTCATGGGAATAAATTAGAGTTGTCCTTTCAATACGTGGGAAAATATGACAGTTGTCCTACCAGTACGGGTGAATATATGAGAGTTATCCTCCCAGTACATGGGAATATTTGAGAGTTGCCCTGCAAGTACAAGAGGATATATGAGAGTTGCCGTCTCTAGAACTGTCATAGCGTGGACAGTAAGAGACTGACAACAAAGCTATGGGTGGTCCACTGTGTGCTGTCCTGTCCCGCGGCACAGGCAGGGAGCCAGGCTGTGGGTGGTCCACTGTGTGCTGTCCTGTCCCGCGGCACAGGCAGGGAGCCAGGCTGTGGGTGGTCCACTGTGTGCTGTCCTGTCCCGCGACACAGGCAGGGAGCCAGGCTATGGGTGGTCCACTGTGTGCTGTCCTGTCCCGCGGCACAGGCAGGGAGCCATGCTGTGGGTGGTCCACTGTGTGCTGTCCTGTCCCGCGGCACAGGCAGGGAGCCAGGCTATGGGTGGTCCACTGTGTGCTGTCCTGTCCCGCGGCACAGGCAGGGAGCCAGGCTATGGGTGGTCCACTGTGTGCTGTCCCGTGGCACAGGCAGGGAGCCATGCTGTGGGTGGTCCACTGTGTGCTGTCCTGTCCCGCGGCACAGGCAGGGAGCCAGGCTATGGGTGGTCCACTGTGTGCTGTCCTGTCCCGCGGCACAGGCAGGGAGCCAGGCTATGGGTGGTCCACTGTGTGCTGTCCCGCGGCACAGGCAGGGAGCCAGGCTATGGGTGATCCACTGTGAGCTGTCCTGTCCCGCGGCACAGACAGGGAGCCAGGCTATGGGTGGTCCACTGTGAGCTGTCCCGCGGCACAGGCAGGGAGCCAGGCTATGGGTGGTCCACTGTGAGCTGTCCTGTCCCGCGGCACAGACAGGGAGCCAGGCTATGGGTGGTCCACTGTGTGCTGTCCTGTCCCGCGGCACAGGCAGGGAGCCAGGCTATGGGTGGTCCACTGTGTGCTGTCCCGTGGCACAGGCAGGGAGCCATGCTGTGGGTGGTCCACTGTGTGCTGTCCTGTCCCGCGGCACAGGCAGGGAGCCAGGCTATGGGTGGTCCACTGTGTGCTGTCCTGTCCCGCGGCACAGGCAGGGAGCCAGGCTATGGGTGGTCCACTGTGTGCTGTCCCGCGGCACAGGCAGGGAGCCAGGCTATGGGTGATCCACTGTGAGCTGTCCTGTCCCGCGGCACAGACAGGGAGCCAGGCTATGGGTGATCCACTGTGAGCTGTCCTGTCCCGCGGCACAGGCAGGGAGCCAGGCTATGGGTGGTCCACTGTGAGCTGTCCCGCGGCACAGGCAGGGAGCCAGGCTATGGGTGGTCCACTGTGAGCTGTCCCGCGGCACAGGCAGGGAGCCATGCTATGGGTGGTCCACTGAGTGTTGTCCCGCGGCACAGGCATGGGGGAACAGGCAGGGAGCCAGGCTGTGGGTGGTCCACTAAGTGTTGTCCCATACCGTGGTGAAGAGGTTACGAATGCAATTCGTAATCCCGCATACCGCGTTCCAGACACAACTGTGGGCCTTGCATGGTTTCTATACAAGGGTATAATGCTCGTCGTTCAAAAAGCAATGGTAAACTACTGAACGTAAACTTGCCAAGAAATCACAAACAGCCAACAAAAGAAAACAATGCGGGAGGTGACTGCGACGCCCTGTAAAGGATATGCATCATGTTTTATTTTTTTTTTTTTTTTTGCTGTGTGGCTTAATTGGAGAATTGCAATGGGGTTTTCAACAAATTTCAAAGAAATGTGTGAATTGTATATTATTTTAATTATCCTGCGAGAGTGGAGAGAGAGAACAAGAGACGGAGAGATGGATAAAACTACTGAAAGACAGAGAACGAGGAGATTATTGTCTACATTATTGCCACCAACAACACTCGCCTCTCGTGCTCCCCCAATAACCTGCACACGAAGCGGTGACTGAAACGGCACGGCATAACTTGGCGGTAATTTACGGTTCTGTATAATCCAGGATCTTTCATAAGGCTCTCTAGAACATAGCTGTCATCTGGAGGAAGTTGTCGCAAGGTCAATCTCCGTGTCCAGTACTACTGTCTGTTGTAGGGAGAGGTGACTTAATGCCTGTCTGTTGTAGGGAGAGGTGACTTAATGCCTGTCTGTTGTAGGCAGAGGTGACTTAATGCCTGTCTGTTGTAGGCAGAGGTGACTTAATGCCTGTCTGTTGTAGGCAGAGGTGACTTAATGCCTGTCTGTTGTAGGCAGAGGTGACTTAATGCCTGTACCCATGTCTGTCTGGTGTAGGGAGAGGTGACTTAATGTCAGTGTCAAGTACTCCTGTCTGTTCAGGAAGAGGTGACTTATGCCAGTGTACAGCACTCATGTCTGTTGTAGAGAGAGGTGACTTAATGTCAGTGTACAGCACTCATGTCTGTTGTAGGGAGAGGTGACTTATGCCAGTGTACAGCACTCATGTCTGTTGTAGGGAGAGGTGACTTATGCCAGTGTACAGCACTCATGTCTGTTGTAGGGAGAGGTGACTTAATGTCAGTGTACAGCACTCATGTCTGTTGTAGGGAGAGGTGACTTATGCCAGTGTACAGCACTCATGTCTGTTGTAGGGAGAGGTGACTTAATGCCAGTGTACAGCACTCATGTCTGTTGTAGGGAGAGGTGACTTAATGTCAGTGTACAGCACTCATGTCTGTTGTAGGGAGAGGTGACTTATGCCAGTGTACAGCACTCATGTCTGTTGTAGGGAGAGGTGACTTATGCCAGTGTACAGCACTCATGTCTGTTGTAGGGAGAGGTGACTTAATGCCAGTGTACAGCACTCATGTCTGTTGTAGGGAGAGGTGACTTATGCCAGTGTACAGCACTCATGTCTGTTGTAGGGAGAGGTGACTTATGCCAGTGTACAGCACTCATGTCTGTTGTAGGGAGAGGTGACTTAATGCCAGTGTACAGCACTCATGTCTGTTGTAGGGAGAGGTGACTTAATGCCAGTGTACAGCACTCATGTCTGTTGTAGGGAGAGGTGACTTAATGCCTGTGTACATCACTCATGTCTGTTGTAGGGAGAGGTGACTTATGCCAGTGTACAGCACTCATGTCTGTTGTAGGGAGAGGTGACTTAATGCCAGTGTACAGCACTCATGTCTGTTGTAGGGAGAGGTGACTTATGCCAGTGTACAGCACTCATGTCTGTTGTAGGGAGAGGTGACTTAATGCCAGTGTACAGCACTCATGTCTGTTGTAGGGAGAGGTGACTTAATGCCAGTGTACAGCACTCATGTCTGTTGTAGGGAGAGGTGACTTAATGCCAGTGTACAGTACTCATGTCTGTTGTAGGGAGAGGTGACTTAATGCCAGTGTACAGCACTCATGTTTGTTGTAGGGAGAGGTGACTTATGCCAGTGTACAGCACTCATGTCTGTTGTAGGGAGAGGTGACTTATGCCAGTGTACAGCACTCATGTCTGTTGTAGGGAGAGGTGACTTAATGCCAGTGTACAGCACTCATGTCTGTTGTAGGGAGAGGTGACTTAATGCCAGTGTACAGCACTCATGGTCTGTTGTAGGGAGAGGTGACTTATGCCAGTGTACAGCACTCATGTCTGTTGTAGGGAGAGGTGACTTATGCCAGTGTACAGCACTCATGTCTGTTGTAGGGAGAGGTGACTTATGCCAGTGTACAGCACTCATGTCTGTTGTAGGGAGAGGTGACTTAATGACGATGTCCAGTACTCATGTCTGTCGTAGGGAGAGGTGACTTAATGACGATGTCCAGTACTCATGTCTGTTGTAGGGAGAGGTTACTTAATGCCGGTGTCAGACAGCGGGTTCTCAACCACTGCCTGGTGAATCTTAATGAAGAGAGGAGAGTAAGTGAGGAAGTCCACGAGATCCAGCGAGCTCAGGTGACCCAGTTGTTGCCGGACTTGCTCCTGGTGTCGGCGGCTGATCCCTCCAGACCTGAGCTCCACCATCAAGTGGTCCAGGTTCATGTAGCTGGTGTCGGGGTCGACACACACCTCCCACAGTCGCTGAAATAGTCATAGACAGCTAGTGACTGGGGTCACAGTATCTGTCGTCTGATATCTCTACACAGTATCTGTCATCTGATATCTCTACACAGTATCTGTCATCTGATATCTCTACACAGTCGCTGAAATAGTCATACACAGCTGGTGACTGGGGGTACGCGCGGTCATAGTATCTGTCATCTGATATCTCTACACAGTATCTGTCATCTGATATCTCTACACAGTATCTGTCATCTGATATCTCTACACAGTATCTGTCATCTGATATCTCTATACAGTATCTGTCATCTGATATCTCTACACAGTATCTGTCATCTGATATCTCTACACAGTCGCTGAAATAGTCATACACACAGCTGGTGACTGGAGTCACATAATCTGTCATCTGATATCTCTGCACACGTCACTTGTATTGTCTCACACTTTTAACATTATAGGTCTCTAAATATTTTTATAATCGAGTTTCAAACAGACATATTCCTGATTAGTTGATGCGTGTAGTATTTAAGTTTTTTTTCGCATTTGTAATGACCCAGATTTCTTCATGCAAGTAGTGTTTCAGATTTGTTCATACATATAGTGTCATAGATTTTTTCATGCATAGTGTCATAGATTTGTTCATACATATAGTGTGGTAGATTTGTTCATACATATAGTGTCGTAGATTTGTTCATACATATAGTGTCGTAGATTTGTTCATGAATATAGTGTCGTAGATTTGTTCATGAATATAGTGTCGTAGATTTGTTCATACATATGGTGTAGTAGATTTGTTCATACATATAGTGTCATAGATTTGTTCACATATAGTGTCGTAGATTTGTTCATACATATAGTGTCGTAGATTTGTTCATGTATATAGTGTCATAGATTTGTTCATACATATAGTGTCGTAGATTTGTTCATGTATATAGTGTCGTAGATTTGTTCATGTATATAGTGTCATAGATTTGTTCATACATATAGTGTAGTAGATTTGTTCATGTATATAGTGTCATAGATTTGTTCATACATATAGTGTCGTAGATTTGGTCATGTATATAGTGTCATAGATTTGTTCATACATATAGTGTAGTAGATTTGTTCATGTATATAGTGTCATAGATTTGTTCATACATATAGTGTCGTAGATTTGTTCATGTATATAGTGTCGTAGATTTGTTCATGAATATAGTGTCGTAGATTTGTTCATGAATATAGTGTAGTAGATTTGTTCATACATATGGTGTAGTAGATTTGTTCATACATATAGTGTCATAGATTTGTTCACATATAGTGTCGTAGATTTGTTCATACATATGGTGTCGTAGATTTGTTCATACATATAGTGTCGTAGATTTGAACATGTATATAGTGTCATAGATTTTTTCATACATATAGTGTCGTAGATTTGTTCATGTATAGTGTTTCAGATTTGTTCATACATATAGTGTCATAGATTTTTTCATGCATAGTGTCATAGATTTGTTCATACATATAGTGTAGTAGATTTGTTCATACATATAGTGTAGATTTGTTCATACATATAGTGTCGTAGATTTGTTCATGAATATAGTGTCGTAGATTTGTTCATGAATATAGTGTCATAGATTTGTTCATGTATATAGTGTCATAGATTTGTTCATACATATAGTGTCGTAGATTTGTTCATGTATATAGTGTCATAGATTTGTTCATACATATAGTGTCGTAGATTTGTTCATGTATATAGTGTCATAGATTTGTTCATACATATAGTTTCATAGATTTGTTCATACATATAGTTTCATAGATTTGTTCTACATATAGTTTAGTAGATATGTTCATGCATATAGTGTCGTAGATTTGTTCATACATAGTGTCGTAGATTTGTTCATGTATATAGTGTAGTAGATTTGTTCATGCATATAGTGTAGTAGATTTGTTCATGCATATAGTGTCGTAGATTTGTTCATACATATAGTGTCATAGATTTGTTCTACATATAGTTTAGTAGATTTGTTCATGCATATAGTGTCGTAGATTTGTTCATACATAGTGTCGTAGATTTGTTCATGTATATAGTGTAGTAGATTTGTTCATGCATATAGTGTCGTAGATTTATTCATGCATATAGTGTCGTAGATTTGTTCTACATATAGTTTAGTAGATTTGTTCATGCATATAGTGTCGTAGATTTGTTCATACATAGTGTCGTAGATTTGTTCATGTATATAGTGTAGTAGATTTGTTCATGCATATAGTGTCGTAGATTTGTTCATGCATATAGTGTCGTAGATTTGTTCATACATATAGTGTCGTAGATTTGTTCATGCATATAGTGTCGTAGATTTGTTCATACATATAGTGTCGTAGATTTGTTCATGTATATAGTGTAGTAGATTTGTTTATACATATAGTGTCATAGATTTGTTCATGCATATAGTGTCGTAGATTTGTTCTACATATAGTTTAGTAGATTTGTTCATGCATATAGTGTCGTAGATTTGTTCATACATATAGTGTCGTAGATTTGTTCATACATATAGTGTCGTAGATTTGTTCATACTTATAGTGTCATAGATTTGTTCTACATATAGTTTAGTAGATTTGTTCATACATATAGTGTCGTAGATTTGTTCATACATATAGTGTCGTAGATTTGTTCATACATATAGTGTCATAGATTTGTTCTACATATAGTTTAGTAGATTTGTTCATGCATATAGTGTCGTAGCTTTGTTCATACATAGTGTCATAGATTTGTTCATGTATATAGTGTAGTAGATTTGTTCATACATATAGTGTCGTAGATTTGTTCATGCATATAGTGTCGTAGATTTGTTCATACATATAGTGTCGTAGATTTGTTCATACATATAGTGTCGTAGATTTGTTCATACATATAGTGTCGTAGATTTGTTCATACATATAGTGTCATAGATTTGTTCATACATATAGTGTCATAGATTTGTTCTACGTATAGTTTAGTAGATTTGTTCATGCATATAGTGTCGTAGATTTGTTCATACATATAGTGTCATAGATTTGTTCACATATAGTGTCGTAGATTTGTTCATACATATAGTGTCGTAGATTTGTTCATGTATATAGTGTCATAGATTTGTTCATACATATAGTGTCGTAGATTTGGTCATGTATATAGTGTCATAGATTTGTTCATACATATAGTGTAGTAGATTTGTTCATGTATATAGTGTCATAGATTTGTTCATACATATAGTGTCGTAGATTTGTTCATGTATCTAGTGTCGTAGATTTGTTCATGAATATAGTGTCGTAGATTTTTTCATGAATATAGTGTAGTAGATTTGTTCATACATATGGTGTAGTAGATTTGTTCATACATATAGTGTCATAGATTTGTTCACATATAGTGTCGTAGATTTGTTCATACATATGGTGTCGTAGATTTGTTCATACATATAGTGTCGTAGATTTGAACATGTATATAGTGTCATAGATTTGTTCATACATATAGTGTCGTAGATTTGTTCATGTATAGTGTTTCAGATTTGTTCATACATATAGTGTCATAGATTTTTTCATGCATAGTGTCATAGATTTGTTCATACATATAGTGTAGTAGATTTGTTCATACATATAGTGTCGTAGATTTGTTCATGTATATAGTGTCATAGATTTGTTCATACATATAGTGTCGTAGATTTGTTCATGTATATAGTGTCATAGATTTGTTCATACATATAGTTTCATAGATTTGTTCATACATATAGTTTCATAGATTTGTTCTACATATAGTTTAGTAGATATGTTCATGCATATAGTGTCGTAGATTTGTTCATACATAGTGTCGTAGATTTGTTCATGTATATAGTGTAGTAGATTTGTTCATGCATATAGTGTAGTAGATTTGTTCATGCATATAGTGTCGTAGATTTGTTCATACATATAGTGTCATAGATTTGTTCTACATATAGTTTAGTAGATTTGTTCATGCATATAGTGTCGTAGATTTGTTCATACATAGTGTCGTAGATTTGTTCATGTATATAGTGTAGTAGATTTGTTCATGCATATAGTGTCGTAGATTTATTCATGCATATAGTGTCGTAGATTTGTTCTACATATAGTTTAGTAGATTTGTTCATGCATATAGTGTCGTAGATTTGTTCATACATAGTGTCGTAGATTTGTTCATGTATATAGTGTAGTAGATTTGTTCATGCATATAGTGTCGTAGATTTGTTCATGCATATAGTGTCGTAGATTTGTTCATACATATAGTGTCGTAGATTTGTTCATGCATATAGTGTCGTAGATTTGTTCATACATATAGTGTCGTAGATTTGTTCATGTATATAGTGTAGTAGATTTGTTTATACATATAGTGTCATAGATTTGTTCATGCATATAGTGTCGTAGATTTGTTCTACATATAGTTTAGTAGATTTGTTCATGCATATAGTGTCGTAGATTTGTTCATACATATAGTGTCGTAGATTTGTTCATACATATAGTGTCGTAGATTTGTTCATACTTATAGTGTCATAGATTTGTTCTACATATAGTTTAGTAGATTTGTTCATACATATAGTGTCGTAGATTTGTTCATACATATAGTGTCGTAGATTTGTTCATACATATAGTGTCATAGATTTGTTCTACATATAGTTTAGTAGATTTGTTCATGCATATAGTGTCGTAGCTTTGTTCATACATAGTGTCGTAGATTTGTTCATGTATATAGTGTAGTAGATTTGTTCATACATATAGTGTCGTAGATTTGTTCATGCATATAGTGTCGTAGATTTGTTCATACATATAGTGTCGTAGATTTGTTCATACATATAGTGTCGTAGATTTGTTCATACATATAGTGTCGTAGATTTGTTCATACATATAGTGTCATAGATTTGTTCATACATATAGTGTCATAGATTTGTTCTACGTATAGTTTAGTAGATTTGTTCATGCATATAGTGTCGTAGATTTGTTCATACATAGTGTCGTAGATTTGTTCATGTATATAGTGTAGTAGATTTGTTCATACATATAGTGTCATAGATTTGTTCATACATATAGTGTCATAGATTTGTTCATACATATAGTGTCGTAGATTTGTTCATACATATTAGTGTCGTAGATTTGTTCATACATATAGTGTCATAGATTTGTTCATGTATATAGTGTCGTAGATTTGTTCATGCAGTTGGTATTTTATATTTGTTCAAACATGTATGCCTTAGATTTGTTCATGCATTTAGTGTCGTATATTTGTTCATGTATATAGTGTTGTAGATTTGTTCATGCATTTAGTGTCGTATATTTGTTCATGTATATAGTGTAGTAGATTTGTTCATACATATAGTGTCGTAGATTTGTTCATACATATAGTGTCATAGATTTGTTCATGTATATAGTGTCGTAGATTTGTTCATGCAGTTGGTATTTTATATTTGTTCAAACATGTATGCCTTAGATTTGTTCATGCATTTAGTGTCGTAAATTTGTTCATGCATGTAGTAATTTAGATTTTTTCAATACATGTAGTGTCTCAGATATGTTCATGTATATAGTGTCGTAGATTTGTTCATGCATGTAGTATTTTAGATTTTTGTCAAACATGCAGTGTCTCAGATATGTTCATGCATTTAGTGTCGCAGATTTGTTCATGCAGTTAGTATTTTAGATTTGTTCATTCAGGAAGTATTTTAGATTTGTTCATGTATATAGTGTAGTAGATTTGTTCATACATATAGTGTCGTAGATTTGTTCATACATATAGTGTCGTAGATTTGTTCATACATATAGTGTCGTAGATTTGTTCATACATATAGTGTCGTAGATTTGTTCATACATATAGTGTCGTAGATTTGTTCATACATATAGTGTCGTAGATTTGTTCATACATATAGTGTCGTAGATTTGTTCATACATATAGTGTCGTAGATTTGTTCATACATATAGTGTCGTAGATTTGTTCATACATATAGTGTCGTAGATTTGTTCATACATATAGTGTCGTAGATTTGTTCATGTATATAGTGTCGTAGATTTGTTCATGCAGTTAGTATTTTATATTTGTTCAAACATGTAGTGTCTTAGATTTGTTCATGCATTTAGTGTCGTAAATTTGTTCATGCATGTAGTATTTTAGATTTGTTCAAACATGTAGTGTCTCAGGTGTGTTCATATTTGTAGTGTCGTAGATGTGTTCATATTTTGATCAAGTCAGTGACTATATTAAAGCATAATAACTGAATGAGAAGAGTGGAAATATGAAAAAACAAAAAAAAATAAACAAACAAATAAGGCAATGAAAAGAAAATGAACACAAAATGTTCTACTTATCCAAGATTCCCAGACTGGGAAACTATCTCAGATCTAGTGTCTTCAGTTCTACTTACAAATGTGATCTCCTACTATCTATAAAGGTACTGTCTATAAAGGTACTGTCTATCAAAGTAATATCTATAAAGTTACTGCCTATAAAGGAACTGTCTAGACCAGTGGTTCTCAACCGGTGGGGAATTCTCCCCCCCCCCCCCCCCCCGAGGGGATTTTAGTGTTTCCAGGGAGGAGAGGGGGGGGGGGGGAATTAAGATTATTTCAATATTGCGTTAATACAAGAACCGATTACTTGATATTGTTTTTCCCTTCATACTTTACGGTTCTGTACGTCTCACCCTTCTAACATTCATTTTATAAAGTAAGTAGACCCATAAATCACGTTTTATGTGGGTGTCTAGACTTGATTTGGTATGCGCTATTAAATTTAGCTTCCATTAGTACGTATACTGTGTAAAAGGGGGGGGGGGAGAGATTTTTAGGTAGGAAATACGAAAAGGGGGGGGGGGACGTTCTGAAAATATGGTGAAGGGGGGCACGGGTCAAAAAAGGTTGAGAACCACTGGTCTAGACACTAGACTGTTCCAGACACCAGAAGACACCCGATGTTCAAGAAGAGAAGAGAAGAATGACGCGTTCCAAGCCTGAAACTAGAAGACACCCGATGTTCAAGAAGAGAAGGGATGAAACCCCTACCGACATCAAGTAAGTCAAGAAGATGGTGGGGGGAGGGGGGGGGGGGTGAGGAGAGCTGCCTACTAGCTGTACCAAAGCGCTAACACTTTCAGAAGCCACAAATTAAGCGACCACTGGGGAAAGTGACGAAACCCCCGCCGCAAACTGACAATGGACTAGAAACATCAACAGTCTGAACGCTTTATTCCTAGAATTATATAATACTCTCGGTGCCAGAGGGCTGGCTAGAGTAGAATAATGTGTCGCAGCCAGACAGACATCTGCCGATACTGTGCCGAAGACCGCGCCTTCAACAAATGTCCGCTGGCCAAACAGACACGGATTTCTGAAAGCCTAATGATAATAGAAAATGTGCTAACTGCCTTGGCAAGCACTGAGCAAGTTATTTGGGCTGCCCGTACCTCTAAAGACACAGTGGCGCAATAATAATCGCCGTAACGACAAACGCACATTTAAAGGAAGCACGGACGAGCCAGAAGCCATCATCGACAAACGGAAAAACAGGAAGAAACGGACACAGAGGAAACCCCGCCGGTCAAATCCCCAACTGACGTCACGGGCATAAACTCTGTTACATCAAAAAGTCAGCTGACACTGACACAGAGGAAAATATAAACTTTACCCGCACCATGAATCATCACAATTATAACCAACGCTGCTAAAGTAGGTTGAACGAGGTAGAAAGTTTTGTTTTTCTTTCTATATATTGGAGATTCGTACTGTCTATCAAGGTACTGCATATCTAGGTTACTGTCTCTCAAGGTAATATCTGTCAAGATACTGTCTATTGAGATACTGTCGACCTTGACCTCTGGTCTGCCTAGAACTGACCTTGCATAGAAAAGTCTTCATCTCCAGCAGCTGGAAGTTCATCTCTCGGACCATCAGCCGCATCCAGGAGCTGTGCGCATGCGCCGGGAGAAGAGGGAGAAACATTGGTTAGTCTTGGGTGTAGGGGAGAAACATTGATTACTCTCGGGTGAGGAGAGAAACACCAGTTACTCTCGGGTGTATGGGGGGGGGGGAGAGAAGGAGATACACTGGGTTGTCTCGGGTGTAGGGGAGAAACATTGGTTACTCTCGGGTGTATGGGGGGGGGGGGGGAGAAGGAGATACACTGGGTTGTCTCGGGAGTAGGGGAGAAACACTGGTTACTCTCGGGTGTATGGGGGGGGGGGGAGACGGAGATACACTGGGTTGTCGCGGGTGTAGGGGAGAAACATTGGTACTCTCGGGTGTATGGGGAGGAGGAGATACACTGGGTTGTCTCGGGTGTAGGGGAGAAACATTGGTACTCTCGGGTGTATGGGGAGGAGGAGATACACTGGGTTGTCTCGGGTGCAGGGGAGAAACATTGGTTACTCTCGGGTGTAGGGGAGAAACATTGGTTACTCTCGGGTGTTGGTGAGAAACATTGGTTACTCTCGGGTGCAGGGGAGAAACATTGGTTACTCTCGGGTGCAGGGGAGAAACATTGGTTACTCTCGGGTGTAGGGGAGAAACATTGGTTACTTTCGGGTGCAGGGGAGAAACATTGGTTACTCTCGGGTGTTGGGGAGAAACATTGGTTACTTTCGGGTGTATAGGGAGGAGAAGGAGATACACTGGGTTGTCTCGGGTGTAGGGGAGAAACATTTGTTACTCTTGGGTGTAGGGGAGAAGAGGAAGACACATTGGTAACTCTGGTATGTAGGGGAGACACACTGGTAGCTCTGGCTGTACTTCGTGTCAGTGTTGTGTAGGGGAGACACACTGGTAGCTCTGGCTGTACTTCGTGTGTCAGTGTTGTGTAGGGGAGACACACTGGTAGCTCTGGCTGTACTTCGTGTGTCAGTGTTGTGTAGGGGAGACACACTGGTAGCTCTGGCTGTACTTCGTGTGTCAGTGTTGTGTCATCTTGAATGTGTCACAGACAGCTGTTTTCATGTAACACTATCATCATCATGTATGAGTTCATGTGGCAGTTCCAACCCCAGTCACAAACTACAGCTTTCAATGAGAATGTTGTCTAGTGCGTCCTCTAGTCTCTACTTTTTTTCTTCCCCTTCTATGAACGACAAACAATACATGTGTGTTTATTTATGAACTTTCCAAACCACTGTGTTGGCAAAGTATTTTAACTTTCGCGACAAGATTCTATTTATGATTTGGTTCTATTCCAATGTTCTATCTTGCAGAATGGCAGTAAGATTTTTCTCCTTGGACAGCGAAGTTACAAGAACTGTTTCTGTAACATTGTAACATTTCTGTTCATTTCGAAAGCCCAGATTTTCTTCTGAAGAAGATGACGAACCTTTCCATGACTCACTTCTGCACTTTGCCAGGAAAGACGCTTGTTGTTCTCAACAATGTTAATGGACTGTTTCTCTCCTGTGAGGTCTCAACAAGTTTACTGTGCTACTTCTTACGTGCGTTCAGTTGTGGCCACCGCACGAGACATCAGCTGCCGGAGATGTGGAATCAGACTGCAGTTGTGGCCACCGCACGAGACATCAGCTGCCGGAGATGTGGAAGCAGACTGCAGTTGTGGCCACCGCACGAGACATCAGCTGCCCGAGATATGGAAGCAGACTGCAGTTGTGGCTACCGCACGAGACATCAGCTGCCCGAGATATGGAAGCAGACTGCAGTTGTGGCTACCGCACGAGACATCAGCTGCCCGAGATATGGAATCAGACTGCAGTTGTGGCTACCGCACGAGACATCAGCTGCCCGAGATATGGAAGCAGACTGCAGTTGTGGCTACCGCACGAGACATCAGCTGCCCGAGATATGGAATCAGACTGCAGTTGTGGCTACCGCACGAGACATCAGCTGCCGGAGATGTGGAAGCAGACTGCAGTTGTGGCCACCGCACGAGACATCAGCTGTGCGAGATTTGGAAGCAGACTTCATTGCGTTTATGCTAACAATAGTATGAGCGTCGGTAAAGGGAGCTGCGTGGTCTCGAGGTATGGTGTCCGCCTCGAGTGCTGGAGGTCCCGGGTTCAAGCCCCGGTGAGGACCGGGATTTATTTCACATGGACTTCTAGTAATAAAATTTCCCATGGTCTCTGGTAGTGAGATCGGACGCCCGTGTGTATTGTTGCGCACGTAAAAAATCCCTTGGCAGTTGGAAATCGAAAAAGAGTAGCCCAACGGCGTTACCCGGGCTAAATTTCGAGTTAAAAATCTACCCAAAGTATTTCAGGATCCTCGCTGGTGCTACGGCGTTCTCCAGACTCAGGTTTGAGTTAGGAGAAGAACGGAGCACTTATGGGTTACACCCGTGTGCCGTGATGTTGATACATCGACTAAACTAAGCTATGAGCGTCGGTCATTCAGAAAGCATTTGCAAACTACTGAACGTAAACTGGACTTGTAAATTACAACCAGCCATAAATGTTGGGATAATTGCCACAACCTGTTAAATGTCATGAACTAATTGACTTAGTGTTCAGACATGACAAGGGATGCGGTTATAAATAGAAATGGTGTATGACGAGTCGGTGTGTATGTTCTATCTCACGTCATTGGATGTGACCGAACACAAGTGACGTGTTAACTACGTCATACCGCCAGCATGTCAGACATCTGTCAACACCTGCACGTTGTCACGACAATGATGATCACTTTGTCATCTACTTACTCTAGCGACGTGATTTTCTGTGACAGCGCAGCCAGCGTGGCGAACAATCGAAAGTCTGCGCCGTCAGTCACGCTGTAGCCTGTCAACTCCATGATCTGTGAAATAGAGAAGAGGTGGTGGGGAGTGTGTGATTGAGTCTGGCCATGTGAAATATGGAGTGATTTTCTGTATTGTCTTCCCTTGTGTTCGTGGTTATTTCATGAGCATTGTTATCTTTGCGATATTTGTTGTTGTTGTTGTTTATCTTCTTCTTCTTCTTCTTCTACCGGTGCAGAGTCTATTATCATCATCATGTGTTATGCCGAAAGGCGTATGCGGTGAAGTTTCGCCATCTCACACGATGACTAAAATATGTGTTCTAGTCCCGATTTGTGCTTGTTAATGGCATCTCTTGATCTCCTAGAATGATCCTGCTCAATATTTTCCCAGGAAATGACAACAACATTATTCCTCTGCAGTTGTCACACCTGCATGCCTTCTCTCCTTGGTAACTTCACCAGATATCCTTTTTTTCTGTCCTGCTGGTTTGTCTTCAGCCTTCCAGACTCAACTATATAATGTGTGCAGTTCTTCTTCTTCTTTCGTTCGCCTGAAATATGTTTATAACTGCAATGTTGTCTCTTGTATGAATCTAACAGTCTTTTTTAGTTCATTCAGCGGTCCATAGAGTTTATCTTCCACTGTTGTCTCTCTAGGCCAGAAGGTTCGCCTGGATATGTTGTAGTTTGGGCAATCCTGGAGTATGTGCTCTGCTGTCTGCGACGCCAAACCACATGTGCACATGGCTGAGTCACCAATCTTGAATTTTGTATACATGTGGTTGCGTAATCTATTGTGTCCTGTTCTGAGGCGCAGAAGAATGACCTGTTCTGGTCTGTCCATAACGTGGTAGTCGTCTTGAGTAAGGTTTGGTGGCCTTCTGATTGATTTGATCATTCTTTTCTTTTGGTGGTATGTAATAGGCACATCAGGTTGTTCTTCTTTTGCTCCTTCCTTAGCCAATCGATCAGCTCTGTCGTTTCCGGGGACTCCACAGTGGGATGGTATCCACTGTATGGTGATCTTACGCTGACTGCTAAGTTCAGAAAGTAGTGTCCTCAGAACTGGCAATTTCCCAGACAGGAGCGCCTCTATTACGGATTTTGCATCTGTCAATATCACCACAGGTTGTGTACCATGGCTGGTATTTTGTAATTTCTCTGTGGCTATCTTGATTGCCTCAATTTCAGCATCATAGTTATGGCAGTACTTTCCTGTTGGTACTCTGGCCTGTGTCCCTAGTATTATTTGGGTATTCTATGTACACTCCCGCTCCTCCATTTCGAACAGCATTTTGTGCTGACCCATCTGTGTAGACTCGGATCCAGAGATCCTGTGGGTATTCGTCATCAAGGAAGCTGAGAGTGGCTGTTCTGCGCTGTACACTGTTCTGTTCTTCCTTGTCAAATATTCCTCTCACTTTTGTACTGGATTTGTAGCGATATTCTATGTTCATCTTTCCACGTGGTTCGCTCTGGAATAGTTGTCAGGGGATATCAACTGTGGGAAGATCGATGGTTTCTCTGCAGAGTTCTTTAGCCTGGTGGATGAAACTACTTCTTTTCAACCGCCCCATAGCTAAGTTTTCAAATCGGTTCTTCATAGGGTGGCCTGGCAAGCTGAGAACTTTTCTGCTTGTATTAGTGTTTTTGTATCGCTGCGTTCTCTTAAAGCTTGTGTCCTCCCATTTTCTCCATTGCTACTATAGGGGTTGATCTCATCCCTCCTGTGATGACTCTAAGAGCTTGATTTTGCACCTTGTCCAGCTCCTGCAATGTAGTTTTGATGCTGAACACCACGCAGTTGACCCGTATTCCAAGTGTGGTCGTATGCTCTGTTGATAAACTTTGCTAAGTATTTTCCCACTGGCTCCCCACGTGGTTCCAGTTAGCTTTCTCAGGATGGCAATTTTCCTTCTGGCTTTTGCTACTGCTTTTTTTATGTGTTTTCTCCATGTCAGCCTGTCGTCGAATGTTACACCAAGGTATGTTGGTTCCTTATCTTCTCTTAGGGGTGTTCCATTTATCTGAATGCTCCCTGCCTTTTGTTTCGGAGAAAGGGTAAATAGAGTGGTGCTGCACTTGTCAGTGTTTATGCTGATACACCATCTATCCGCCCATGCAACAAATGTATCTACAGCTCTCTGTAGCAATATGGTGGCCACTGATGCATGTTCATTTGCTGCTCCACAAAACCAGGTCATCAGCGTACATTGCGCTTTAATTCCATCGGTAGATTAGCAACAAGATCATTGATGAAGATTAGAAAAAGTGTTGGGGACAAGACTCCGCCCTGGGGAACACCGTGACGCAATAGTACTTTCTTGCTCTTGAGACCGTCTATCTGTATTCGGGCTCTTCTGTTGTGCAAGTATGCTTTCACCCATTTGTACATTCTTCCATTGACTTTACAGTTTCTCAGTTTCTTCATCAGACCTTCTTTCCAGACTTTGTCAAAGGCTTTCTTCAGATCTATCCAAGCCGCAAGTACCAGCTTCTTCTCTTGGAATGCATCCTCAACTTCTTGAGAGAGGTAGGTTGTCTGATCTTCCGTAGAGTAGCACTGCCTAAAGGCCAGCCTGTTGTGGCACAAGGATGTTTTCACTTTCAATGTACCACTGTAGTCTGTGATTGATGACGCGTTCCATTGTTTTGCAGAGACAACTGGTGAGGCTAATGGGTCTGTAGCTGGAGGCAATGGAACTGTCTTTCCCAGATTTGAGGAAGGGTATCATGATTGCTTCTCTCCAGACTTGTGGAACACTGCCTAAGGTCCATGTATTATTAAAGATCTGTAGCAACTTTGCTTTGGCCTCTGTTCCTAGGTTTCCTGATCATTTCATTGGAGATACCATCAGCTCCTGGCGATTTCTCATTTCAGTTTTGATATGGCTAGCTCCAGTTCACTGAATGTGATAGGTGTCTCCATAAACCTCATGTACAATTTCCTTCTGTCCTGTATTTTGCCATTTCTCTAGAATCTCCTGTTGTTTCTCTGGACTAATTTCAATATTGTTATCTTGTGCGAATGAGTCCGCAAAATGGTCAGCTGCTTGCTTTCCTGTTAAAATGTTTCCGTCTTTATGTAGCGCAATTTTTGAGTTTCTCCCTGTGCCCTCATCGTTAAGCTGTTTTATTAGCCTCCATAACTTCCTTGTGTCTCTTTCAAAGTTCAGTGACTCTGTTTTCTCCTGCCAGCTTTTCGTCTAGCCTGCAGCTTGGGCCCTTTGAAATTTGGCTTTTGCGTGCTGATATTTATTGTGGTGCTCTTGGCTGGGATTGGCCTCTGCTTGTTTTCTACATACATCCACATCATTATGCAACTGTTCCAGTTCACTATTCCAGTAGGGTTTATAATGTTTACGGGCTCCTCTTGGTATTGTTTCTCGTGCTGCCTGTAGTATGCATTTCCCAAACTCTTCAACTACTTTATTTATGTCCTTCTCAGTGTTCTGGTTTTTAACCAGTATGCTGGTGCGATGCTTGTACATTGCCCAGTCTGCTTTCTTGTAGTTCCACCTCGAGAGGGTGCTGCTTTCACTTACAAACTCATTTTCTACAGTTAGAAAGACTGGCCGGTGGTCACTGCCACCAAGTTGTTTCCCAACAATTCGTGTAATGTTCCACTCCAGGTCTGGTGAATAAAACGCCTGTTCTATGCTGACATCTGGTTCAGTAATGTGTGCAGTAATTTAACAGAGGTATTAATTGTGGTTTCTACAACTTCTGCTGGGATACCACCAGGGCCAGTGGCTTTCCCATCTTTCATGAGTTGGATAATGTTTCTTATTTAGATGGTTTCTCTCGGTGGATATCCAGTCCATGTCTACTCGAGGGTACATGGGCGTCTTGTGGGATTGTTCCACCCAGAAGTTGCCAAAGGGATTCGACCTATTATTATTTGACTGAATGTTGGTGAGAACTTTCCTGTTTCTATGTATAATAACTTGCATGGATTGGTTATATTTTCCTGCTCTTTGTTGTTTGTTATTTTAATGGTGTTTCCTTTAGCTGCTGGTCTTTTTGCCTCTGCCTCTGCTGTTATACTATCTCAACAGTGTCTTGCCTTGACCCACTTTACATCCATCATGATCCACTTTCTAACTTCTTTCTTGGCTTCTGTGAATTTTCACGAGCGTTTCTTTAGTAGCTCAGGGTTTGCTATTCTTTAGATCTACTTTTTTGTTTTCTGTTCTTCTATTGCTTAAAGATTTCAGCCGTTACCCGTGATTTATCTTTTCGGTCTCCTGTTTCGAGAGCCTGCAAAGACATAATCCATTCATTAACCTGCTGCCGGCGCCTGCCGTACTGACCTGGTTTACTGGTTGCAGCGTGATCTGGTACTTGTTCCAGACTGTGACCAGAGATAGTTCCTTCGTTCCTTGGTTTCTGGAACATTCGGTATTGTATCCGGGAGCAGCGGTGGTACAGCGGCTAGCACGTTTGCCTGCCAGTCCAGGGGTCAGACGTTCCATCCCCAATGAGACTGAAATTTGTTGGGGGTCATTTGCCAAGACTGGTTCGACCCAGCCTAACGTGGGCACGTGTTGGACCCAGCCTAACATGGGTACGTGTTGGACCCAGCCTAACGTGGGTACGTGTTGGACCCAGCCTAACATGGGTACGTGTTGGACGCAGCCTAACATGGGTACGTGTTGGACCCAGCCTAAAGTGGGTACGTGTTGGACCCAGCCTAACATGGGTACGTGTTGGACCCAGCCTAAAGTGGGTACGTGTTGGACCCAGCCTAAAATGGGTACGTGTTGGACCCAGCCTAACATGGGTACATGTTGGACCCAGCCTAACATGGGTACGTGTTGGACCCAGCCTAACATGGGTACGTGTTGGACCCAGCCTAACATGGGTAAGTGTTGGACCCAGCCTAACATGGGTACGTGTTGGACCCAGCCTAACATGGGTACGTGTTGGACCCAGCCTAACATGGGTACGTGTTGGACACAGCCTAACATGGGTACGGCACGGCACACAATGGTGATGATGATAATAATGGTGGTGATTTAATGCTATTTACCCCTCTATTGCAAGACGAGAGTCAGGACTTCTGCCCTATGTGCCGCCTTAGGCTCAAGAGGAAAGACTAACTAACCCCTCTGCCTCTGTTCAGAAAGCAACGGCAAACTACTGAACGTAAAATTGCTTGGAAACAAACAACTGAACGTAAAATTGCCTGGAAACATCAACCGAGATGGATGGTTAAGTCCTGTACAGGACGTGCAATTTATTTTGTTTAGAATAACGAAGACACAAACAATAGATTGCACGATTTATTGCCTAGAATATTTCGCTGTATCTCGTCAGGTACATACTGCAGAAATCACAGAAAATAAAATAAAATTACAATATAAATTCTTCAAGTTGAAATATACACATGTTCGCACAATAATTTCAATTGTCTACCACGGTAATTTTAAACTGAATAGGCCATATTTGTGCAAGCAGAAAGACATGATAGTCAGTTTACAATTACCGTGGTAGACAATCGACATTACTGTGTGAATATGTGTATATTTCAGCTTGAAGGATTTATCTAGTTATATTACTTTATGTTGTGTGAATATTGCGGTATGTACCTGACGAAATACAGCGAAATATGCCAGACAATACATCGTGCAATCTATTGTTTGTGTCTTCGTTATTCAAACATGAAAACATTTGCCCCGAAGCAGCGTCTTGCCATGTGTCTCTGACGTGAAAGTGCCATCACATTTTGCAGCCCTAGAGCCATGAGGGACAGGTGGTCAGTCTTTCCTCACTTTGACCAGCGACGAGCCCATCTGTCGAATCCGTCCGACCGTACTCGTGACCTTACCCGCGCAGCTCGCTATCAGCTCCGCTAGCGCACCCGCCTCCTCACTGTATGTAACCTCACTGTATGACCTTTTCACTGTATGACCTTCTCACTGTATGACCTTCTCACTGTATGACCTTCTCACTGTATGACCTTCCCACTGTATGACCACAGTCAATTGTCTGTCCTTGCATTTAGTAATGTGAAATGTTCTATGCTAGCATCTGTTATGTTGGATAGTGTATAATGTTCTATCCTGGCATCTGGTTCAGTAATGTATAATGCTCTATGCTGGCATCTGGTTCAGTAATGTGTAATGTTCTATGCTGACATCTGGTTCAGTAATGTGTAATGTTCTATGCTGACATCTCGTTCAGTAATGTGTAATGTTCTATGCTGACATCTGGTTCAGTAATGTGTAATGTTCTATGCTGACATCTGGTTCAGTAATGTGTACTGTTCTATGCTGACATCTGGTTCAGTAATGTGTAATGTTCTATGCTGACATCTGGTTCAGTAATGTGTACTGTTCTATGCTGACATCTGGTTCAGTAATGTGTAATGTTCTATGCTGACATCTGGTTCAGTGATATGTACTGTTCTATGCTGACATCTGGTTCAGTAATGTGTACTGTTCTATGCTGACATCTGGTTCAGTAATGTGTAATGTTCTATGCTGACATCTGGTTCAATAATGTGTAATGTTCTATGCTGACATCTGGTTCAGTAAACTTGGTGGAGTATTGATGCATGACAAGGCAGACGTGGTTGCGGCCTTGTGGGAGCACGTGTACACCTCGGAGGAGCAGATGGAGCACCATGGTCTGGTAAGAATGAGACAGCGAGGAGTGACGAGGGGATCTGGCCGACGCTCAACGCTCAGAGGAAAGGCGAGACGGACATATAATCAGATTGCTACTGGAACTATTAGTGTTGGAACTCTTCGCTGGCTGCTGGGGATGGGGACGGAGCGCTTATGGGAATGTCCCGAATGCTGTGATGTCGGTTCCTAAATCAATCAATCAATCAATCAATCAATCTGGTTCAATAATGTGTAAAGTTCTATGCTGGCATCTGGTTCAGTAATATGTAATGTTCTATGCTGGCATCTGGTTCATAAATCCATGGCAAACTACTGAACGTAACATTGCCTAGTACACCAACCTGGGGTTGGGGTTGAAGGCCACGTCCTGCAGCGGACATGCACATAATATAGTTGGTCACGGGACACTTTGGTTAGCTGGAAATCTTGTGATCTTTGATCGTTTCGTGTTCTACTTTCTTTAGCTTCTTTGTTCATGTTCTACTTTCATTAACTTCTTTGTTCATGTTCTACTTTCATTAACTTCTTTGTTCATGTTCTACTTTCATTAACTTCTTTGTTCATGTTCTACTTTCATTAACTTCTTTGTTCATGTTGTAAGTTCGTTAGTTTCTTTGCGTCGATTGTAGGATTGCTCGCATGTTGTACACTCTCGGCTAGCAGAGACACCGAACAGCATTTACCTGCGTGATGTGTACAGCTAAGTGTGAATATATCACTCACCCTAAAGAGAAACTGCTGCTCCGTGATGTGTACAGCTAAGTATGAATATATCACTCACCCTAAAGAGAAACTGCTGCTCCGTGATGTGTACAGCTAAGTATGATATATCACTCCCCTAAAGAGAAACTGCTGCTCCGTGATGTGTACAGCTAAGTGATGAATATATCACTCACCCTAAAGAGAAACTGCTGCTCCGTGATGTGTACAGCTAAGTATGAATATATCACTCACGCCTAAAGAGAAACTGCTGCTGTCCTGTGATGTGTACAGCTAATATGATATATCACTCACCTAACGAGAAACTGCTGCTCCGTGATGTGTACAGCTAAGTATGAATATATCACTCACCCTAAAGAGAAACTGCTGCTCCGTGATGTGTACAGCTAAGTATGAATATATCACTCACCCTAAAGAGAAACTGCTGCTCCGTGATGTGTACAGCTAAGTATGAATATATCACTCACCCTAAAGAGAAACTGCTGCTCCGTGATGTGTACAGCTAAGTATGAATATATCACTCACCCTAAAGAGAAACTGCTGCTCCGTGTCGGTCAACTTGCTGTTGACCTCCCTCAAGGCCACGGCTGTCTGTTCTTGTGAGAGCCAACCTTGACCTTGCTCGTCCACCTGGCGAAGAGAACAACGTTTGGTTTCTGCTCCAGGTCTGTTGATCATATGACCCAATAACATTTGTTGATTGCCATGACCCTGATGAAGTCATGGCATAGTTAAGCCTTAACCCAGGTTAGAGATGAGAGGTTATAGCCGTGAAAAGTGGGTACTTTTCACACAACGTGAAAGTTTGGACTCACTTCCAAGTGACAGGAAGTGGGGTCCAGACACGGCAGTCTAGGTTCTGGTTTCGCGGAGTGCGGACCACAGTAAGACAATGAGGTATGGCCAACACTGAGCCACTCTTTTAGATAGTGCACGTGTAGATATTTGTAATGTAGAATTATTGTTGAATACCTGATTTGTGCATTGGTGATGTCTAAGATAGTCTGTGTAGAATAATATACACCTAAATCTACAACTGGCGTTTGAGTCGACTACTGTTTGAGTTGACCACTGTTCGAGTTATACCTAATACTGTTGTGTCTGGACCCCACTTCCTGTAACTTGGGAAGTGAGTCCCAACTTTCACGTCGTGTGAAAAGTACCCAGGGTCATGGCATTGATCACATGACACGATACCATTTGTTGATCACATGACCCGATGACATCTGTTGATCACATAGTGTTTGCGACTTTTAAGGCATTTCGAATTCTTCTGTTGATGATAATGTAATCAGTCTGATTTCTGATCCTATGATCAGGACTCCTCCATGTCCATTGTCTCCTTGGGTGCTGTTGATACCAGGTGATTCAAATAACCAAATCATGCTCTTTTGCCCACTGTACAAGTCTGAAACCTCTTTCATTCTGTTCCCCTAGTTCATAATTGGCTATTATGCATCCGTTCTGTTGATTTCCAACTCTTGTCACCCTTTACGATATTTAATTCTCAATGCTTATAATTCTTGAAGACATTCTCCAAATCATTATAAAATTAATCGATGCGGTCATCACTGCATAAACTTCTAGCAAACACTGGAATCTATGTAATGAAGAACATTTTATATAATAGGCCCTTGCCCTTGGAAGTTAGAAAAAAGAGATCGTGCATGTTACATAGAACCAGTTCTAACATACGGTTGCTAACCCTGGACAATTAGTAAACAGGCGAAAAAAAATACCAGGAAGCCTTGGAGATTTGGTGTTATACAAGAATACTGAAAATTAATTGGACAGCCAAAATGAGCAATCAGGGCGTTTTATTTAAGGGAAGCCGAGTCGCAAAGACAACTTGTCACAAACGTCAGAAAGAGGCAGTCATCGTTATTTGGCCACATTATAAGAAGACAAAACCGGACTGTGCCAACGGAAGATTGGGGAAAAGAGACATAGAGGAAGACAGCATGAGAAGATTCTTGATAGACTTGTAGACTTGGGCTCGGAAGGGAGTCAACACATGAATTGATCATGAATTGACCATGAATTGACCATGAATTGACCATGAATTGACCATGAATTGACCATGACGTCGGAGATGCAATTTGTGGAGAAGCATGGTCGCCCACGCCAGCCGGAAGGACACTGGATGATGGTGATGTGGTTTAATGTGGTTACAATATCTGGATGATGGTGATGTGGTTTAATGTGGTTACAATATCTGGATGATGGTGATGCGGTTTAATGTGGTTACAATATCTGGATGATGGTGATGTGGTTTAATGTGGTTACAATATTTGTGGATGATGGTGGAGTGGTTTAATGGGGTACATATTTAAAATTGCTCTGATATTTTTCTTTCATCAACTTTCTTTTCATTCACAGCCTCTGCACAAGCTCTGTATTTGACGTATTTATTTATTTTTAGATATCTGCTGCACACATAATGATACTGGAGATATCCCTTCTGAATTACTGAACTCTGTATTTATGTTGCAGATCCAAAGAAATCAGGAGCCTTGGAATGTGATCAACATAGAACAATTAGTATAATGAGGTCACATCACGAAGATTTTGCTACGAATTATTCATACAAAGAATGAAGAAGAAATACAACCTGAAATAGGGAAGAACAATGTGGTTTGTAGAAGGAAAGGGTACAGTAAATGCTGCTATATGCTGCGAACAGTTATTGAACGTGCTATAAAAGTAAAACAAGGATATACATCTTGCTTTATTGACTCCACACAAGGCTTTGCTTTTTATAGTTTTTAGCTAGGAGCTAGCTGTCAACATGGTGGATATGCTTGCAGATCTACAAATTGATGGGAAAGACATTAGACTTATAAAAAACATATATTGGAAACAACAAGCTGCCATAAGGATTGATAATGAAGTGGGACAATATCAACCTATGAAGAGAGGTGTGAGGCACGGATGTGTAATATCTCCAGATCTTTTTTCCCTATACAGTGAAAATATTTTCAGAAATGTAAAAGATATAAATGGAATCATCATTGGAGGACGAAACATCAATAACATTAGATATGCAGATGATACAGTATTAATTGCAGACAATGAGCAGGATCTGCAACAATTAGTAGATGCGGTTGTTGTACACAGTGAAGCAACTGGGGTTAGAATTAAATTGTAAAAAGACTCAGGTTATGGTCGTCAGTAGGAAGGAAGAAGTGCCACAATGTAATATACAAGTAAATGGGAATATTCTTCAACAAGTGAATCGGTACAATTATCTCGGAACAATCATAACATCTGATGGGAGATGCCTTGAAGAGATTAGAACAAGAATCGACATGGCGAAAGTAGCCTTTAGCAAGATGAAAAACATTCTGACCAATAAAAAGATGTCAATTGAAACGAGAAAAAGAGTGTTGAGGGGATGCATAGAGCCTGTTCTTTTGTATGGATGTGAAACTTGGACATTGTGGAGTCAATCTGAAATACATCTGATGGCTGCAGAAATGTGGTTTCTGGGGAAAATGCAAAGAATACCATGGACAGACAGAAAAACCAATGAACAAGTCCTTCAAGAAACAAATGAAGATCGTAAACTGATTAGAGACATTAGACATAGACAGTCAAAATTTGTTGGGCATGTTATGAGAATAAATGACTTGGAGAACTTGGTGACAACTGGCAAGATCGAAGGGAACAGACCAAGGGAAAGACCAAGAATTAAATACCTGGATGGCTTGGCCACATGGCATGGTCGAGACAGGACCACGGAGCTGATCCACGACTCTGGTGATCGAGTGAGATGGCAGAACATGACCGCCCACGCTTATCTGCATGGCACATGATGATGATGATGCTTCAATTCCACCTCCCGACTAGGGATGTTGACTGACCAGGTTTCTGCGCCATGCTGTAGAGTCCCTACTCCACATCTCATTCCCAAGCCTGGACATGATCTTCCACTTTATAAATAAACTCTGGTGTACTGTTTGTAAACTTGCCAGATTGTGCCCACAGTTTGAAGGAGAACAGTCTCACGTGACAGACTTGGTGAAAGACCTCACGTGACAGGCTTGGCCAAAGACCTCACGTGACAGGCTTGGCGAAAGACCTCACGTAACATACATGTTCAAAGACTTCACGTGGCAACCTGCTCAAAGACCACACGTGGCGCATCTGGTCAAAGATTCCACGTGACATATATGGTCAAAGACCTCAAGGGACATACCTGGTAAAACACTTCACGTGACATACCTGTTCAAAGATCCCAATGTGATATATATATGGTTACAGATCCCACGTGACATACATGTTCAAAGATCCCACGTGATATATCTGGTTACAGATCCCACGTGACATGCATGTTCAAAGATCCCACGTGATATACCATGTCAAGGATCTCAAGTAACATACCTGGTCAGATATCTCACGTGACATACCGGGTCAAATACCAAAGTGACACACGTGGTCAAAGAGTCCATGTGACACACCTGGTCACAGAGCTCATGTGACATATCCGGACAAAAATCCTACGTGACGTGCCCAAGCAAAGATCCGACGTAACATACTTGGTCACAGATCCGACGTGATACACCTGGTGAAAGTTCGACGTGACATACCTGGACAAAGATTCGACGTGGCATATCTGGTCAAACATCTGACGTGACACACGGTCAAATATTTGACGTGACAAACTTGGACAAAGATCCGACGTGATATATCCGATCAAAGATCCGACGCGACACGCCTAGTCAAAGGTTTGACGTGACATGCCTGTTAAAATATTATATGCGACGCACCTCGCCGAAGACCTGACGTGACAATCTGACCAAAGATTCGACGTGACATGTATGGGTAAAGATCTGATGTGACATGTCTGGACAACGATCCGACGTGACACACCTGGTCAAAGATTCGACGTGACATACCTGGTCAAAGATCTGTCTGTAAGCCTCCGTGTTGTCAGGGTTCAGGATGCAGTATCTGGACAGGAAGTCGTCTGCGGATCCGGAAAAAAAAGTTAGTTACGTGCTTGTACAGGACGTTGCAATTAACCTCAGCACTGGAGGTCGACGCGACCGAACGGATTAAATTGATAGCCCTTAAATTTTTGATGTGCTGATGACGATGTAGCAGGTTCAACCCCTACACCGGTCAGTGGGACTAAAATGTTGACTTCTCGTCCTGGACTCAGGGATATTAATTACAAAGTTGAACCGGCTAATCGCCCACAGAGCGCCGGAAGTTTAAGAGCGAGATTTCTTATCCTTTCGGAATTAACGTAAAATTTCCTAAACAATCATCCTGCCAGGAAATACAACACTGAGACAATCATCCTGCCAGGACATGCAACACTGAGACAATCATCCTGCCAGGACATGCAACACAGAGACATCATCCCGCCAGGACATGCATTTCGGAGATAATCATCCTACAAGGACATGCAACGCTGAGACAATCATCCTACCAGGACATGCAAAGCTGAGACAATCATCCTACCAGGACATGCAACGCTGAGACAATCATCCTAAAAGGACATGCAACGCTGAGACAATCATCCTACAAAGACATGCAACGCTGAGACAATCATCCTACAAAGACATGCAACGCTGAGACAATCATCCTACAAAGACATGCAACGCTGAGACAATCATCCTACACGGACATGCAACGCTGAGACAATCATCCTACAAGGACATGCAACGCTGAGACAA